>GL376596.1:334361-525195 GCA_000143045.1 Globisporangium ultimum DAOM BR144 | reverse complement strand
ATGTGATGATTTCCGAGGTGAAGACGAGTTTATAGCACTCGACCTCGATGACAAGTTTGATCTGATTCTGGGAATGCCCTGGTTGAGAAGGGTACCAACCGAGCATTGACTGGAAGAAGAAGATCAGCGTCGACAAGCAAGTCGACGAAGACCTCGGCTAGCTTGACAGCAAGAGAGGTGATTTGGGCATATACATCTGTTGAAGATGTGTCTAATGAGAGTCAGGCGTGCGATGGCCCCTCACACTCAAATGACAAGCCCGTGAGGACCACTGGAGGTGGAGTAGTCAGGCGCCAGAAAAAGACTACTCCTGTGGCCAAGAGCGATAAAGAGTTCTGCTCTGACAGGATTAAAGAAGATAAGAAGACCGATGAAGAAGAACGAAGATCTGCAAGCGTCCCTGATCAAGACACAAGGAAGGCAGAAGATGAAGTGAAGAGGCAGGAACAAGCCACTTCAAGTGAATACGTGAACGTCGTAGTCTACAATGAAGAAGGCGACTGCCAGATAGCGCGTCATGTGCAAGTGGAAAATCCTCCAAGTCTGGCTCAAGAATTGATTTCCTTGCCGTTGATGAGCAAGAAGACGCTTAAGCGTAGCCTGGTGAAAGGCGAAATTTCGCAAATTTGTGTGATCGTCGATGAAGTTGCCGGCGATGCCATCAACACTGCGGAAGTGTTAGATGAAAGGACACGGAAGGAAAGGTTTGATGAGCAGTCGTGGGACGCTCTAAAGACAAACCCCGTGTATGGACTTGTCAAGGAATATGCTGACATATTTCCAGACAAAGTGCCGGACGAATTGCCGCAGGATAGAGGCATTCGTCACGAGATAGATGTACTTCCGGGAACAAAGTACTGTATCACAAGGCAATGGCCGCTACCGAAGGAACAAGTCGATGCGATCGATGAGTTCTTCGCGCAGCGACAGAAGGCTGGCCATGTGCGCGAGAGCAAGTCTCCGCACTGTAGTCCCACCTTTTGTGTTAAAAAGGCCACAGGCGGTTGGCGCATTGTTCATGCATTCAACAAATTGAATGATGCGACCATACCTGCTCAGACTCCAGTTCCACGAAAGGATATGATCCTTGATGGAATGGTTGGCAGCACTGTCTTTAGCGCGATCGATCTGAAAGATGGATTCTATCAGATTCGTATGCGTGAGAGTGATGTACCATTTACAGCAGTAAGCACCCCTAGTGGTATGCTGTGGGAGTGGATGGTGATGCCACAAGGTCTGAAGAACGCACCAGCAACTTTCAACAGAATGGTCACGAATGTACTTCGTCCATTAAGAGAGTTTGCACCGAGCTACTTTGACGACATATTCGTTCACAGCAAGGCCTCGGAAGGGAAGAAAGATGTCGATGTTCATCTTGGACATCTTCGTCAAGTCTTTCAAGTTATGCGTGAGAACAAACTGTACGCTAACTTGAAGAAATGCATCTTCTTCGCCCCCGAGATCCCTGTACTCGGTTGCTTTGTTGGCAAGAATGGCGTTCGGGTCGATCCTGAGAAGGTCAAGTCTATTGACGATTGGCCTATTCCTCAGAACGTCAAACAGCTACATCAGTGGCTGGGTTTGGCCAACTATTTGCACAAATACACGCGCAACTACGCAGCGTTAGTGCAACCCCTCACGAGTCTTTTGAAGAAAGAAAATGAGTGGGAATGGTCAGAGGAACATCACGCAGCGTTTGGCGAAGTAAAGAAGAGCTTAAGAGAAGCTCCTGTCCTAGCTCTCGCAGACCATGAGAAGCCGTTCCATGTAGTCTGCGATGCGAGCGATTATGCCATCGGGTGTTGTAAGAGCTATCCGAGACAGCCTCAACACAGCACGCACGCTTGCGCTTGAGAGGAAGACTTGAGAGGAACTTGGCAAAAATGCAACTGAATTGAAATGAGCTTATGGTTCCTGACACTACATATGAAACACCACTAGGGCTCCTAGAGGTTTTACAACTAAAACCTACACATGCAGAAATAAAACCTATGAATCTGATATATAAAACCTTGGGTACACTGAGGTTGAACCCAGGGGATCTGCTGGGAACTTGAACTTGAAGTACCGCGGAGATTCCCTGCAAAGTGATTGGCGGGAGCCACTCACTTCAGAGGATAGAGACACGTCGGTCTCGTCACCAGTGTGGTTTCCCCAAGTAGGAACCATCATTCACATGTCTAGAGTACTGTCGTGCGTAATCACGCCGAATCTCAATGATTGCGAGCGATCAACACTCAACTCAGACACAGATTGCTCTGACATCAGACGATGACGTCACCTGTGCATGTGGGATCACTTTTATGTGTTTCACCCAATATCTTCGCACCCACAATGCACTTCCACAAGGTGGCGTGTGACACACACAAAGAGCCACCTTGCATGTAATGGCAGCCTTTAGCCCATTACAATTGTGCTTCAACCAGGAAGTGCATCACATCCTTTGATGTTGCTCGTATTCGAGTCTCACAGCGATTGCGGATGAAGGTTTGAACTGCAGATTGCATCCTCACGGACCTTGGTATTATGGCGATGCGCTCGTTGCAATTACCTGGCACATCGGACACGATGACGCTACCGTGCGCAGTAAAATCAGACCAGACTTTACCGACCGTCTTGTTGGAGCGCCCCAGCAAACGCGAAATCTTGTTCGTGACTGATTCTTTCCGTAGGATTGCAGATTTGTCAGTGCGCAGATTGGCGTGGAGTGACAAAATGTCAAGTCGCTCTCCTCCCACCAATGCTCTCCCACGGTTGTTGTTGACATTTTGCATAGCCCTCGTTGGCTCATCCACATGCTCTCGTCGAGGTTTCTTTTGTTGGCTGGGGTCTGTGCTTGGCTGCATGATTTTTCTTATTTACATGCAATCCAGAAAGGGCAGGAGATGGAAAATTGAGATTGGGATGTGATATTTATAGTCGTTTGTCCGATTCAAATTAAGATGTCGGATAATCAGACAGAGGTGTTGTATTTTTGGTAATTTGAACCCTGATTTACTCCCACAAAACCCCTGTTACCTCTATAATATTGTGCTCTGAATTTATATAAAATGTTGCCGTGTATGTATTACTGCAAGGTACATACGCGATATTTATTGGTTGAAAACGCGATAAGGATTGGTTTCATTTTTCAACATTGTGCAGATACAAATAACGTCTGTCATTCAGACTTCTTTTAGAGGGCGTAAACAGCTAATGATATGGACTAGCATCCCTGAAAACGCGGCTACGATTGAACACAAATTGAGTGAGTTAAACTGAAAAGTGTCCTCATTGCCACCACCCACTGTTAATTCCGTCGCAATTTTTCCGCGTTCTACTCAAGTCGTCCTTCCTCCTTCCAAGTCGGGAGATTGCTTCCTCGTCGCACAAGCGTGTGTGCCGTGTTTGAGGGACTGTTTGGAACAGCGCCCTCTTACATCGGGGCTGAAGGGTTTTATCGCCCAGCGGAACGTGAATTTCTCGCTACAGGAGGTCGAAAAGCTCGCGCATGAGTTCATTGACATTTGCTGCTGCAGCGTGAGCAAAATATGTTGAACGCTGCGTCAAGATGGAAGACGAGTACTTGTCAGCTGCTAATTACATCGAGCTGAACGACCTATCGGAAGACTTTTCCGACGACGACGCCTAACTCCTCGAATTTCTAGTCAATTTCTATTTGAATTGTTATGGCATAATGCCAAAATACACGCCTTTATATTTTACCTATTTGCGCGCCAAAATTCAGCTTATAGATACAAATTTTCAAAAATTACCACTGCTCTTAATAACTGAGACAGGGAATAGTAAAATACGATTTTTTCCAACTGAAGTCACTGAACACAACTTCGGACTTTTCTTTTCGTGCTTGAATTTCATATACTGATACCGATATCTACCGGTATGCTTGACGTGTCGCAACGTCTTGAGCTACTTTTGATTGGCGAAATAACTGAATTTGAGTTCTTCTGATTGGAGAGTATTAAGAACGAGAGTGTGCCAATTTTTAACCACTGACTCGCTGCTCCAAGCACCCACGCGCCCTTGTCGCAAGGGACACGTCGAAAGCGTGTCATCATCACCCCCAAGCGGCAGGAAAAGCGGCAACACGCGTTGGCGCATTTTCCAGCCGATTCGACAGACGACGAGCCGTAGAGATGAGCGTGTGCGCGAGACTGCGACTGCGCCCGAGCGCACTGCAACCGGCGCGTGCTGCTCGCGGACTTGTGGGCGCGCAGCAAAGCAGGTACGGACGGCACTCTCTGACTGGATGGTGAGGCTGCGGCTCTTGTTGGAGCAATCCCTCACATGGTGTTGCCCGTATATTGTGTGTTGTGCTGTGGTGTAGACCGAGTGCGCGTGGCAATGACGCGACGATGCGCATGCAGAGCACGCTCGCGTACCGAGTATTTGAAGACACGTCGAACGGGTTCACGCCGACCAAGACGGCGCTTATCATGCACGGCATCCTCGGTACGAACATTGCATTGCATGCTGACGGTAGTTTACACTAGCTGGGGTCAACGCATAAAAATGAGTAATGCGGTGCTTTTGTGATGTGGAAAAAATGCGATATGTAGGCAATAAGCTGAACTGGCGAACGTTCGCCATGAGGTACGTCAGCGCTATTCGCTGCCTAAGCAAAAGTGTAACAAATGGATTGTGTTGTTTTGACTATGGCGGCTACAGACTTGCAGCGGCGAATCCAGACTGGCGATTCATTGCGCTGGACCATCGCGGACATGGCGATTCGCCATCATTCTCGGTACCGCACACGATCGAAGCGTGCGCAGACGACGTCATGTACGTACATTTTATGCCTTCGTCGCACGACACGAGTGACACGAAGACTCAGGACAAACCTTTGTTTTTATATCCGTCTCGCTTGTCTGTTTCTACGCAGCAAGCTAGCGGAAGAGTTGAAGGTCGAGCCTGATGCCGTGTTCGGCCACTCGTTTGGCGGGAAAATCGCGCTGCAGTACTTAGCGACGTGCCACGAGCAGTTCCGCAAGCCACCGAGCCAAGTGTGGGTGCTGGATTCGCTCCCGGGCACTGCGGAAACGGATTACAAGACGCGCAACCTCACGGCGTCGATTGAAAACGTGCTCCCTCGGCTCAAGGAGATCCCGCTTCCGATCCACTCCAAGCCGCAGCTGATCAAGGACTTGACTGCCAAAGGCATCGGCCTCGGCGAGGCGCAGTGGCTGACGACAAACCTCCGGCTTGTGAGCAGCCAACCGGAGCAGTACGACTGGAAAATGGACGTGCCCGTGATCGAGCAGCTCTTTCAAGCGTTTTTATCGACGGATTTGTGGCCCGTGGTCAGCAACAACAACAGCAACGCGGCTGACGACGAGACCGAAATCCACTTTGTGTACGCCGAGCGGAACTCGATGTGGACGCCGCAGGTGCTGCGCGACCTCGACGCGCTGCGCCCCCGCAACGTGCATCGCCACCTGCTCCAGAACTCAGGCCACTGGGTCCACATCGACAACCCGAATGGGCTCTTTGCAATTATCGAAAAGCATTTTTGAGAGACTTTTTTTTACGGACCATAAACATAGACAGTCATAACGGTAGCTGTGTACTGATATACGTGAAAATATTTGTGTACTGCTTTACAAGAACACGGTGGACTGGAATGACAATCGCTTAGTGTACTGATTTAACTTATTGTCTCAAAGATACTTTTTGTCCTGCTTCACAACAAATCTTTCCATGCTTTTTCGTTGCTGATCATACGCCACTTTGGCTCTTCATTCGTTGCAGAGCAAACGCGGGTTTTGAGCAATGCGCGCGCTCTTGACCATGATGGTTGCGGTGGCGACAGCCTTGCAATACCACGTCACCTCAGCAGCATCAGTCGGGGCCTTTCCGCCGATGCTACCTACACAATTCCGCGCGGATGTGACCATCATGTCCCACTTGACGGATCCTCGACAGACGTACCCGCCGTCGGTGCGCCGCATGCGAGTGCAGTACGATCTGCAGCAGCAGCTCGCAAAGGCCGAGATGCTCGAGGGCTACGAGACCAACAAGACGTACGTGCGGCGGTACGACCAGAAGCGCGAGTACATGGTCAAGCACAGCGGCGCGTTCGAGAAATGCGAGCGTGCCTACTTGGGTAGGTGAGCATGATATTTCTGTAGAGGAATACGATGGATTAAGTTTAGTTTCTCGCGGCTGTGGTGCACGATTAGGCGAGACGATGCCGACACCGGAGATCCCGTTTGCTCAAGAATTTCTGGTATGCTGTGCACTTGGCCCACGAAGTTTACGATGGTGGTAGAATGTATGCATGGTTTCTTACCCACACGACGCTTTTGTAGGGAATCAAGAGCGTGAAAGGGATCGTGTGCGAACACTGGATCCACTCGTACGTCAACGTCCGCGTGCACATCTATAGCGACGTCAAAATGCACGGTACGAAAACGCGACAATCTGGCATCTGATGCGAGCAATCCAAGATACCTTTTGACTAACTTTGAATTACTCGTGGCCTAAAAAAGTTCCCATTCGGTTGACTGAAGAAAACTTTGTCGGCGATGTACCAACGATGCTGCTCACTTACGATCTCGAGAACGTCGACGTGGGCCCACAGAGCGTGACAGACTTTGCGATCCCGCGAGGATACGCGCATAAGGAGTGTACGCGCAATGTAGGCGGCTTCCCGTATATTCATGTGTTCCATTACTACCTGCGCTTTTAGATATAAACGGCGAGTTGAAAACGGAAGCGTTGCTTCTCTACTTCACGAGTCGTGAATCACAATTGGCTGGATGGGCGTACTCTGCACTCTGGATGGTTTGCGCTTCTCGGTCACAAATGGTTGGACAGGTGTAGCCTGTACTCTGGATGGTTTGCGTCTGGAGTTCACTCTTGCGCTTAGAGCTGGAAACGAGCCGCGGACATTGACTCTGACTTTGGCTTTTGGCCCTGGCGTCGGCGCTTGGTCACTCGACGACGCCTTTCGAATGCTGTTACTCCCAGCGCTTGCAGTGTTGCTGCTCTTCCTGACAGTGGTGTCTGATGACACTTTCGAGTCCATGCCCAGCTCACTGAGCCGCAGGATCTTAGGCACGGTCATGAGCGCCATCACAGTTGCCGTCGACACAAGGAGCAAGATCGCGAAGAACAAGTAGAACGTCGTTGCGGGGAGAGTGACCAAGTATCCCATGGGCAAGAGAACTAGACTCGTGAACAGAACGATACATGTCGATGCAAAAATGTAGACGGATTCTTGGAAATCTGACGATACCTTACGGATCAAGAACGACAGGTAGAGCCCAACAAAGAGCAGCCCAGCTTTCCAAAACAGTAGTATTGCCGTGAAGATGAAACTCCCTGTCGAGCATAGCAAGTGCGCGACTTCGTGGCCGCCAATCTCTGGGGTCTTCTCCATTATGCTTCTGGGCAACGATGGGTCGACGACCTCCCAGGCTACGAGAATCAAGAGATCGACTCCAAGAAAGCCGATGAGGATCTTGAACATTGTGCGCGTGGACAGCACGACGCGCTTCATCGCCCCGGAGAGAAACACGCGGTACACGCGCAGCGATTTCACAACAAGCGCGCCGAAGATGAGCGTAAATCCCAGGGCAAGCCCGACGGGGCGAAACTTGCACAGGAATGTCGTAGGTTGACCGGCGTACCCGCATACAGCGCAGTTCACAACGATGCCACCAAACAACATCACTTCTAAGAACTCGTACTGTGAGCGCTTGATGATCGGCACATTGCGGAAATGATACACGAAGACCATCGCGAGGACGAGCACGAACGATAGAAGAGACGCGAGCACGGCGATGGCGTGAAAGCCTGCGTTTGTGTACGGAACGTACCCGCACGCGAGCATCACGGGTGCCGGCAGCGCGATGCCACCGGTACATTCGGCCGACTGTGATACATTCATCGCGTCCGGGAGCAACCAGTGATACTGCACTTCTCGAGTTGAGCCCGTATGATCGCAGTGCGAGACGTTGTACGTGTAAAACGTTGCGTCGCAGCGTGGCTTGGCGAATATCCAAAAGGCCCAGATCAACAGGTTCTCGTCCAGCCAATCGCACGTGCGGCTCGTGATCAGCGGCGCGGGGAGAGTGTTCATGCCACCGTCGCAATTGTGCGGCAATGAGCTATTCCTCGGGTTGGGCATGACCCACTCGAACAGCACTTGCCGAGGGAATACATCCGATGCCGCCTTCATCTCCGTTGACGCCGATGATCCGCAGCCAATCACGGTGTGCGTGAGATGCTCGAAGAAATCACACAGCGGGAGCCGACCGAGCCAGAGACTCCACACCGGGTAGTTGTCCTTGACCCATGCACAGGCCGCCGCAAAGTCGTGATCTGGGTGCAGCGAACTCGTCGCGGCCTCCGTTTCGCGCACGTGGATCGCCATCAACTGATTGATCTGGAGTTCCGTGAGCGATATGCGAGACACCAGACTACGCAGCGGTTCGTGGTCTTGGACGATAGTTGCCGCGTACTTTGAGTAGGACGTCAGCGGGAAATCGACGCGCACCGGGTTGTCCGTCTTGTTGCCGTAGCCGTACTCGCCAAATTTCTCGGTCGCCACCATCGCGCGCTCAGCAGTTGATCGCGGCAATGCGATGCGCTCAAACACGTCTGCGTACTTTGCATGCAGCGGATCGGGTTCGTAATGGTAGAACACGACGGGCGTGCCGTTCTTCGCAGACTCGATCGCGTACCCTTCCATGGCTTTGTACCCTAGAAAGCAGAAGTACGACGGGATATCGAGGTTTGTGAACACGGCCTGCACGTACGCCTTGTCGTAGTAGTCGTACATCATCGCGACGACCATGCATTCTTTGCCCTGTGCTTCGCGTCTCGTACATGCCGCGGTCTTGGAGCATGCATTCAGACAGCCAAAACTCCCATCTTTGCATGCATTCTCCGCTGGTGGGTAGTACTTTGAGTTGTCTTTGAGGGTTGAGACACGAAGGAGGTGGAGCAATTGCTCGTTGTCCTTGTAGTCCCGCCAGAAATCGGCAGCGTACGTCTTGGATTTGTTCGTGGCCGAATCCTCAAGACCCTCCTGGATGAACGCCGCGGTCGTGTACAACCCGGACGAGCCGACGTAGTCGACACTACCGGCATTGTAGGTCTCGTTGGCGTACGTCATGTACGGCGTCTTCACGATGGCTGTAGCCGACACTTCGAGATTCACGTGCACGGGTGAGCAGCGGCCTTTGCCGACAGACGACATGCGCTGCGTCATGTTGTAGAGATCTGTTGTGTGGAAAAATGAAACCTCATAGCCAAACTGCACCAAACGAAAAGCAGACGGTCATGGTGAGAAACAGTAATCAACTCAAAAAATGTAGGCCGCTGGAACGTACGAGCTCCTGCGCGAGGATGGAGAAGACCATGGTCGTCAGCACAGTCGACGCCCAGCCCTTGAGCTCAACGACGAGCGTCTTGTCGACGCGGCCGACGTCGAGGACGGTGCCATTGCCAGCGACTTGGGCACCGACCCCGTAAAACACCGAGTTGTCCGGCATGCAATCATGTTGGTAGAGCTCCGCCATGGGCGCGGTCGTGCGCGGATCCACGAACTGCACCATCGAATCCAAGGTTACAAATTTCCAGATTAGTCAAATGAAAATGATCCACGGAGCACGGGCATTCCACGCTACCGGGAATCGACGCGACTGAAGCGCTGCATGTAGATGCGGATTTTTTAGTCTGCCTTTGACGTCGCGGTCGGATGCCGAGATCCCGTACTGCGCTTCCACTTTGGTCACCCAGGCGTCGTCGAGACACGTGCCGAGAAAATGGTTGGGTGCATATGCGGCAGCTCCCACAGCGACCTAGTTGGATGTTGGAATAAAGCATGATTAAACATAGCTGTCATCTTTTCGTCGGATGATCGGATTCGTTGGCTTTCTCCAGCGACAAAGAAACTTTGAAGAGACAACGGACCTCCAGCAGCATTATCACTGCCATTGCTACAGGGAAGCATCGACTCGCCTTCCGGAACCATTGTTGGCTGCATATGTGTGGACCCAAACTCGCCCCCATGGCGGTCTTTCTCGGCAGCTGGCGTTTAAAGAAGTCTCGAAGGTGAGTGAAGTCAAAATCGGCAGACTTGAACTTTGCCTCGCGAGTTCAATGGCCTGCGTATTCACAAATGCCTCCCACAGGAGCTCACTTCGGTGCGTTTTCCATTTCTACAACCTGTCCAGGTACTGTAGGCACGAAACGAATGTTTTTCACAGCCGTGGGTGAAGAAACAAAATACACACACGCAACCGCATTTCCTCTCGGTCTCATGGCCTCTGCATACAGACGCCAAGACACAACGGAAGACAGAAAACAATAACGGGACGGTGCGACTATTTTCCTGCTCGAAAAAAGTTGGCACGCTGCTATTCCAGTTGTTGATCTTCAGATTTGTGCGTTTTGCAGCGCTATTTTCTATCAGTTTGACTGAAAACGTATCCTTTATCTTTAGAAGCGGCTAGACATACTTCTATGTGGTCAAGAAACGTTATTATCCTTTGGACCCAAAGGAAGATCGCTGAGTCTCCAGCCTCTAGCTTCACTTGAAGAATCAAAAAGGGCAGATTGAGCCCCGCAAAGATCAGCACAGCTTTCTAGAAGAGAATCAAGGCCGTGAAGATGAACCCCGTCGAGATGCAGCGCCAGCGCTCGACGATCCCACCGCCGAGCACCGGGGTTGCCTCGAGTATCAATTTTGGAAGTGACGGGTCGATACAGTTCCACGAGGTGAGAAGGATAGAATCGATCACTAGAAACACACCGAGGATCTTGAACATCGTGTACGATGAGAGCCGCACGCGTTTCATCGCGCAAGACATGAACACACGGTATACGCGGAGGGTCTTCACAACCAGTGAGCCAAAGATTAGCGTGAATCCGTATGTGCGCCCCGAAGTTCGCATCGTGCACACTGTTTTGGTTGGGAGACCTGCGTGCGCCCACACGGCGCCACACATACACATATGCCACCGAGAAGCAAGACGAGTAATAATTGGTACTGCGAGCGTTTAGTGACTGGCATGTCGCGGTAATGGAATACAAACCCCATCACTATGAGTAAGAAGAGCGAGAGGATCCCAGCGAACGCGACAACGACTTCAAAGCTGCTGAAATCATAGGGGGCATACTCGCAATCCAAGAGTTCGGACTCAGGCGAATGAATACCGCCGACACACTCCAACGACTTGGACGGATCGTCCGGGTCCGGGACGAGCCACTCGTATATCACCTCTCACCGCGAGCCGGGACGATCACACTTGGAGACTGAATACGTGTAGTACGTAGAGTCACACACTGGGCGTCCGATAGCAATCCTAAAGATCCAAATCACGCGACTCGTGACCATGGGCTTAGGGACTTCCAGAAGCCCACCGTTACAGTTGTGTGGCAGCGAGCTGTTCTCAGGATCTGAAACCAACCATCTTGACTTGACGACTCGCGGAAACACGGTGTGATTCTCTCCGCGCCCGACGTAATCACGGTCGAGATAGAAGTACACGTTGCACGTTGGCAACCACCCGAGCCAGATACTCTAGACGGGGTGATTCTCGTACACCCAGCTGCACGCTGCTGAGAACACGGGGTCTTTTGTAGGCTGCGCTGTCGCATCAACGTGCTCTTTCAGCAACGAATTGATCTGTAGCTCCGTAATCGACATATGCGACACCAGACTGTCGACAAGCACATAGTCCTGGGTGGCCACAGCCGAGTATTTATCCAGCGAGATGTACGGGAAATCGACGCGCACGGGGTTGTCGGTCTTCCTCTCGTAACCGTGTTCGCCATAGGTGAACGTCGTCAGCGCGCTTAGCTCAGGTCTTGTGCGCGGCAGTAGGATGCGCTCAAACTTGTCCGGGTGCTTGACATGGAACGGGTCGGGCTCGTAGTGGCAAAACATGATAGGCGTACCGTTCGCCTGAGACTCGACGGCAAATTGCTCTAAGCCGCCAAACCCCAAGAAGCAAAAATACGCCGGGATTTCAAGGTTCGAGAACACTGCCTGGAGGTACACCGTGTCGTAGTAATCCACCATCATCACCACGACCATGCACTCCTTCTGCGCTTCTCGCGCTGTGCACGCTGGAGTTTTCGAGCAGGAATCCTGACATCCCAGCGATCCACCGGCACGCGGCTTCCCCGATGGTGGGTAGTATTTTTTGTTGCCCTTGAGCACCGTTGCTCGTTTGCGCCGAATGGAGGACCAACCCTGCTCGGAGCAAGCGCAAAATGCAGTTGCTGCCACTGCGCTTAAAAACGGTCTCATCAGCCTAGCGAGAGTGATGGACGTAGTATCTGACGATTCAGAAATACAGGCAAGGACCGCTATGATGAAAGCGTATGTGAAAACCCTCCTCGGTCCACCCCTACCGTCCCTTGCCGCCACGTCCACGGATAAAGGCGTGTACCTTCTCTTCTTCGATGGTGGTTCGAGGGGAAACCCAGGGCCAGGAGGATCAGGGTCCGTCATTGTTCGAGTGCAACCCAATTTCCATGAAGCTTCCGTGGAGTGGGTGGCGAGCATGGCTTACAGCAACCCCGCCACCACCAACAATGTAGCAGAATACTGGGGATTAATTCACGGCCTCCGACATGCACAGGTCAGCTCGCTGCGCCCGCTCCACGTCATCGGGGACAGTGCCACGATTATCTCACAGCAAAGGCGCCATCGACCCCCTAAGAACCCCCGACTCGCTCGGTTGTACAAAACCTCCAAGCGCATTGCAGATACGATCGACATTCAGAGCTGGACGCATCACTACCAAACGCACAACAAAATGGCGGACAAGGCAGCTAACGTTGCTATGGATACTCGTCGCTCCTTCCAAGTGCGCCTTCCATCACACCGATGCATCGATTCGGAAATAACGGCATTTCTCAACAACGATGTGTTGCACTGGTTAGTCCACGCATCGGAACAAACGAGCAGCTCCTCTTCCCTGCGAACTATGCATGCCCTCTCAATGGAGCAAGTATCGTCACTGCAGAATATAGCAGCTCAAGCTGCCGGAACGACGCCTGCGTCGTCGTAATCCGGCAACTCACACTCCGGAACAAATTACCTACTGTAGAATAGCCGGAGAATGGATATTGTAGGTCATTAAATTGTACTTAAATATACCTCACCTTCTAACATTAACATTGCCCTTGAGCACCGAGACTGGTAGGCTGCTGATGAGGCCCACATTTTGCTTGTAATCGCGCCAGAAATCGGCACCGAAAGTTGGAGAATGCTTGGCTGCGTCCGTACCATCCCGGATGAAATCGAGCGTTGTATACACTCCCTAACGACCAGTGTACCCGATGCTTCCGGTGTTGTACGACTGGTTCGAGTACACGTAGTACTTCTTCAATCGTCCCTGATCGTTCCACACCTCGAGGTCGGCGTGCACGGGACTACACACACCAGCGCCGACCGACGATATGCGTTCTGCCATGGAGTAGGACTCCGCGACTTAGTACATGGATACCTCGAAACCAAACTACATATTACCCGAATGAGCCACAGCTACCAAATTGCGGTACAATATATACACACGTACCAATTCCTCGACGATGATCGAAAACACCATGGACGTGAGCTGGCTGGACGGCCAGCCTTTGACCTCGACGACGAATGTGCCGTCGACACGCCCAGGATCGATCACCTATTCGTTGTCATCGAGCTTCGCGTCGACACCATAGACAGCCGAGTTGGGCGGGACACAATCGGGTTGATACAGTTCACTTATGGGCTTGGCGGTGCGTGGATCAGTCGCCTAATAGAGCCAAGACAAAAAGAAGCTCACAAGGCGCTGACGACCTAATACAACACAGTACCCAACGCGATCACCATTGCGAAGATGACCGTCATACCTTAAATCGCGGTTTCTTGAGTACGGCATGCAAATGAAGGTGCAAGAGCCGACCTCGCGAGCCGCGACTGAACCTTGAAATCAACAACTCGGCCTCGATTTTCTTAACCCACGCTTCGTCTAGGCAAGTGCCGAGGAGCTCGTTCGGCAAGTACGCTGCCATCACAGCGTTCAGTGCCGCTAGCTACTGCATTTGTTGCATGTCCGTAACGAGGAATCAAACCAAAGCGAAGGTGGCGAAATCACGTTGTGCTCATACAAAGGTGGCCCCGAACCAGAACCGATGTGGGCGTACCTGCGAGATAGCCAATGCTGCAAGAATGAGCAATTTGAGCGACCAGCAACCAGCATGTCGCCTCGGCCGTCGAAGATACGCCATCCAGGATATCGCGGTATCGTTTTCCACGACAACGAAGAAGAAGCAGTAGATTGACGTTTGCGTATGATCAAGGCTGCTACGTAGGGGACTGGTTCAACATGGCACACGGCCAACAACGTGCCAGCTGGCTCGACAAGCACGCGGCCACGAGCAACATGAGGAACTTTCTTATCTCCCGGTTCGGCGAGACGCCTGCGGCGCCTGGGCGCCGAACAACCTCCGAGACGAAGTCGCCACGGTGACGTAGCTAGGGGCAAGGATACTTCTGTTCGTATAACGTAACGAAGTATACCTCACTTTGTAACTGTCACTGTAACTGATCAAGGCTGCTACAATTTTGAAACCTATATTAATTTTTTTCTCGAAACCAGCGCTATTCTAGTTCTCGGCAAACTCCGCCATTCCGCCATCGAGTTGGTGTCATGCGCAGATGTGTGTGGAGCGTGAGGAAGAAGCGCGAGTGCGCGCACGCCACTGATGCGGGTACTTCGTGAATGTGAGAAGGGATTTGCCACTCGTTTCTCAACGAACTAATGCGCTGATCGACCTCGGAAAATGTGCTCGAATTGGTTGTGCGAATGTCTTTATGATAACTGGCCATTCTGGGTGGTGATCACAATAAAAACTAACTGGTTTGGGTCTTGAATCTGAGATCTACAACATCGCGTATCGAAACATTCTCAGCCCCACATTTTGTGGATGCTAAAAAGAGCACACGGTTGCTTCTTCCTCTCCAAAAGACCCAAAATCTTTTATTCCCCTTTGAATGATTCCTCGATCGCAGTCGAGGGCTCACTTTTCAACCTTCCAAGTCAAGCGCAGCAGGCTGTTGGGTCTCTTCCCTCTAGGAAGGGGAGCAGCTTTTTTCTCTTTTGCAAGTGGCGTTTTCTTCCTGGACGAGGAATCCCCCTTTCCCTAGAGGGGTCAGGATCGAAATGCCACTTGAGAAGCCTTTTCCCGTGAGGTCCCTGGAGAGAAAAAGCTCGATTTTTTCATGCACCGGACGTCTAGATACGTTTTGAATCAGCCGGATCGCAGGTAAGACTGCAAACAAAGACTGTGACTTCTCTTGGCGCGCATAGCGCTTTCGTTTTCGACCACTCTTTGTCGAGCGTCGCCGAAATCAGCTGTACCTGACTCAAAATCGCAAGCCGACAGACGAAGACTCGGGAAAACAGAAACTACCAAGTCTCCAACCAACTTCCTGACCAGTAATGAGACCCAGCGATGAGACCCACGGCTCGAATGCGACTCGAACTCACACAGGCATCGAGCTAAACGTAGATCGTGGGGGATTCCTCTACACGCGTCCACACGATATTAATAGTCCGTACTTTGATCACGCTAGGCTTAAGCTTGGTCTATTATTAATGTAGCGACTGCATCAGACAAAACTAATTGTGAACAGAGGAACGAGCACTGAAGGGGCTAATAGATATCGATCGTGAACTCGGGTGTTGAATCTCGTTCCGAGAAGCTACGAGTCGTTGATCACGAATTGCTGGATCGGGGTCACCGCCACCTTGGATGGTTTCATGAACTTCGAGTTGACAGACGGTCGGAGGCCAGGGATAACGCTTTTCATCTCTTTGCCTCGACTCCCCGAGTTTTTGTTGCCGCTGCTTGCCACGCTGCCATCAGAAACCCTCATGTTGCCGCCAGTCGTGGTACTCGTCGTCGTCGTGTCATTAGAGCTTTCTTGAAGTCACAGAATCTTTGGGACGATCATGAGCACCACCACGATCGCGGTCGGCGCCAGCAGCAGGAATGAGAAAAAGAGATAGAATGTCTCTGCTGGCAACTCGACCAAGTACGCCATAGACAACAAGACCACGCTCGTACACAGCACCACGAGCGACGACGCGAAGATCCACACGGATTCCTGGAAATCTGACGACACCTTGCGGATCAAGAACGATAAATACAGCCCCGCAAAGAGCACCACAGCTTTCCAAAAGAGAAGAATCGCGGTGAAGATAAAGCTCGTCGAGGTGCATCGCAAGCGCTCGACGGTACCACCACCAAGTTGCGGCGTTTTCTCGAGCACCGCTTTCGGGAGTGTCAGATCGACAGCGTTCCAGACGACGATGATGACACAATCAATCACGAAAAACACGCCAAGAATTTTGAACATTGTGGACGTGGACAATCGTATGCGTTTCATGGCACCGGACAGGAATGCACGGTATACTCGCAGTGTCTTTACGAGCAGCGAGCCGAAAATGAGCGTGAATCCGTACGTGAGACTCGAACTTCTGGTCTTACAAATCGTCGACGTTGGCTTACCGGCATAAGACCACACGGCGCCACACACGAGGATACCACCAAGCAGCAAGGAGAGCAGTAGCTGATATTGCGAGCGCTTGATGATCGGCTGGTTCCGGTATGCAAACCCAAAGATCATTGCGAGGAAGAATACGACCGAGAGAACTCCGGCGAGGATAACGACGACCTTGAAGGTCTGTGGTTCGTATGGGACGTACTCACAATCCAGAAATACCGGTGCGGGTAATGAAATGCCACTCCTGCATTCCGCTGAGAGCGATGCGTTGGTGGCATTCAGAATCAGCCAGCGATACATCACTTCCTGCTTGGACCCCAAGTGCTCGCAACTTGAAACGCTGTACTTGTAGTAAGTAGAGTCGCACACTGGGCGTGCGACAAACCAGAAAACCCAGATGACACGATTCGTGAGCAGCCACTCGCAGGACCGACTCGTGACCATCGGTTTCGGGGGGCTTCGGAAGTCTCCATCGTCGCAATTGTGCGGCAGTGAGCTGTTTTCCGGGCTCGGATACAGCCAGCTGGATTTGATCACGCGTGGAAACACGGTCGAATTGGGTTCACAGCCGACGTACTCGTGCTTGATGCTGTAGTAGACGTTGCACGACGGGAGACGTCCAAGCCAGAGGCTCCAGATCGCGTAATTCTCGCGCAACCAGCTGCAAGAGGCTGAGTAAATGGGATCCTTCACTGGGGGATTCCCAGGATTGTTCGTCGCTTGGACAAACTTGTGAAGCAACTCATTCACCTCGATTTCACTCATGAACATTCGAGATACGAGGCTATTGACCAAGGGCACATCTTGGATCAACGTCGACGCGTACTTTTGAAGCGAGGTGTACGGAAAGTCAACATTGACCGGGTTATCACTCTTTTCCCCAAAGCCATGCTCGCCAAACGTGCCCGTTGTCAGTTGGCTGGTCTCGGGAGTCGACAACGGTAGCAACATCCGCCGGAAAAGCCCTTTAAACTCATGGAAAGGATCAGGCTCATAGTGATAGAACAGCACGGGCTCACTTTTTGCTTGAGCATCGACCGCGTACTTTTCAAGCTTTCGGTTCCCCAGGAAGCAAAAGAAGGCAGGGATCTCGAGGTTGTCAAACACGGCTTCCATATACCCTTTGTCGGTGTAGTCTTGCATCATCGCGGCAACCATGCATTCCTTCCCTTGAGCTTCACGCGCAGTGCACGCCGCGGTCTTGGAACACGAGTTCTCGCACCCAATGTTGTCGCTCGCACACATTGGCTCGGTCGGTGGGTAAAATTCAGTATTACTTTTCAAGCGCGACACAGAGAGGCTCCCAATGAGGCCCTCGTTGCTCTGATAACCGCGCCAGAAGTCGGCAGTAAATGTGGGCGAGGATTTGGTTATGTTTAGGCCAGCTTTGACAAAGTCCACAGTCGTGTACAGCCCCTCTCGACCGGGGTAGCCAATGCTACCCGCAGTGTATGTCTCGTTCGAATATACGGCATAATGCTTGGGCCGTAAGCCGCTGGCTGACACCTCCATGTTGACGTGGACGGGCGAACACGTGCCAGTACCGACCGCCGACATGCGCTGCGTGATGGCGTCCTCATCACCGATACTGAGGAAGGACACTTCGTACCCAAACTACATGGATAACTCATAAACAGCATTATTAATGAAGAGCAGCAGCGGGACACGAGACGTATCGCGACAAGTCTACCCACCAGTTCTTCGACGATGATTGCAAAGACCATGGACGTCAATTGGATCGAATCTCAACCTTTAATCTCCACCACGAGTGTTCCTTTCACGCGGCCAGGGCTGATAATATCCCCATTTTCATCCATTTTTGCATCAGCACCGTAAAATTTCGAGCCCGGAGGCATGCAGTCGCTCTGGTAGAGCGAAGCGATTGGCTTTGCAGTTCGCGGATCCGACACCCAGCAGGCACACGCAATGTGAGATAAAAATTCCTTTGATAACCTCCCAGACAAAACTTTTGGCGTACCTGGAAGCGTGGAGCCTTGAGTGCTGCGCGCAAGCGCGGGTGAACGAGCCTGCCTTTTGCGTCTCTCTCGTATCGTGAAATCGAGAGCTCCGCTTCTACGGTTTTCACCCAGGCTTCATCAAGGCACGTGCCAAAAAGCTCATTCGGAGCGATCTTCACTGCCGCTACCAACCCATAATTATGTCCGTACTAGTCATCGCATACACAAGTGCATATCAAACGTGACGCTTTGTTCAAGAAGAGCATTGCTCATGAGCGAAATACTGGACAGGAGTACCTTTGTGAGCAGGAGAAAAATAGCGGCGGCCGCGATGGACGTAAGAATCGACTGGAAGGGAGAACCTCGTCGAGATGGCATCATGCTTCACCAGCGATCACGAGATCGAAGAATGACCGTTCTCCTCATGCACGCAACGGCGCCAGCTCTCAAAATAATCACGCATGTGAAACTCACCTCCTAGGGGTCATACGAAGTCCGGGTCTTCCCAGGAAGACATCAACCGCCATGTCGTGCTTGCAAACCATCGAAATGGAACGATACCGAGACATTTCATGCATCTGAAAAGTAGTAAAGGTGCTTATCTTGTTGGCTCATGCCATTCAGGACGACGATATCTAGATTAGAGCTTCCGACCAACTTACTAACTCTTGCTAGGATCACGTCCTTTTCGCCAGCACGCAAGCGTCAGCCTAAGTAACGACCAGAAGAAACAACCATCGCGTGTTTGAAGAGGTCACCCAGTCTCGTACTGCGTGCGCTGTAATATTTTTCGAATCGAAGGATAATGCGGCGCACGCAACACCACACCACACCTCACAGATTAGTCTCGATTCTCGACTCCCCAGATAAACAGTACGCTATTTATCACGCATCTTGCCGAAAAACGAAATTAAAGTATCTATGGCCTGGCACCCTGTAAAGTTGTGTGAAACTTCGGCGGTTCATGCCAGATCTACTGGATGATTCCCACAAGTCCGCCAAGCCAAAACCAACGAAACCTGTTTACTGATCGCTTGATCACACGCGCTTTCTGGTACAGAAGAAGAACAAAAATCACTAGAGGATCAATGTTCAGTCGATAAATTCCAATCACATTTGCACTGAAAGGAGTGTCTGAATCAGTACCCTACCTCTAGAGCTCCACAACTTGAATAAAAGGTTTAATATTTTGGGAACAAAAAAAATATAGACCAGGATAAATGAAAAATACAAAAAATATACAAAAAAGATTGGAATATAAAAAAAATGTACCAACCACGTATACTATACATAAAATATACACTCTGAATCGAGATCTGGTGTACATTGATTTATATCCTAGCCTCGCAAAATTCAACTGCGTGCTCACCAGTCTTGTGTGATCAGGCCAGTCTATGTACCCAATGGCCGCTGTAGACTTCAAATTATTGTACGTGACGATCAATGTTATATTGTGTAATTACATATTACACAATGAGTGACATGATGCACACGCTTGTTGGAAGTGTGAAGGTACATTGTTGGCGCACTCCTACATGAATTGTGTTCATGCTCTCAACAGGCTGAAGCTCAAATTCTTCGCAGTGACATTGAACAATACAGTTTTCTTCCATCCTACATGACTGCACTCAATCAAAGAGGTCATAAAACCAATTTGGACGTCGTGGATGGTGTATTCAAGCGATTGTGTATCGTATTCCGCGAAGGAATGTAAGCCTACCGGTCATACTTTGAGCGAGGCATTGCAGTGGGCCGAGCTTTCCTCAAGACTTCCATTGGTGGAGTTCTACTTGTAGTGTGCTTTCGCAATGGTAATAACGAGATCCAAATCGTTGGAGTATGTGTTGTCTCAGCGGAGAACGAAGACATTTGGACGTGGTTTTTGGAGTATGTGCTCTCTCTCCTCCAATCTACTCTAGCGTTTGTGATTTCGGATCGGGAGAAGGGATTAATACGAGCTGTAATGGCAACTGCACCTGATGTCCCTCACTTTTATTGCTTTCGACACCTGATGAACAACTTTAACAAGAAACTCAAGTCCAAGCAATTAAAGAACATAGCATGGATATTGGTACGATCGCGTACAAAGTTGGCGTACAAGAAGGTGGAAGGGGATCTCATCAACGTGGACAAGAGTGCGCTTGATTGGCTACAAGAGGTTGGCCCTGAAAAATGGTCAAAGGCTTTCTCACCACGTCCTCGATACAACACACTGACATCCAACAATGTTGAGGCTGTTAACAGTGCACTGAAAGGTATTCGCAGTCTTCCTATCATTGATTGTTTGATGGAAACTGAGCGTTACGTCGCCCGTAAATGGGCGGAGAATGCAAATAAAGCCAAAGAATGGGGAGAGTTAACTCCATATGTATCCCGCAAGGTCGATAAAACACTGGCAAACGCTGAATATGGTGAACCTTATGCAAGCTCCACGTCAAGTTACATTGTCACAATCCGGCCAGGAATTGGGAGTATTCCAGTGGAGTTTGCAGTTCAGTCTTGTGATAAAACTGTGCGATGTTCGTGCGAATACTTCAAAGATGCCAATGCACCGTGTGTTCATACTCTTCTAACTCTGAAGTATATCAACAAACTTCCTGATATGACAGCGTATTTTCATTATTCCTGGAAGACATCGGCTTTTGTAGACGCTTATTCTGAGCTATCAGAAAATGCCATTTTACCGCTTGTCATAAAAGAGTCACTAACGAGTGGTGCGTGTATGTCTCCATCTATTTCAAAGAAGAGAGGACAACATGTAATGGGACGCTGTTCACAACAGTTCCCAATACACGGCACACACGCTTGTGCAACGAGGAAGCGATCTCCCGACTTGGAGGGAGAGAAGACGACTTGAGGACTTTGAGGTAAAATTGCAACTGAATTAAAATGTGATTATGGTTCCTGACACTACATATGAAACACCACTAGGGCTCCTAGAGGTTTTACAACTAAAACCTACACATGCAGAAATAAAACCTATGAATCTGATATATAAAACCTTGGGTACACTGAGGTTGAACCCAGGGGATCTGCTGGGAACTTGAACTTGAAGTACCGCGGAGATTCCCTGCAAAGTGATTGGCTCCCACCACTCACTTCAGAGGATAGAGACACGTCGGTCTCGTCACCAGTGTAGATTCCCAAGTCGGAACCATCACTCTGTACTTGATTAGTACATGGATACTTGTGACATCATCAGATGACGTCACACGTGCATGTGGGATCTGTTGTACCGTAATCCCTTTGTTATTTGCTACCACAATGCACGCTGAAGGTGGTGTGTCCAACACTAACGTAGGGCACAGCCGCACTTTCATGTAATGGCTAGGTATAGCCCATTACACAACCAAAGAAGAAGAGGACTTCATCCCAACAAGCTACCAAGATTCTGGAGAGTCGACATATTCGAAGATGTGGGATTTGCAAGCAAACTGGTCACAATCGTAAGACTTGCCCTGGTTAGTTCACTTGGTTGAGTTTATTTGTCCATTACATAGTGCATGTTCGAGGCTTTTCATCCTAGACTGGATTTTCCTCGTCAAAAACACAGAAAAATATACTGTATATGTACACATTGATTAAAATTCACGTTTGTCTAAGCATACGTGATGTTGGTTTAATGACATTTGGATAATGTGTATATTTTGTTGTATAGTATGCATGGTTGGTATATTTTTTGTATTTTTGAATCTTTTTGTATATTTTTTGTATTTTTGAATCTTTTTGTATATTTTTTTGTATTTTTGAATTTTTTTGCATATTTTTTTATTTTTCATTTATCCTGGTGTATATTTTTTATATTCCCTATTTTTTTCTTCCTTTTTTTACCGAATTAGTCGAACATTAAGTTTGCGCCTTGCCTGCCTTACATCGCTTTTGCAAAGGTTGCTTTCAATATTGCGTGTGAATTTTTTCAGACAATTATAGCAATTTAATTTTATGCGTAGATGGCGGCCGTTTGGAAACAACGCAAAGTCGTGGTCGTTAGCTGCTGGCTTTTACATTCATTTCGAGATCTTCCATCGGTCCCAACAGGAAGATAGACCGCTAACCAACCTCCGCATCGCCACCAACGTACCGAGATCAAGCTATGAGAGGTGCAACCATTCTTGCGCTGACCGCCATCCTCGCGTTGTCTTTTTTTTTTTGAGTAAGGTATATTATGTTACGCGTGGCGAACGACAATATCCATTCCCTGAGCTACACTATAGGGTAGTTTCGACACAGGGTAAAAAAGGTGATCGCCATCCATGACGATCTAACACATCAAACGCATGAAAGGTCTCGCCACAGCCATTTGGTCGTGTCGAGACAGTCGATCGACGTCACTCGCGGCCGGGTGGTTGTCGAACCAGTGTTGGATGTCACCTACCATTAAGCTTGCGAGTTCTGCTCCTTCTCGGCGATCAGTCGGGAACCGATACTGCACCGAAACGGACGAGTCCATGGCATGATTGGCTGCTTTGTCTGCCATTTTGTTGAAGGTTCGGTAGTGATGAGACCAAGATCGGATTGCCATGGTATCTGCTAGCCTTTTGGACCAGTGGTACATGGACGCCAAACGACGGTTTTTGGGGGAATAGTGGAGCCGCTGTTGGCGAATAATCATTGCGCTGTCTCCAACAACGTGAAGCGGCTGACACTGGTGCGCCTTCGCGTACCGCAATCCGTTTATCAGATCCCAATATTCTGCAGTGTTGTTTGTGGTAGTTGCTTGACCATACGCCATACTTGCTGCCCACACCAGGAGTGCGCGCCTGCCAGTTCGGTCTAGTCGCAATATCACCGAACCAGCTCCCCCTGGCATCCTCGCGTTGTCTGCACCGCACTACGTCGTGCCTAAATGGTTCAAAAGCAACGATGGCCGCTCACGTTGGGCCACAGAATACCAGTTTGAGAACCCTGAGGGGTTATTGCGCCAAACTGTGGCGACTGTCGTCGTATGTGAAAGTTCCTGCGTAAAGGATCCAGAGTGTTCACACTGGTCGTGGGCCGATGGGAAATGTGACCTCCAAACTGGGGCGTTTTGCTCGACAACGTACCTTCGTCATGCGAATTGCGGCTTTGTCGTTGGTCGATACGAGCCGCCAAGCGATCCGGATGCTGAGACCTCATCGTAAGCGTAAGTCACAGCAGATCCGATAGTTCGGACACAAGTCTTCCTCCATCCGATGAGGCACTTCTAGGCCCTTCTCATTTTGCTATCGCTGTCAAAGATACATGCGCATAAACACTTGCTCTTTTGCATCAGAAAATCATTGAGTCAAATAAATTGCTAGGAAAAAATCACACCTGCTAGCAATAAGATAATATGAGCTCGCTCCAATACGGATGTGGTTCTTTACACCCGCGATACGTCACGTCAGTAGACTATACATCCTGTGAAGGTGCGTTCTGAGCAAACTTGCCACGTGAAATCCATGAGTAGTGTACTTGAAACAAGGAGATTCATCGTTTTTATTAAGGATGCGGATATGAAATGGACTGCTATGAAGTGTATCTCTACACCTACCAACCTATCCTGAAACATGCAAACAATCGCTCAGATACCAACATACATATACTGTGTCCGTGTCTTGATGATGTCTGATTCTCGCGAAGTTCGTGGGCATCATCTGTGGGCATCACCTCACTGTCCTACTGCGGAGCGCTGAACACCAGAGTCCAGTAGGACCTGTAGTCGTCGCACTCGATGTTGACGGCGCGCGCAAAGCCCACTTCGGTCGCCTCTGTCTGGAGGATGTCGTCGTAATGACTCGTTGGTCCCCACCACGGGTCCAGAATCTCAGTCATGGTTTGCTTGCCCACCGAAATGTGCTCCCACACCACCTTTCCGTTGTACCCGTGTCGACTCGCACGCAACTCTGGCGTCGATCCATCACTTCCCGAGTGCGCGAGCACACAGTGATCCGCTTGATCCTTCGAGTGCTCCGTCGCAGCGAGAACGAGGGCGTCGTTGAGCACAACAGGTTGGAGTTTGCTCGATAGACGAAGCGCATTGATGAACGTCAGCATATCTTCCACCTCGATCGATGTCATCCCGTTAGCTAGAACTGGAGCCCTCGTTCCCATTTTTGGTTCGAAAGCCATCGGTTGGAAAACGTCGTCATAAGCTGGTTGGATTGTTGCGGGAGTCATGGACGGCTGGCTTGTTGTCATGAGATTACTGCTTGGCTCGTTGAAGCGCCCACTGATAAATCCACAAGTTGCTCCTGGTAGCAGCGTCACATTGCTCTCTTTGCCAACCTTGAGAGAGCACTGTCCATCGTACCACCGCCAATGAGTGCACTGTGGATTATCCATACACATAAAGCCACAATCATAGCCAGGTGGCGACGGCATGGAGACATAGTCATGGCCTGGGAAATCACACACACCAGCGACCATGCCCAAGCCACCGTTGATGAGCTTCCATTGAACCATTGGCATCTGTTGAACAACATCAGTAGGTGGCAACATTGGTGTTCCCATCGTCGTCTGGTTAAATCGGCCGAAGACGAATCCGCAAGTCGCTCCTACCAGCACAGTCGACGGGCGCTCGCCACCACTCTTCATCCAACAGTTCCCGTTGTACCAGGTCCAGTGCGAGCACCTCGGTTCGTCGGCGCAACTGCTGCCACAAGCGTCGGGATTGCCCAAGGGGAAATCACGGATGTCATTGCCCGGGAGGTCGCAGTTATAGGCAAACGCGCTTCGGCCTCCACTGCCCTTCAACCAAGTGCCCGCTGGCGGTGGAATCACCGGAGCGAATGGAAGTGGTGCAGGCGTATAGAAACGCCCAAGAATATATCCACAGTCAGCTCCTTGAAGCGGCGCTGCTGGACGCTGACCACCGGTTTTGATCCAGCAGTTTCCATTGTACCACGCCCAGTGCGAGCATTGAGGATCGCCTGCGCATATGTCCCCGCAATCATCGCGTGGCGATGCGATAGTACGCGTGTCTTGGCCTGGGTAGTCGCAGTTTGAAGCCCACATGCCTTGACCTCCGCTCCTGACCATCCACGTACCCATAGGCGGTGGGATAGGAACCATCACAGTCGCTGGTGGCATAATCATATTCCGAGTCATCTCATTGAATCGCCCGAAAACAAACCCACAGCTCGCTCCGCGAAGTGGCAGCGATGGACGTTCGCTCCCAGTCTTGATCCAACAGTTTCCGTTGTACCAAGTCCAGTGCGAGCACTTCGGGTCGTCAGCACACATTTCTCCACACGCTTCACTAGGTGTGCCGCCCACACTGCGAATGTTTTGGCCTGGATAGTCGCAGTTCGGAGCCCACGCGCCTCGGCCACTGCTACCCTCCATCCAGGTGTCCATCGGTGGTGGGAGAGCAGCTGTAGAAGGTGGTGGCATTGGTAACGTCATAATAGGAATCGTTTCATTGAATCGTCCGAGGATGAATCCGCAAGTAGCTCCTTGAAGTGGTGATGTTAAGTGCTCATTCCCAGTCTTGAGGAAACAGTTTCCGTTGTACCAGGTCCAGTGCGAGCAGTTCGGGTCGTCGGCGCAGATATCGCCGCATGATTGGCTCGATGAACCCACGCCGCGAAAGTCTTGTCCGAGATAATCGCAATTGGAATTCCACATCCCACGATTGCCGCTACCAAGTTCCCACGACATGGTGCTACTTGGGAGTAGCGAGCCCATGAAGGCCGCTGCCACAAGTAGCGACGCGGGCATCTTCATGGTCGCGTGTTTTGCTTCTTTTGCACAGCAGACGAGTGACGGTGTTTCTGGAACGACCGGTTGACTTGGATCCAAATTTGAAAGTGTGTTTGCTGTTGGTCCCTGGATTTGGACTCCCTCGCTTGCTCCATCACTCCATAGTAGCAGACGCAAATGGCAATAGTACAACGGGAAGATGTTCTAGATCTCACCCTGAGCGCACAAGCCGCCTTATCACGTACCGCTTACTGGTGGCACACTTGCGTCGGCTGGCTGGTAGCGCCTGTTCTCGATGCATCTCAGCCGCACGCCATCCACAGATAACGTATCTGGAGGGTGGTAAATCTCAACTTTCTCTCCGTTATTTTTTGTTGGTGACCCGCTGGAAAGCCGCGGTGCTGGAGACTCTTGCGAGTAGTCTTTCTCATTGGCTGCACTGCCTGTTGAAACAGAATTGGCGTCATCGAGCACCTTGGTCAGCGTGACTGCTGCGCCAGATGCGCGCTTAAGATCTGTTCCACCGTTGTACCTTGAAACACCCACGATTCGTGTACTGCGGTAAGCAATAAATGGACGATCAATGAGCGTGAATGGCTCTAAAACGGTTCCTCTTGCGCCTTTTGGCTCAACTGCAGTTACGTTGGCGTGGAATCTTTACCGGTGGAGCATACTAGCTGCGCATTTTGTTTGATTTCGTATATGCACCACCCCTTCATCACAACGATCTCCCAAGCAACTTCGTGGCGCGAAGTCACTTCCAAACCTGCAGCCACAACACAAGATATTGCGCGAATCGCCTAAAACACAAAAAGCGAGATGCGGATCTTGTCTGGAGTAGCTGAGTGCATCTGGCTGCAAATAAAAATCGAAATGCGTTCGCTTAAATAGCCGAGCCCACTGGAGGACGACTTCGTGGCGCTTTCCTTCGCTCCCGCTCGCTGTCTCCTGTGCTCATCCTCGTGTCCCTAGTACAGCAGAACAGGACAATTGGTCGACATATGAGTGATGCGCTCATGGTAGGTCCAGCAAGAGTGACTCTACCCACCCATCTATGGTATGACTCGTCTTTCTGGCGCTAGATTGATCGTCAACGTACATGACGGCTGAGTATTGGACGGATCAGTTGTGCCCTTGTTACCACAACATTGTGTTATCATATATAATAAAAGGAGCTTCAGGGAGGACATCTGTGTACATGCAACAAAGATTAACTCTGGTAAGCAGCAAGCCTTTCATATAGTACTGCGCATACCCTCTTGTAGACAGCACACAATGTCGATTCAGGTGTAAGGAACTGATGCGACACGAGTAGGCAAACCGCGATGATCAACTTCAAAGTTCATCGATGTGAGGGACAGCAGTATCGGAGCTATTCGAACTAGATAGATATCACCAAAATGTTTCGTACTATTAAGTAGTTCACAAGTGTCGGAGCTGACACTGGCTGCATTGCTTCAACCATGTTAGTCGATTCATCACATGTTGGCAATAACCGGTGAACATCTAGCACATTAACCGTATACTATCACTTCACCATGACCCGTCAGCTGACCACCCGACGCTTTTCAAAACCAGAAAAGCGATCTAACTCGACTGGACTTTTAGTAATGGTACGGTCTGCCAAGTTTCGGGCACAATGCTCCCCCTCCTATCTCTCCCTAGCTCTGAAGACTGGCGGAATTTTGCTGGTCTGCCAAGTATGAAGAAAATTTTCAAGTAAATGGGCGGTCGAGAATTGCCACGAGTAGGCATGTCTGGGTCACGGCCTTTCGAGACTGCCCGAACAAGTGGGTCCTTGGTGCAACGATTCGCCCTCGCATGCTTTAGCGAGCACTCGTGAGCACTGCCGACTTCAAATGAAGCTCAATTTCCAAGTTGCGTCTAAGAAGTCTGAACCCTCTCGCCAAAACCCCATTCGTCAAGCTGTTAAAAGAGCGATAAAGCAAGCGTAATGAAGGTGTCCACTACACTCCTAGGTCTCGGTGTTGCTGTGTTCGCTCACGCAGGCCTGGTCGCTTGGTAGCGGCAATCGCGTGATGTGGGGCTCCAGCTGCGATTTCCAAGGCCTCACATACCTCGAGGTCATCGCCTTCAGCACCTTATGCGGCGACATTTGTGCCAACTCTGCCAAGTTCACGCACTGGGCGTGGACGAGCAAGAACGGCGGCACGTACTTCTTGAAGAATGGTGACACAGACAAGTCGTCGTATCTCACTGGTGCCGGCTGTGGATGGATCATCAGGCGCTTCACCGAGGCCACGGCTGCACCCATGACAGCACCTCCTCTCCCCGTGGCATTCCCCAACTGGTACCCTGGCAGCGGCGACAAAAGTGATGTGGTCCTCGGATTGCCAAATCGATGGCCACCTCTTGAAGGAAGTGGTCGCATCCAGCAATATGTGTGGCGATATCTGTGCGAATGACGCCAGTTGCGCCCACTGGACCTGAACAGCCCAAAGTGGTAGCACTTGCTTCATGAAAGATGGTGGTGTCAATACGGCGAGCCAGCTTTCAGGCGCAGGGTGTGGCTTCGTCGTCGGCCGTTTCTTTGATCCCAGCGTCCCTGTCGTGACACCAAAGCCAACGTTGCCACCACCTGCTCTGGCTCCCGTGACGGAAGCTCCAGCTCCAGTAAACGGACCCACGTCCGACGAGACGAAGGAGATACTCAATTTCATCAACGCATTCCGTCTCTCGAACAATCTCCCTCCACTGAAGATCAACAACTTGCCTATGCGTGCGGCCACGGAGCACGCAAAGGACCAGGTGAACCAATGCACGCTGTCGCACAAGAAAAGTAATGGCTCGACGCCTTTGCTTCGAGCCACTCGCAATGGGTACAAGACCAAAATGGTCTGGAAGAACATTGCCGTAGGGAGGCAGGCAATGCCGGGCATTCTTGACCCATGGTGGGCCCAGTGAGCCACTACGATGATCTCCTGAGCGCGGACGCGACCGAAGTCAACTTTGCGCGCGCAATCAACGTGGGGTGTGACGACTACAAGACCTACAAGTCGCAGGTATTCAGTTACCAGTAGACCGAGAGCTGGTGAGCATCCCTCGCTCCTTATCATGGGAAATCGCTCAGATACTCGTATCTTTGTAGCACTCCCGAGTTTGCAATGTGCGTACGTCAAATGAGTTTGCATCTGATCACCAGTAGGTAACCCACTACGAAAAAAAGAGCTTTTCAACGCCACTTCATTGCCATCCTCGCAGGATCGGTGCTACGTGGCTTAATTTGGCATCGCGGGACACGGAAACGTGAGCTAAGAGGTATCATCTCGTCGTGATCGCTTCGTCTCCCTATTGCTGACCTTACGCTCATGCTTCTCAATTCAGACGTTGCGCACTGTATCGATCGCATTCGAGTTCAAGTCTCTAAACTCATTGAGATCTTGCTTTTGGCTTGGGAAAGAACTCATAGAGCGTGGGACCTTCAATGCCCAAATTCTCCGTCGCACGATACCGGAAGTAGCAGGAATCCTTTTCTCGTTCGCGCCAACTGGCTAAGCTTAGAAGTCGGGGTTTGGCTTAGCATAACCAGCCACACTGGGTAGGCATGACTGTACGTTCAATGCCCAAGTTGCGGTCACACGATGCTGGAAACGGCATGAGATCCGTTCTCTTTCTGGAAAATTGCTCCCAGAAGATGAAGAAGACTCAAATATAGCTGCCAGTGCACAATAGACTTTCGGATCGGCTCTCTCGTATCTTAAATACGAAACGGTTCTGATCTGACAGATCCTTGAAGCAATAAGCCACCTTTCCCCCAGTCGACAAGTTCTCTCACTTTGCCAAGAAGCGCTTCTGCCAGCCCTCTCGTTTCGCACGCTTCGTCAGATTCCCAA
This sequence comes from Globisporangium ultimum DAOM BR144, assembly GCA_000143045.1. Lineage (NCBI taxonomy): Eukaryota > Oomycota > Peronosporomycetes > Pythiales > Pythiaceae > Globisporangium > Globisporangium ultimum. The sequence goes on along the minus strand of GL376596.1, from coordinate 495,205 downwards.
GCCATCATGAAAGCGTACCTCGCCGCGACGATTATTGCGCTCAGTGCGTTACCAGCTCTCGGTGTCTCGAAGTGGATCGTGAGCGACGATGGCCGCTCTCTTTGGGCAACCAACTGCACCTTCCACGGCGGCAACGTCATTCAAGAAACGATGCAGACGGTCATCGCTTGCGAAAGCATCTGCGCCAGCACTGCAGAATGTACGCACTGGGCCTGGTCAGATGGGAATTGCGTGCACTTGAAGGGTTATTCGGGGGCAGCGACGTATCTCGATCACGCAAACTGCGGCTTTGTCGTTGGGCGGTATCAGCTTCCAAGCGAGCCAGACGCTGCTACAATCCAAGCATCCCTCTGATTTTTGATGACGATAGCGGCAGCTTGAGCATAGGCAGCCATGCCGCTTGATATTGTGTATACTAAAAGAAACAAGCTCGTGCTCGTGACGCGGTTAGCGCCAAAAGTCTTGCGCTAGTGTCGTATTCCACTAGTAGTGTGCTTGTTGTGTTTGGGCCACAATCAATTGCTTGTGCGGCGGATCCGGATCTGAGCGACGAAAGAAGAAGAGTTGCTTCCATCGGCATCACGTTTCCCACTCTGAAAATGCGCACGTTTCGAGTGTTCTGGTAGCATAAGCAAGCTGCCAACAGATTGTATGTCACACAAATAGTAGGCACCTAAACTTTCCCCTGTAGTCAAACCCCCACAGCTAGACGCGGCTCGCCGTGAGTTCAGCATGTTCATTTTGCACGCTTGTGTATTTTTGACTTGGGTTTTTTGTCTCCATGGCGAGTTCGTTTCACATTTGACGACACGCCATAATTAGCCGTAAACAGCATCCCACAGTCGATCGCTCATGTAATTCCATTGCAGTGCGCACCTGCGAGCACTTACTCAAAGCGTAAATCCCCTCTGTCGTATCAACGTCTGGAGGCGATTGCAGCACCGTAAAGAGCTCCGTGCGGACCGCAAGACGATGCAGGAGCAGCCCCACGAGATCGGACTTCGCGCGGTCGGTCATGCCGAGGACTGGAAACGCAAGTTCCAGAAAGAAATCAAGGTTAATCTGCTAGAATCAGTGGGATCTCATGCACCTTTAACGAATGAAGTCTGCTAACCCCAAACTTGTATGTCGCGCAGGTAAACCAAGAACTTGGTCGACGTCTGCGAGTAAGACTTGGTTCTGGATAGTAACTTTATAGTCGCACCAAAATCGCTGATAACCACGTATTGGTTGGGTTTCGCCTACTTGTTGTGACAGGAGCTCAAACAGCAATTGCATGATGAAAAAGTGCGCTATCAGCACGTCGTGACGCAATTTCGGGGCTACGAAGCGCAGCACGAGTGCGAAAGTTGCGTCCAGGTTGGTATCTTCCCCTTCAACTTCACTGCATACCAGCTTATTGTACACTGAGACTGGGCCATGCTTGTTTGCTTGTCCCCCGTGCTTCAGTTGCGAAAAGAATGCGCAAGGTGTCATACACTTCAAGAGGAAGTCGACGAGCTGAAAAAGCGTCTGGGATTCAAGAGCAAATCCAGTCGAACCAAGAGAATGAAGAGTCCGTTGAGCTCGAGGCGACAGTGGTTCAACACGACGACTTCGACGATGAGGCTTCGGATCTACCAATCAGCAGCTCCGCTAACAATACAGCCAACGCGTCGGTTGCTTCGCCGCTCTTTGTCAAACAAAATGAACCACAAGGTGACGAGAATGTAGGGCAAGTAAAGCCAATTGAACCTCCAGAGGCGCAAGATGGTACGCCAAAGACAAAGCAAGTAGATCCAATTCGAAAATCGACGTCACGGTCACATCATCCCAGCCAAGAACGTCAGCAGGAACCCGCAAACCGTTCCGTAGCGCATGAAAACACCAGTATCCCAACTCCCGCACTGCATCAGGCCACGTCTTTCAACTCGTTCATTGGATACGACGACAGCAGCTCGCTTGGCGAACTGTTCAAATACGCGGTCGTGCTCGCTGGCCCCATGTCCACAAAGCCACCGCGGATACCACTCGTCAAACGAAAATCGTTTGCAGACTTTCGACGCACCCGGAGTCTCCCAGAAGGCGGCAGTCAACCCGACTCAAAAGCCCCAAAACTGTCCACAGTATCAGCGCTGGCACCTTCTGCCGACAATATCGCCACAACACCGTGGAACCCACCGTCTACGCCGTCAAAATTCAAATTGCTGACCAGACCAACTCGACTGACGAGCCGATATTCCTCGCAAACGCTCTTAGAGTTCATCGCAGAAGAGCAGCCAACGCCTTCGCCGCAACGGAAGCCTGGATGGCTCGCCAACCTTGTCTCACAACGATTCCGTGGCACGACCACCACGGCGACGACACAGCAACCACCAGCAGCAACGGTCGAAGCTCCCGCTCGCCTGATATCCACAACAGAAGAGCAAGAGCTAGAAGCACCCTCTCCTCCTCCAGTTGCTGCACCCGTAGTGTCGGCGTCCAAAATGGTATGTGTGTTTCCGCCACAAACCAAAGACGTTGCCGAACTGGAAGGACTTGTTGAGCTATGCTTCCCGTACGGTGAGCGCGGTCCTCAAGCGAGTGAGTTCACACTCGCGGCACTAAAGCGAACGCTTCAGGAGCGACATCGCACGTACCGCAATGCCGACTCGACCTTCGTGCTGACGATCGCAAGCGCGAGCAATCCGTGCGAGATCACGTACGCCATCTGCGTCATCTGTCCTCTTTTCGCCGACGAGCCACTACTGACTTCATGCGATCCGCAACAACAGCACGATGCTGGTTCGATGCTAGATGCTAACGCTTCACTCCAGGGGGGGCAGCAGAGCACGCAGTGCTGTCTATGTCTTCTGAGCCCATATCCGTTTTTCAGTTTGTTTTTCAAAGTGCTGTTTGGCGTCGCTGTGCTCTGGGAGGAAAAGCGCAAGGCACACACCACGAATTACGCGCTCGCACTAAAGGACAAGCAATTACCATTGCCGACGCCGCTGGCACTCAGTGACTTCGTCGCGCACTTCCAGACGATCCTGTCGCGACTTCAACAGATGCGAATCCCGTCCATGGGTGGCTGGAGCCGCATGGTGCTCTCCCCAGACATCACACAGCTGTCGTTCCACCGTCCGCACAGCGAAAGCGTCGCGATGGAACGCCGCACGCTGCTGATCGAGTACGCGGCCCCGACGCTCTTTGCGCTGCTCTCGGTGGACCAGGTGCTGTTCCTTCTGGGGTGTCTCTGCTGCGAGCAAAAAGTGCTCGTTGTCTCGGACCACGTCAATATCGTGAGTTCTTGCGTCTTGGCTCTCATTACGCTGCTCGGTCCTCTGCAGTGGGCGGGTCCCGTCATCACAGTGCTGCCGCCACGGCTCGATGAGCTCCTCGAGGCGCCAGTACCGCTGATCGCCGGGCGAGTCTCGATCAACTCGGCGTCAATCCCCGAATTCTCGACGCTCGTCAAGCCCATGAAAGGCGTCATCGAGATGAACATGGACCAGAACAACCTCTGCATGCACAGCGACGACCTCATGAACTACCATGAGCTCAAGCTCCCCGGTTGCGACGCGCTTGTGCACGAACTCGCGTACTTTGCGTCCCAGTTGTTCGCGAAGCACAGCGACCCCGAGTTCCCGACCGTCCAACAAGCCGAGGCATGCGATATCATATGCACGCGCATTCATCGCCATTTCGACTTCCTGTGTTCATTGGCGCTCGGCGAAAACTCGAAGATCGGTGACGTGGGGGTGGTGCCCAAGCGTTCTGACCGATGCGCATTCTTCTCTCACGATAACAACGCCATAAAGAATAGCGACGCCGCTGCAGACTTCTCCCTGTCTTCATCTTCGACGACAAATACTTCGCGCAGGTTTAGCGACTTGACGGGCGACTACATCCGACGCTTTAAGGAAACGCAAATGTTCAGCATGTTTCAACTACAGCGTCAGGAGCAGCATGCAAAAGACGCTGTGGCTGCCGCAGCTGAGGACGACGACGATGATGATGATGATGATGACGACGAACCACATCGGGACCTGCACGACGACGATGACGATGACGACGTGGAAGAGAATGGCGCCGCAGGTGGCGATCGGATTGCAGCGGCTTGTAATACTGACGCCCTTTTCACCGACGACGCGATCATCTACGAGCCTGACGCACTCTGCTGCCTCAATGAGTGAAAGCGTCTTGCGACACACACAATCACAAACATGCAGATGGAGTTAGCACTTATCAATCAACCGAATGCAAGTGCATGCGCGATGGGACTTGCCACATACTTGGATGGTGTATGTGCTGACCGCATCAGATCTTCTCCGCCGTGACATAAACAGTAAATATAGGCACCATGCGATATTCATCCATCGCGATTCACTTCCTCTTACCTTTTGTCTTCTGATTTCGCATCATCTTATCGGCCTCGCTGTCACGACTGCGTACCTATCACGACGTTAGAACATGGACACACAAGCAAGCATAGTTTTGCCAGCATCAATATGAACGTCGCCTCATGCGTTGTCGTCATCACAATGTTCAGTATTGCCATCCGTTTGCGCAGCGCGCGGGGAGCAGCAGCACTCAGTCGGCGCGAGATTGCAGTTTTCGTCGGTTGCGCTTTCATTGGCGTACTTGGTTCCATAGACGCAGGGCAGCAAATCTGCGTCGTGAACAGTTCGAGTACACACTGGACCATGCAAACGCGCACGATGACTCATACTGGTGTCAACAATAGCTCATAGAAATGAGCGTTGCACATAGCCAGATGTACCGGAAAACATTCCCGCAGTCAGTAAACGGTCACGGAGTCCATGAACTCATGGTTGACGTTTACAGGTCATCACGTCAACATCCTGGAGTCCACAGTCGTCGATATGGGTTTCCTTGCCCATAAAGACGGCGAGTGCTATGCAAACGGTTTGAACCCTGCTGCTGGCGCATGCGCAGCTGCCGTAGGGCTGCATTCAAGAAAAGTCTGGCTTTCGACAAGTGCACACAATACCACCAGAAGTTGTGAGTTATCGAGAATTCCAGCAGGCAATACCTGTTACGTGGGATTTTTTTTCTCTTTGGAGCTTTGCTGAATGGCTTGGCCCTTTGTTGGTCTTGATTTTTTCTTCTTCACTTTTCTGGGGTTTTATTTGTGCCAATGCTTTCGAACGGAGTTGGGTCGACTCCGCTTGGGCTTGTCGCTTCCACCATCTATCGAAGCTCCACGCCAAGGTCGCTCACCATCTTGTCACGCACAGAGAGCTACGCAAAGTACACAAAATACAAGTATGTGAATGAGGTTCCTTCCTCGAGTTTTCTTCTCATTTCAACGCATCGAGAACTGTATAGATAAGCAAGACGTACCTGAAACGCATCGACTTCTTCATTGGTCAGGTTACGGTCCATGTGGCGGTACATGATGCGATAGCACTTGCTCTCGCGCTGGGTCTTTGGGTGGCGGAATTGGTCCACGACAGACACCTGTGCATCATAATGCAGCATGTTAGTGATCGAGAATGCCGCCTATCCATTCATATCACGTGAATACTGAACCTGTTCGACGAGGTCACCCGCGACGTCGCGCACGACTTCGAAGAGGTTGTTCTCGTGGAAGTCGTCGCCGTGCCAGAAGCTCACGTCCTTGTAGCAGCCCGGGTACCTGCTGTACGGCTTGAACTTGGTGATCTGGCCGTCTTGGAACTGCGAGAGGAAGCGCTGGTCCTTGGACCAGAAGAGACGGATGTCCGGGATGTCAAAGAGCACCATCGCGAGACGTTCGAGGCCGAGACCGAACGCCCAGCCCACTTCCTCACCGATGCCGGCATTGCGGATGATGCTTTGCTGCAGCACACCGCAACCAAGCACTTCCAGCCAGTCTCCCTAGCAAACAAGAGCATGTCAGTGCTGTCAGTTGCGCTGTCGTTCGCTCTTGGCGCAAACACAACGTCGGTCTAGTGACCTACATTGAAGTAAATCTCGAGCTCCAAGGACGGATCCGTGAACGGGAAGTACGCCTCGACCCAGCGCATCTCGACTTGGCCAAAGAGCGTGGCCACGAGGCCCTCAAGCGTCTTCTTGAGCTCCTCCTGCACGATCGCCACCTTCTCGTCACGCGGCATCGCTTCGTCCAGCTATGTGGTCACAAACAAGATAAAGTGAATAAATAAGACAAGTGGCCACCATACACCAACAAAAGTATGTCAGATAGCCCACCTCAGAGAAGATGCGCACGCCCTCCATCTGGTGGAAGACCGGGTAGTGGCTCGCGTCGATCTCGTCGCGGCGGTACACGTCGCCAGACACCAGGAACGACTTGATGCCCTGCTTCATGGTCGGCACCTCGTGGGCGCTCGTGTGCGCGCGCAGCACGGTCGTTGGGTTGACGTAGTACGTGTCCGTGACCTTGCGGCTCACGTGGTCCTTGGGCACGAGCATCGAGTCGAAGCAGTCCTCGGTCGACACCACGGGGCTCAGGTTGTCAAACATCGTGAACTTGGGGTGGCTGCACGGCGATACACACAGTGATTAGTATCCCTATATACAAAGCGCCATCGAAATATAGTCTCCACGGCGTGTGTACCCGTGGGTGGCGTGGAGGTCGTCAAAGTAGCCCTCGATCTTGGTCTTGATGATATTGAGCGGGTGGTGCTTCTGGCGGTGCAGGTTCTCGCCGATCTTGGCCGCGATTGACTCGCTCACGTTGCAGTACGGGTCTCGGTTCTTCATCCACTCCAGCTCTGCAAAACTCACACATTACATTGACACACGCAGACATCTTCAGTGAGCTCCTCGCCATTTCAATCGCACTTACACCATCCAAACAAGACGCACGCACCCGTGCCGGAGGTCGGCGAGGACGACGCAAACGCGCGCGCATTCCGCGCAGTCGCGGTGCTCTCGAGCGCGCGCGAGACGCGCACAGGCGCCGCACGCAGCAATCGGCCGATGCGCATCATTTTTACTGGGGCTTTCCGCAAATTGCTGTTATCCGTCCAATGATATCGGTACTGAATGCATGTGCACCACACCAAGTTTGGTATACTTGTCGTTTTTTAGCTTTGATGTCCTAGTTTCATGTGGTACGTATCTGTACGTAAATAGCCTAAAATAATAAAAGAAGCTAGGAAGAAATAGCCTAAAAAAGTGCACCACAGTTGTGCTCAGATCAGGAAGCTGGTGGCGCAAGATGCATCTGAAAATGGCAGAGCACAGCCGTCATGTTGTCCGCGTCGTCGCCAAAGATGCGTCGCGCGCGCTTCAGATTCGCCGCCAACAGCGCCGCAACAGCCTTATCGATCGGGTACATCGTCTCAGCGGCACTCGCTACATCCTCATTGCGTTTCACTTGCGCCTCTTTGTCGCCGTTCTTGTGGATAAACCGGAAGAGCTCGTCGTATTTCCACGTATCCCACACGCCGTCGGATGCGACCACGAGCATGAACTCAACCAGCGACTTGTTGGCTTCCTCGGTATCGTTGTTGTTGTTGCCACTGTCAGTGCTCGTGGCGGCGTCATCGTCGTCATCCTCTTCGCCGTTATTGTTATCGATGGTCTGCATCTCTTCGTCGCCGCTTTGCTGGCGCAACATGCGCCGCCGCACGATCTTCTCGAGAGAGATCTCGCGCACGCTGGGCTCGCAGCTCACGCCGAACGTGTGCATGTGGAAGTCACCGAGCGACCGTGTGAACGCTAGCGCATCGGGATAAACGCATTCATCGGGTGTCGCCACGACTGTTGCCCATTCGTCGCGCACGTTCTTCAAATAATCGCCTTCGCGCTTGCGTCGCAGGTCGCCATCGCTACCGAAATGGTACATTTGCGTCCGCTTGCTGCGCGGGTCACAGGCGTCGAAGAGGAACCGGAGCGCGGGCATCTCGCGGTTGAACGAACAGCGACGGAATTCACGCGCGCGCAGAAATTCGCTCTCGTTGTCGGGAGAATGCTCGCCTGTGAGCACCAGCATGTCGGTCGTCTTCGACGCCTTGCTCTTGTCCTTTATATCCAACCCTGTATCATCATGCGATCTTAGTAGTTCCCTGTTCTCGTCGTGCGCAATGAGATCCGTGAGCTTCAAAATCGGCGCTTTCGTGTCGATCATGGCGCACGAGTCGCCGACATTCGCGACAAACACGCGTCGGCCGGCGTCCAAAATCACAACAATCGTCGCTGTTGTGCCCCCTCGCACACACGTGAACGATGCGCTGGCAGTCGCGTTCGAGCTCATAGCTTTCACCAGGTATCCGTTCTGCTCCTTGACAGTAAACCCTCGACGCTCGTACAATGCGCGCACGACGCCTTTGATCGCGTCATGACACGCCGCAAACATGTCGGAAAATGTCTGCTGCGGTTGCTGCGCCAGAGCGTCATAGTCTTCACGCGTGAAGCTCTGAAAGCGCGACTCAAAGTAGTTGCGCGCCGCGAGCGCGACGTCGCGGCCGCACTCCTTGCCGTGACCGTCAAACACACCAAGCACCACGGCGGCGTGCGGCGCGTCGCCGTACGCGAAGAACGTGTCCTGGTTCACGCGGCTCTTGCTGCATCCCGGATCCGTCACGCCGCTCACCGCGAGATGCGCCACGATGTCGCTGTCGGTAGTGTCGAGACGCCACGGCGCGTGGAAACGCATCGGGTACGTCACGAACGCGCTCATGGCGAGGGACCAGTGGGCGTCTGGAGAGGATGCGCAATGCGGCGGATTCCGATATGCGGCGCTTTGCGTCTCCTTCTTCTCGTGAGCCGCTCTTTCTTTCTGCGACAGCGCCTAATAGATGGATCAAAAGATCTTGAAATGGGTGCTCTCGTCGAGTACAACAGTGCAAATGCTGTAGGGACTGGTAAACGGCATTTGTACATCAAAAGAAAGGGTTTTTAATATTATTAGAGAAGAGCATGATATCAAAACAAAAAGGGACAAATATGAAGAGTAAATATGAGAGCAATACCCTTCTTATCTGTTTTGATTGAGTGTCTTCGATTTCAAGAGGGTAACAAATTACGTATAGTTTGCCAGTGTCAGGGCGGTCTTCACGAACCAAAAGCGGCATGAACGCTGCGAGGGGGCGCGGTACTTTGTACGAACGTTGAAGTTTCCGCGATCTTTCTCACAAAATGGTGGGATGGGGGACGGATGATGGATAAAATGCCTCTTTATCAAACGTACTGCTCCTAATAGTATAAAGTGAGACTACAACTACGCTAATAAAGCTGGTATATCATTTATTTGAAGGGAAAGAGGCCACGCCAAATTTCTGTGCCTGTGATTGGTGAAAGAGCGCTTTGCTTCACTTTGTTGAGGTGGATTTCCACCCACCACCCAGAAAAGGGTGTTTCTGATTTGTGTAAAACCCTTAGTCACCCTTTCACCCATATGGTGCTAAGATGAATGGGTGGAGCTCACCAGACGCCCAAAACAACAAAAATAGAAACGCGCCACGCTTAAGTGCGCACGTCGCCACGTACATTATGGCTACCTACAACTTTGCATGCGAATGACTGAATGCAATGTGTGACAGTGCGCCAGACCTGCTGAATACTTACCGCAAGCATACTAAAAATAGGTACTGTAGGATGGGTGGGTGTTGAAGTTGCCTGTTGCAACAAGCGCGTATCTGTGCGCATATCAATAGAGAAAGCGGGGGCATCCTTATCCTGAGATGCGAATCTTTGTGTCGTGCGGCAGCAACATGACGCGAGATCCGTGCCTTCATTTCCTAATTCGCTCCGTTCAGCCCAGGACACCAAGTCAACGTCAACAACAACAACAGTTACAAGATGGTCTCCGCTCCCGTCCTCGTCGCTAACCCCGTGCACACGCAGTCGACTGATGTGCTGCGCCATGTCGCCAACTCGCACATCCGCGAGATGGACTCGGACGTGCTCTACCACATCGGCCTCACCTGCTCGAGCGACGAGAAGCAGAAGATCGTCGACCTCTTCGGCGACGTGCGCTTCTTCATCACGGGCGGCAGCGCCGAGCGCATGACGCACTTTGCGCAGAGCGTCGCAAACGAGCTCAAGATCGCAACGCCCTTCGGGTACGCGCTCACGCCCATCGGTAGCACGTCGCGGTACACGGTGTACAAGGTGGGGCCTGTGCTCATCGCGAACCACGGCATGGGCATGCCGAGTGTGTCCATTTTGTTGCATGAAGTCACCAAGCTGCTCGAGTACGCCGGTGCGAACGACGCAGTCTACATCCGCATGGGCACGAGCGGCGGCATCGGTGTGGACCCAGGCACCGTCGTGATCACGTCCGAGGGTGTCAACAACAAGATGGAGTCCGTGGACGACGTCGCGATCCTCGGCGACATCGTGCAGCGGCCGTCGATCTGCACGCCCGACGTCATCACGGAGATCACGGTCGCCGCAACCGAGGTCGGACTGCCCTTCGCCGTCGGCAAGACGCTCACGTGCGACGACTTCTACGAAGGCCAGGGCCGCCTCGACGGCGCCATCTGCGAGTACTCGCTCGAGGACAAGATGCAGTTTCTACAAAAGTGCGCGGACTCAGGCGTCAAGAACATCGAGATGGAGGCGCGCGGCTTCGCAGCGTTCTGCTACAAGCTGCACATCCCCGTCGCCGTCGTGTGCGTGACGCTGCTCAACCGGCTGCTGGGCGACCAGGTGCTCTCGAGCCACGCGACGCTGCAGGGCTACGAGGAGCGGCCGGCCGCGGTGCTGCTGCATTACATCAAGAAGAAGCTCGCGATGTAGATATTAGAGCCCCCTTCGGTTATCATCACACTGACGTACTAAGCATTTATGCAAAAAAAAATATGCAAGCATGCATACATATTCCACACACAGAACACGACATTTTTTTTTTCAGTCAACCTTCCAACAGCCGAAAAACTCGGTCTTCATCCAATATTAAATGTATTAAGTTTTACAGGAGATTCGGCTAAATATTAAAAATGAAAGGTACGGGCCTTGCAGTTGTGGTTTTAACACAGAAAGATAACTGCAGACTTTGATTATTTACACATAGCATAGTTTGAACTCCTTCGCTTGGCTACATACTTTAACGAAGCAAAACGGTACGTCTTCTAAACCTTAGTGCAACGGCGCGTGGTCTGTAACCCCAGGTCGACGACCTTGAAGAGGATTCTTCGAAAACAGAATCAGGATTGGTCCATGAGCATTTCGTACCACACAGAACGCTCTCTCTCTCTCTCCTTCTCTCCACGCACCAAGAATTCCAACGCGCGCTTCATATCCCCGTACGCTCTGCGTGCGTGTGTCTCTCTCTGTGTGTGCTGAATGATGGCGGACGCGGCCGCGCAGCCGCCGAGCAACCCGGAGACGGAGATCCACATCATCGAGGAGCTCGCGAGCTCGCCGCTGCTGAACGAGATGGTCGCCAAGCGCGAGGAACGCCACTTGTCGTCCAGCGTCGTGAGTCTCGCCGTGCAAGACGACCAGTGGTCCTTCACACCGCCCGTATCGCCGAGATCCGGCGCGTCGCTGCTCAAACCGGGCCACTACCGCTACCTGCGAGGTACCGAGAATGCGATCTTTCCTTTGTAGTACATGCGCACACGCTGCAGCCATTGATGTGACTTGATTTGTGTGGATGCGCATTTGCATGCAGTAGGTTCGGAGCTGGAAGGCGCGCTGTACGACTTTGCGATCGTGACGCACCGCAAGCCAGTCGACGAGAAATTCTTCATTGGCAGCTCGCCTGAGAAGAAGCACGATGGACCGGAGACCCGCATCATTGACAAACTGGTCGCGCATGGCCTGGACGTCGATATCATTGAGGGCGATTTTAGCCGCATGGTCAAAGGCGCGAGCGAAGGCAGCAAGTACTTTGTGCTGCTCGTGAGCGGCAATGAGGAAGCGCTGACAGCGTACGGCCGCCGCCTCAAGTTCCAGACGTGGCTACGCAGTGGCAACTCGCGCGAAGTGGATGCGCTGGTGAAGGGCAACCCCATCGTGACGCCCGCAGACCGGATCCAGGTGATCGACCACATTATCCGCGAAGGCGCCAAGATCACGACCAGCACGCCGTACGTGCACAGCGTCTTCCCGGTCCACGATCCAAAGACCAACGAGTATTTGCTGAAAACGTTCATCCAGTCGCCGCGCCTGGAGCTCGTGTCGGAGCGGTTTCTCGCCAAGATGCGCGCGCACTTCGGCGAGAAAGTCGCGTACTACTTTGCGTTCATGGACTGCTACAACAAGTCGCTGCTGCCCATCGCGATCCTCGGCGTGCTGCTCACGTGCTTCCGCAATGTGCTGGGCATGGCGATGTACATGCGCGTGTTGGTCGTGTGGGCGCTCCTCGTGTCCGTCGTGTGGAGCTACTGGGTGCTGAAGAAATGGTCTCACCGCAACAATGAGCTCAACTTCCAGTGGGACAATGACGCCGACACGAAAACGGTCGTGTACTACCGGAACCCGAAGTTCCGCGGCGAGTCGTTCATCAACCCAGTCACGGGGCTCCAGGATCAATCGTACGCGAGCTGGAAGCGGTACCCGAAGTACGTGGCCGTGCTCCTGTTCATGATCTTGCAGATCTCAATCATGATGCTTGTAATCGCGTGCTGGATCACGGCCTTCGAGGTGATCCAGGTGCGGTATCCAGCCAAGGGACTGTTCTCGGCGCAGTGGTTTTACATTCTGGGCGGCGGCATTTGCTATGGCTTGTTTGTGGACATCGTGCAATGGAAGCTGCTCGTAACCAAGGCCGCGCGCATGTTCACCGAGTGGGAAAACTGGAAAACCATCGAGCAGTTTGAGAAATCCATGGTGCGCAAGCTGTTCCTCATGGATTTCCTCAACTACTACACGTGGTTCTTCCTCCTGGCGTTCGTGTACGTGATCCCTGGCGCGGGCGACCGCATCACGAACTTCCTCAACTCGATGCTCTGGAAAGATCCGTCGAACTGTTGTTTCGGTCCCTATTTGAACTACGACGGCGACGAATGCAACGCGTGTCCACCATCGTGGCACTCGCTCGATTACCAGGAAACGCGGTGCATCCCGTGCCAAGGCTGGGTGACCTTCGATATACACCACCTGGACCTCGAGACGTTGTTCCTGACGCCGATCATCATCACGCAGGGGCTCAATCTGCTCATCGCCGTGCTCGTGCCCTGGATCAATCGCCGCCACCATGAGCAGAAGCTCAAGGCCACGGACAGGAAGGCCATGGAGCTCGTCAAGGCCAAGGGCGAGCGCCAGATCATCGCCGACATGGCATACCGCGACGAGTGCGCGCAGCTCACGAACCTCTCCAAGGCGCGGTTCTTCGAGAACGACGACAACCAGATCGAACAGCTGAATGCCAAGGCGCGCGCGATCCTCTTTGAATCCGAGCAGGACGACTACGATCCGTACGACGATTACCACGATGCGACAGTGCAATTCGGCTTTGTGGTCATGTTCTCGATGCTCTGGCCGCTCATGCCCGTCGCGTGCATGATCGTGAACGCGCTCAAGACCCGCGGCGATAGCTTTCGGTTGTGCCGCACGACCAAGCGTCCGTTCCCGCGCAAAGCCGGCGGTATTGGCGAGTGGAAAGCTGTGCTGCATGTGCTCGCGTGCCTGGGCGTGACGGTGAACATCGGCCTGGTGTTCATCTCGACGGGCGCGATCGAGTTTTTCTCGCCGCAGTGCTCGAAGCGCATCGCAAAGGCCATGGGCAACGACTTCAGCCACTTCCGCTTCGGTCCAGACTTTAGCTGCTTCTCAGTCACGACGCGCGTGGTGATGATCCTCGTGTGCGAGCACCTGATCTTCGTGCTCATCTGGATCTTCTGGCGCTTTGTGCGCAGTGTGCCGCCCAAGGTCGAGCTCGCGATGCTGCAGCAGGAGTTCGCGTTCAAGTGCAGCTTGTACAAGCACGCGGCCAAGAGGGCGCGCCGCGGCAGCATGGACGGCTCGGCCTCGTCGAACGGCACGACGACCAGCACGCTGCCCAAGTTCACGCCCGCGCAGCGCCGTGTGGTCGGGACGCCGCAGCGCAGCCCCGTGGTGTCCAAGTACGCGGCCACGCAGCTGCCTGCGACCGTCGTGAGCGCCAAGAAGAAGGGCGACGGCACGAAGGAGGAGCTCGCGCCGCTGCTGCACGGTAACCGGCAGCTCGCGCAGGCATGGGACGCCGCCAAGTCCAGCTCATCCACCACATGAGCGCCAGTCCCGTGTAGAGAGGGGCGATGGTAGTGTGTGAGTTTTGAGTCTGTGGTTGCCCCCATGTCTATAGTCTGCGTGTCATGAAAAGAGGTATTGCTTTTTCTCATGATTGGCGTTAGATGTTGAAGGTGGACATTAGCGGATTGCTTATCCTTTTTGGATCCAGTTCAACGAAATCTTACCGCGCCGCTTCGCAGGTATTACGTCAGGCAGCTAGTATACATGGCCGCTCTCCCTCTCTCTGTAAAAGCAGGAGCATGGCTGCGCTCTCATTGAAGATCCACCTGCCAACTGCTGACGGATCTGGCGGCGGGGGCTGCCCCAGACAAAGACGCCGGCGGGAAGGAAACAACGGGGACGGCAGCCGGCCCGTCTGCTGCTGCAGCAGCGAACTGAAGGCGAACCGACTCCTTGCCTCCCGTCTGACGCACGTCGTCAAACGTCGGAGCAAACGCAAAATATCATACCTGCCGAGCAGCATATTTGCGTTCCTATACAATCCTCTGTAAACGAATGCTGGCGGTCTCTTCGATGCTTCTCAATACAAACTCACATATTACTCCATCATTTGATATTATTCTATTGTATGTATACCATCCATTATCACAGGTTTTACTCGCGAAAGCAACCAAAAATGTTCCGACTTTCTTCGCCTTCTGTTGTTCAAGAACGTCTGACGCTTTTTGTGTGGCGCTGGGCCTGGATAGTGTGCCTTTTTCGTCCCCGACCAGAACTAGTGCCACAGTCCGTTGCCTCTCCCCCTGCCCACAGTCTCTTCATGTGCCTCTCTCATATTCGAATTCGAAGAGCGACGCGCAAGTCAACGCAGTAGCAGCAGAAGCCCAACTCGAAGGAATGTCCCGCCCGCCAGTGCAAGCCCGCGGCGGAGGATACGGCCTCGACGCCGAGCTCGCGCGCCGCGCCGCCGAGCGGTACGACTACGAGATGGAGGACGAGGCGCGCGCGTGGATCGAGGCGGTCTCGGGCATGGCCATCGGCGACGAGTTCGGCGAGGGTCTCCGCGATGGCGTAATCCTCTGCACGCTCGTAAACAAGATCCACCCGGATATCGTGAAGCGCATCGAGACGAAGTCCAAGATGCCCTTCAAGTTGATGGAGAATGTATCGTCGTTCCTGCGCGCATGCCGAACCATGGGCGTGAGCGAGTTCGACCTCTTTGAGACTGTCGATCTCTTTGAGCTCAAGGATCTAGGTGCGTACGCGTGTGTATTTATTTCTTTGCATATTTACTGTACGAATGATGGCTGCCTGTTATTGCTGTGAAATAATATGCTGACGGCACGAGTGTTCTTTTTTTTATTTTTATTTTTTTGTTGCAGGTCATGTGGTGCGTTGCATTTTTGCGCTTGGACGTGCTGTGCAAAAGACTTATCCAGATTTCAATGGACCGACTCTTGGTGTCAAGGAATCGGTGAAAAACGAGCGAACGTTCACGGAAGAAAAGCTCAACGAAGCGAGAGCTGCGCCTTCGTTGGTGAACTTGGGCAGTTTCCGCACGATGGAGCGCTTGGACGTGAGTCGTGGCAACAGCGTGACGTTTGGCGCCGAGGCCGCGACGAGTTTCCACCGCGCGCCACCGCCGCCACCACCACCGTCTGAGGAGAAAGTGGAATTCGTGTCTCAAGTTCGAGCTGGTAAAGCGTTCTTTGATCACAAGGCATTTTTTGACCGCCCTGCGCCAGTGCGTGCACAATCCGAAAGCGTTGCAAGTCGTTTTGGCTCATCTTGGTCGCCTGCAAAGCCTGAGAAGCCTACAGGATCAGAAAACCCTGAAGACAGTGAAAACGTTGCTCAACTCGCAAATGCCATTGAGCAAGTGTCTGTGGAGGAACCTGCTGCGCCAATTGCGTCATCAATTCCAGGCCTCAGTCCCGCTAAGCAAACGGGACCCACGCCAGAAGAAGAAGCGCAAGAATGGATCGAAAGCGTGCTAAATGAAAAGTTTCTTACCAGCTTTGGAGACAGCTTGAAGGACGGCGTAATGCTATGCACGCTCATGAACAAGATCCGTCCAGGTATCATTTCTCGAATTCAGACGTCGTCGATGCCGTTCAAGCAAATGGAAAACATCACAGCATTCCTGAAGGCGTGTCGCTCCGTTGGTGTCGCCGAATTCGACCTTTTCGAGACCGTCGATCTGTTTGAGCTGAAGAAGGTTGATCTGGTCGTGAAATGCATCCACGCGTTGGGTCGTGCCGTGCAAAAGAATGTGCCAGAGTTTGATGGCCCATCTCTTGGAGCCAAGATTGCTACCACAAACAAGCGCAGCTTTACCGATGCGCAGATTAAAGAAGCCGCAGCGGCGGTGCCAATCCTCGCGCACGGTAGCAGTCAGGTCATGGAACGAAAGCCGTTTGATCGCTCTGCGTCCGTCACATTTGGCTTTGACGCTGCGATCAGCGGCCGTGACCAGCGCACAGAATCCTCGCCTGTGACTATTGCAACAGTGAAGGAAGAGGCTGCCCCTGCTCCAACTCCAGCTCCAGCACCAGCTCACATCCCTGCCCCAGCTTCTGCTTCCTCCACGGGTGACTCCAGTGACTCGGCTTCCAAGTCTTCGCATCTACCAAAGTCCGTCCTCGGCGGCTCGGCTTTACCAACCCGTACCGTCTGGAGTTAGATTAGCGACGCGCATGAAGGAAAGAGATCAGGAAGTGTCGTGTTGCTTGGCTGGCGTTTCGTCGTCCGTGTGTCCATAAATCCCCCCTATTTGAAGAGAATCAATCCAATTGTGCATTTTTACAGCAGGTCATCCCTTCCTGTTCTATCATCTCTATCATGATGCGTTTCTTTCCTTACCATGCATGTTAACGCATCTACAAGCTGAAGTCGTGAGCGACCGTCGCGAGCACGTCCGTGCAGTGCGTGTCGAGCCGCAAATCGCACGCATCGTCGCCGCGCGTCGGCCCCAAGTTGACGATCGCGATCGGGATCTTGCGCTCGCGGGCGCGGTTCAGCAGCCGCATCGCCGAGAACACCTGCAGCGATGAGCCGACGACCAGCAGCGCGTCCGCCTTGTCCACATGCTCAAACGACTGGTTCTTCACGACCACCGGCATGTTCTCGCCAAAGAACACGACCCTATTGTCATGCAGCCATATTCGCAAACAGTCAGTATCCACATTAGCTCTCAGAAAATGTGGATAGGATACAAGAGACTCACTTTGGCTTCATGATGCCGCCGCACTGCAGACACGGCGGGTACGCAAAGTCATCATAGTTCCACGTGATGTCAACGTCACCGTCGGGGTTGACGCTGGACGCGACGTCGCCCGAGTCCTTGTCCGGGTGCAGGATCGACCACTGCGCGACCTTCGGGTTCATCTCGGCAAGCTTCTCCTGGTACTCCTGGCGCTTGACCACGCTCCGGCAGTTGGTGCACTCGACCTCGTGGAGACACCCGTGGAGCTCGAGCACGCCCTTCGCGCCGCTCTTCGAGTGCAGTCGGTCGACATTCTGCGTCAAAATGTCCGACACGACAGCATGCTGCTGGAGCTGCGTTACCGCGTCGTGCGATGCATTCGGTTGCGCGTGCAGGATCTTGGGCCACCCGAGGAAGCTGCGCGCCCAGTACCGCTGCCGGTACGTGTGCGCCTTGACGAACTCCTGGTACTGCAGCGGCTTGAAGTCCTTGTTGCGCATGTACACGCCGTTCGCGCCGCGGTAGTCAGGGATGCCCGAGTCCGTCGAGATTCCGGCCCCCGTGAGCAGGACCGTCCTGCCGCGGCCGGCGTCCAGAAACGACTTGAGCTTCGAGACGTCGGCGGCCAGCGCCGCGGCCTCCAGTTGGGACGCGATGGCGCCGCCACTCTGCTTCAGCACGTGAGACTGCATGGCTATAGGAACGCGTCTATGGTGTGTGTGTGTGTGTGCGGCTACCGCCGGAATGGAGACTTCGATGGGCATCAGCCACGAGCAAGCTGCGAATAAAAGCGTCTCAACTGCCGCAAAAGTACTGAGCTTAGGTATTTAGAGCGAGCTGGCATTCTTTCGCCTTCGTCGTCGTCACGACAGATGATAACGTGGCTCGACTCGCCTCGGCTCGGCTTGACGGAGTCTTGGATGCTTGGTAGCCTATAGGCTATCGAGCGCTAAATACTTTGTAGGTTTCGAAGGCAAAACGCAACGCAATTTTGGAGCACGTTTTTGCCGTTTTGATTGGCCAGGTTAATTAGAAAGCGAGTTCAACTCACTCAGTTTAGTTTTATAGACAAAACCATCGGACCTATTTTTCAGCAACAATATCCATACCTGACTTCTAATGCCCACGCAGCTTTCTGCCGACAAGCAGAAGGAGGAGTACGAAAACGACGCCGTCAAGGTCATCCAGGGCGGAGGAACGGTTTGCAGTGCTGTCAAGGCCTTCGGACTCGGTCGAAAAGTGCTGCGGTTTCGACTGCATGTCTCGTTTGCCGCGACTCGTGTGCATTAACGCAGACGTCGACGCGGGACTTGTTAGAACCACCAAGGACCACACCACGGATGGGACGTGCCTTGGGATTTTCGAGCTCCGCTCGCTCGCCCGAGAAGTTACTCTGACGACCTCGTTGCAGCCAGTTCCGTCTGTGTTTCCAGGCGAAAAATGAGCACTCGGACGCTATTTCGCATCGGAGAGCCAGACTCGATCGATAGACAATGCAGAGCTCGCGGAATGCCCGCCTGAGAGCGCTGTGCAGACGACGGGAGAACGCCAACAGTGATGCGCGTCCCAAGTCGCATGCATGAAGCCAGTTGAGCCTCATGGTTTAATGGAAGATGGCATCTCGGTATAATTTGGCATCCTGGAAATGTCGTTATTTTCGAATGTTTCCTGGTCCGAAATGACGGTAAAAGCTGTCATGCGGACTTGAAGCTATAGAGAAAAAACATCCTAGGCAAGTTGGATGGCCCAAAGCCATTTAACCACTATTATGCAATAGCAATTCAGTCGATGGGTACACTCCTCTGAGATCTTAGACCTGGTAGCGACCGTCACCACAAAGTTAAAAGTTCATTCACATGCATTTCATAATATATAAAATCGCAGTACCTAGCTTACATCCCACTAAGCAACACAGCATAGTTGTATCCCTCCTTTCTTCTTTACTCGCCCCAGTTCTCGTACATGTTCATGGCTTCGCGTTGCACCGATTGCACGCAGCCGACGACCGCGTTCTGCGCTGAAACAATCGTGTTTGCGACCGTCAGGAACGCGTCGCCATTCGCGTGGTCCTGCCAAAAAGTGTACTCACCCAAGCGGAATTTGTTCTCGTCAGAGCTCACGATGTCGGGAAGTTCCTCCAGCCCGGACGAGAGGCACACGGCGACGGCCACGAGCGTCCCCAGCTGCAGCGACGCCATGAAATCGTCCGACGAGTAATAAAAGTACAAAGTCGACGCCATCCAGCACACGAGCTCCACAAACGAGCGGAAGGCGTGCTCGCGCCAGTTCTCTTGGATCTTTGTGAACCGCGACTGTAACGTGAGTCCGATGCGGCGCGTTGGGAGCCACAAGCAGAAAAACTCGGCCGTCACGACGAACGCGACGCCGGCCGCAGCCGCCAACAATGCAAAATGCTTGACATCGTGGAAATTGTCCCACAGCGAGCGCAACACGACAACACCAAAGTAGCCAAACATGAGGTTCTTGATCAGCGACACTTCGTGGCCGTCGGTAGCCGCTTTCCCGTTCTTTGGCACATCAAAGCCAAGTTGCTGCAGTAATTCCGGTCCGCCTGCCTGGTTGCGGATCACGCGCGCGAGGCCTCGCACAAAGTGCAACATCATCTCGTCACAGATCGACATCAGCGCGCCGACAAACGTACCCACTTGGAACGCAAACAGGAAGTCGTTGTACATGGAAAACGCTGCGTACGTCACGCTCAGCCACACTGCCACCTCCATAAACGACTGCAGCGTCTTGGTCTCCCAGTTGAATCGGATATCCGTGAATCGGCGCACGAGCGACGCAAACACGATTGGGGCCATGCGGATCGGGAAACTACCGCAAAACTGGAGCAGCGACTCCGAGACCACGTCACCCTGCGGCATGAACTTGTCGAAAAACTCGCTCTGGTCCAGGATCTTGCGCGTCGCCGCGTCACTCTGCCAGAGCACCTCGTACTCGCTGTCCGAGTCCGTCGTCTCGTCCTCCATCACGGCGTCGCTTTCTTCGACAGTACGAGTCACTGCCTGCACTTTGGGCTGCCGCAGCTGCCAGTAGCCCACATTCGTGTCCTCATAGTCTTCCTCGACGTACTGCGTCGGCTGGCGGGTCAGTGTCGGGGGCGCCATCTCTCTTCTCTTCTCTCCTCTAGACAGTCTTGAAATCTTCTTCTTCGACTTGTTCTCGACGCGGCAAATTCGGATATGAAGGCGAGATTTTTCCTTTTCTTCCAGCTGTTGCAGTACGGCAAGTGTACACTGGCAAGACGGCTATTTTTGCTTTCGCACAAGTTTACCATCCATTACACGATTATGCGACTCGAGAGAATGCCGAACTAGCCGCGCGCTGTCTCAGATCCAAGCCAAAACAGATGTGAACAGGAGCTCATGACCCACAAAAGATGCAGCCATCTGGACGGCTGCATATGCAAATCTGGAGGTCGCAGACGCATCCTCGTTGTCTGGCGACAGCAGAATGGGGATTGCGCCTTTTCGCGAAAAACTGCGACACCTACGGTATCGTTCCCATATATACAACATGCAAGTGTATGAGATGTTGAGTCTGCACACTATTGTGTCTGATGCAGTGCAGTCCCTTTTTCCTGATTACGGAGAACCAGACTCCACATTTCGCCAACGTGCCACACAACCAGACAACGCCGCCGCTCTTTGCGTCGGCGGATGTCAATTTGGGAGGCATTTCGCGTATCGAATCTCGTGCATTTTGCGTTCGCTTGACGGCAGCGGCTGCCTCTTCTCCCGGACAATCAAACGACGACAGCAAGTCGCTTGGGGTCATCCGAATGTGTTTACGCTAGGCATGTTGACGCCAGCATGCGTCCGCAGACTGATGGTCGCATGCGTAATCCAGAAGTTGCCTTTTTTGTCGTAAAGGAGATGTTTGACGGGCAGTGGCATGCATTCTGTGGCCAGGAAGAGCTCGAAGTACAGGTAGATGATCGTCATTTGACGCAGTGTTGCAGCCCACGCAGCCTGCCTGATATGGTGCAGCTGTCAGTGCAACTGTGGGGCCATTCACGCAAGTCGTCGCGTGGGCTTATTGTATGAGCGAGTGCACACTGGCCTACTGGGACGTGGGGGGAAGCATCTTCTCGGCAGCTCGTCCCTCGATAGTGTGAAGCGCATCGGACAGTTGGTCAGATTCGGCAGTTGCCGCTACGCCCGCTGAGCTCTTTATGATCCAATTTCACAAAACCAAGCTCTGCGCTACAGCAGCGCAAAAATGCGGTTGATGCGGCCCGAAGATCGTCTCGCAGGCAGTGTGTATCCTACGCAGAGCAGCATGGCATCATGTGGAATGGACGATGACAAACAGAGTAATTAGTTATGCCAGTGCTAACGATGGATATCTAGACGAAAAGCTTGATAAGATGATGTACGAGTCAAGACAAGACATCCAAGAAGCCGACGAAGACGCCGAGAGCAGTGGCAAGAAGCACAGCAGCATGGAATCACTTGGTAGCCACCAAACGCCTAGTGAGCTCATGCAGGTCGTCGACACGCTCAGCCATCAGACCGAAGATCTGCACGGTATTTTCACGCAGGTGAAGGCATCGCTCGAAAGCCCCAACCACCACGGCGAGCTGCTGCAAATTGTGGACGCGTTCCCGCGTCAGACCCAAGATCTGCATGAGCTCTTTGCGCAGGTGAAGAACGAGCGACTTCAGTTGGTCACGCTGATTGAGCAACTTCAGGAAGAACGAGAACAAGATCGTGAGCAGCGAGGG
Source organism: Globisporangium ultimum DAOM BR144 (assembly GCA_000143045.1). NCBI lineage: Eukaryota > Oomycota > Peronosporomycetes > Pythiales > Pythiaceae > Globisporangium > Globisporangium ultimum. Next base: position 473,195 of record GL376596.1, on the reverse strand, counting down.
TAGGAACAGCAGCGGAAGACATTAGCGAGCGGCACAGTGCACGAATCATCAAGAATCAAGAGACACTTCGGAATGATACCAGCGAACAAGATGAAGATGAAGAAGAGCCAGTGCGACAGAAACGACGAGTCACACGCGCACACGCAAACGCGAGACAGCACCACCGTCGTCGCGAACGAGATCAAAGCAGAAAAAGTGCCAACCAACAGATTATGTAGGAAGCGGCATTGCGTCACCGCACGCACGCAATACGACGAATCTATTCAACGAATCACAATTCGCCGTGTGTCATGAATTCGTCCACCGCTCCACAGTCGTCGAGTGCGCCGATACCACCCTGGCCGTTGCTGCTCGCATGATGAAGTGCGCAGATGCACGTGCCCGTGTCTTCATCTGCATGCAAAAGTGCGCGAAGTCGGACCAAAGTGAGGTCTTTGTTGCAAGTCGATGAGCATACAGGGGCTTGTAAGAGAGACACGCACCACATCGGCCGCGGTTGTTGCACACCGCGTCTTCTTTCGATCCCTGAGTCAGTTGCGCTATGCCTGTGCTCACGGTCGCCGTCGAGTGGGTCAACGATCCAGAAGAGATTGTGAGCGGCGGAAGGTCTCCTGCGGGCACATGGAACGTGATCGTGATCACTGCAGCCACACACAAACAACAGCGGAGTTAGTGTGGACACGTACATACTTTCGATGGTCAGATGAACGTACCATTGCCTGCTGCAGCGCAAGCGGTTGTGATCCCAGTCGAGAACGTCACGCTGACGCTAATGACCCTACAGAACCCGCAAATACGGGAGTGAGAGTGAGGCTACTAGCAATGAGATCCAACCGATTGTGAGACTTACGTGCGGAGCCGCTCCAGAGCCGTCTCTACTGCAAGTGGCGACGCCGACGCAGCGATCGTTCGCGTGGTTTCCCCTCGAAACGAGAGCGTGAACCTCCCGCCATCGGCTGCACAGCTCACAGTCTGGACCTCGTCGACTTGGCTCGAAGTCCATGGATCATCGCCACTGGGGCACGGAACTAACAATACAGCACCACCAAGAGCTACTTTAGAAGCAGAGCTTAGTGAATGCAACGGACAAATCCAGACACGTTGCTTACGTTTGGCGCAATTGTACCCCGTGTATCGCACTTCGGTGCCCCGGTGCTGGTGCACTTTGTCGCAGTAGCAGCCTTGGATCATGTCGGCATCCCACGTGGCCACGAGGTTGGGATCCGAGCCATACACGAAGCCCGCCGTGGTGAAACTCGTGGTCGGCGTCAGCGCTGCAAGCTCTCGTGCACTGCGACACACTCCGCGATTGCTACACACGCCATCGCCATTGCGCGGGCACGACACTGACAGCCACACAACACACATCATTTCTGTCAGAACAGCGTAATGAAAGCGTGAAAACTGTGCAATTGGCGCGTACTTCGTTCACACGCGACGCCTTCAAAGCCTGTCACGCAGTCACATCTGCCCATTTGGTTGCAAATTCCCTATGGCCAGCATGTCAAACAACGATGCGTCAGCTTGTCGCGAGTGGCTTGGCAGAATGAAGAGCTACGAGCAAACATACCGCATTGGAGCACGGGACGCGCGTCAAGTGCGCGACATCATTCACCTGCGGTTCCTCAAACCACGCGCGGCCCTGGGGGCAATTGCGTTTGCTGCAATCATGGCTGAAGTATCCGTCCTCACATTGACATTTGAACTCGGTCGCACCGGAGCAGCGGCCGTGGCCATTGCACCGAATGCCCGTGCCCGCAGCTCCAGCACAAGTGGTCATCGCGCCTCCGCTTCGATACCCGCAGTCTTGAATGAGCCCCTGGCCACCGAGCCCTGACAAAAGACGATGCGAGTCTCTGCTGTGACGAAAGCACACTATGCCATGGGAATTTGGCAATTGCACGTACCATCGCTGGACTCGAAGCCGGCGTCACAAGTGCACTGGCCCGTCATCGTGTTGCACTGGCCTCGTCCCGAGCAGAGTGTCCACTCCTTTGTGCCGCGCACCGTCGCGACTTGACTTCCGTACGCCGATGCAGCGCCACCTGACAATAATGCAAGCGTGATTTACGTGAGTCTGTGGACACGCCTTGCGTTCCACAATACAGAAACACACTTGTACCTGTCTGCATGGCCACGTGGCCCGTGCCGCCCGTGATCTTGGACTCTATCACGAGCGCAGGCACGTCACCATGCTCGTGCGTGAATGTGATGCGCGCCGATACGCCGTCGTTGTCACAGAGACTGGCGCCGCCATCGAGCGTGACCATGACGCTGCGGATCGTCGCGATCTCTTCGAGCGCGGCTTTCAGCGTTGCCGCCGTCTCGGTCCCGACATCGAGCGCGCGTGTCGTGTCGCCGCGGAAGCTCAACGTGAACGAGCCCGTGCAGCCGTTACACAGGCACGAGAGAGCTTGGACTTCGTCCACTTGGTTGGTCGTGATCGGGTCGTCGCCGTAGGGACACAGCACAAGCGAGCAGTCGACACCAGAGTACCCTCGATCGCACACGCAGCCGAAGATGCGCTCAGCGTCCCACGGTGTTGTGTACGTCGTCGTGTAGAACAGGTTGTAGTCATTTTGCAATGACGCGATGTCCTTCATGCTCGTACATTGGCCATGGCCGTTGCATTGGTTGGTCGCGGAGCCACATCCGACCATTAAGCGATTGCAAGCCGCACCCGTGAAGCCAGGATCGCATTCGCAGCGGCCCGAGCCGCGATTACACGTGCCACGATTCGCGCACTCGCGTGACACAGAGCGCATGTCGTCTTGCGCGACGGAGAAATCCACCCACGGCGTCGCGAACGGGCATTGCCGCTTGTAGCAATCGAAGCCCGTGAAGCCCGGGAAGCAGTCGCAGCTAATAAGAGTTTAACGAGGTTACACATCGTGTGCGCTGCACCATAGCCGGCAATAGGATCAAGTCAAATGGAGACGTACTTGTTGGAGCTGTTACACGTGCCGTGACCGTGACATTTCGACGGGCATGCGCCTTCAGCGTGCAGCCACCGTCCAGCGACGAGGACGCAGCAAAGAAGCGCGGCACGGAGCACAGCCACGAACGCGACCGTGGTACGGGTCTGTCTTGTGCGCATCCTGCCTGCCACGTGCGAGTGTTGCAACAGATAGACGTGCGCGTCAGACGATCATTCAGAGGCGCCAACTGGGACTCGAAGCGTCGCGTGGGACTTGCACAGTGTATTAATACAACTGAACGCTGCCCTGCCCAATCGTCATAGAGCAGCAGCGGCACGCTGGACTCGGTCTCTATAAACACTTGCAGTGGATATTCATTGCACTCACAGCAGCATATCTACAAAGTGCCATATCAAGGCGCACGCATTCTCGTCCTGCATTGCGCCAATGCGAATCACATTGCGGCATTGCAAAGAGCAGCGGCCGCTTGCTTCATGACTTGCGGAGATGTCGTGGGTGGCGGATTTGCATTTTAAATGCCAACTTCAATGTCGACGCATCATCAAGGAGCATAGAGCATAATCATCACACCCACACATCACCAGCAGGCGTGTTGGTATACGCCAGACGCCTGCACGTGTGCGCTTATTGTTGATATACTATGCAGCGCACTGACCAGTCAGCTGAATGCATGCTAATGGCAGCGTGATGCGGAGGCTGCTGCATCCTGAACCAGCCGCTGGAAGTGGACGCGAAGTGTGGCGAGTGTCGCGTGATCCATCACGTCTATGTGGCCTGTTTGTGCTGTCTGCCGTCCATTCTCCACCCCACAACAGCGCTAAGTACGCACGCAAGCACTTTCCGCACTTTATGTGCTCCATGAGTGAACAAACCAACCCTAGGTACGCTTCGCCCGCTTTTCACATCCGCACTTAATCACACCATATCATACCCATACACACCTCGCTTTCCACCAATCCGATCCTTCCAACTCCATTTTCCACCAATCCACTTTAAGTATAATTTTTTCTACTTTTGCAGTATGCATACACTATCCTACCTTGATTTGATAATTGCGCAAGATTCTCGTACAGTAAACAACTCCCCGCACATGTGTGGTCGCATTCGCCGATTCGCTCCCCAAGCAGCAAGCCGCAAGAAACTCATAAGATGGCGTCCTTCGCGTTCCGTCGCGCGTCCAAGCGCGTGGCCATGGGCCTTGGCGCTGGCGCCGCGGGCATCACGGGCCTCTCGGGCGCCGCCATCGTGTCCGCCAAGGAGAAGCAGCGCCTCGTGGCACCCATCAAGTGCGAAGACGGCTCGATCATCACGCCTTACGAAGTGCCGTCGCGCGACTCGCAGCTCGACCGCCTCAAGAAGGAGCACTTTGACGTGCTCATCATCGGCGGCGGTGCCACGGGCTCCGGATGTGCGCTCGACGCCGCCACGCGTGGACTCAACACGGCGGTGGTCGAGGCCTCGGACTTCGCGGCCGGCACGTCGGGTCGCTCGACCAAGCTCATCCACGGCGGCATCCGATACTTGGAAACCGCGTTCATGAAGCTGGACTACGCGGCATTCAAGCTTGTGTTTGAAGCGCTTGAAGAGCGTTCGTTCTTCTTGAGCGCGGCGCCGTACATGAACCGTCCGTTGCCGATCATGATCCCGGTGTACAACTGGTGGGAGGTGCCGTACATGTGGGTTGGCGCCAAAATGTACGATGTCGTCGCGGGCTCGAAACGCTTTGTGCCTGGCAGTTACTACATCAACGCCGAAGAAGCCATGTTCCAATTCCCAATGCTGCGCAAGGAAGGACTGAAGGGCGCGATTGTGTACTATGATGGCCAGATGAACGACACGCGCATGAACGTGTCGATCGCGTTGACGGCGTCGCAGAACGGTGCGACCGTGGCCAACTACGTCAAGGTCGAGCACTTGCTCAAGGACGCTGAGGGCAAGGTCCGCGGCGCCCACGTCAAGGACACGATCACGGGCGAGGAATGGGACGTCAAGGCCCACTCGGTCGTGAATGCGACGGGTCCGTTCACGGACGGCATCCGATTGATGGACGACCCGAAGACGGAGAAGATCTGTGTGCCTGCTGCGGGTGTGCACACAGTTCTCCCGGACCACTTTTCGCCAAACCGCATGGGTTTGATTGTGCCAAAGACGACTGACGGCCGCGTGTTGTTCTTCTTGCCATGGGAGAATGGAACGCTCGCCGGTACGACGGACTCGCAGTCGGACATCACGATGTTGCCGTCGCCGACGAAGGAAGAAGTGGACTTTATCATTGACGAAGCCAACCGTTACCTGTCGAAGGACGTCACGCGCGCTGACGTCAAGTCGGCGTGGTCGGGCATTCGTCCATTGGTGAAGGACCCTCGCCACAACGACGGCACGACGTCCAAGATCTCGCGCGAACACGTCGTGGAAGTGTCCAAGTCCGATATGGTGACGATCGCTGGTGGCAAGTGGACGACGTACCGTCGCATGGCGCAGGATGCGATTGACAAGCTCGTGGAGACTGTGCCGGAGATCCAGAAGAAGGCTTCGCCTTGCAAGACCAAGGACGTTGGAATCATTGGCGCCGACCGTATCGGAGAGGTGTGCAACAAGAAGTTCGACAATATCACGGTCACGCTGCGCGAGAGCTACTCGCTGGACAAGGACGTGTCGGAGCACTTGATGCGCAACTACGGCACGCGCGCGCTACAAATCGCGGAGATCGAAAAGGCCGGGTTCCTGGACCGCAAGCCGAGCGACCACCCGCGCCGATTGCACCCGAAGTACCCGTACTTGGAAGCCGAAGTCGTGTTCGCCGTGCGCCAGGAGTACGCGCTCAAGGCGACGGACGTGATCGGCCGCCGTATGCGCCTCGCGTTTATCGATAGTGAAGCCGCGGCGCAGCTGGTGCCGCGCGTGATCAGCATGATGGGCGACTTGCACGGATGGTCGAAGACGCGGCGGGAGCAGGAAGCGAAGGAGTGCCACGAGTACCTCGACACGATGCACAACAACTAAGTGCTGTGAGCTTCGGGAGCGCATTGTCTTTTGCCTGAGTTGAAAAAGAAAAGTAGTGTACGAAAATGGATGAAAGCACGAAAAGACGAGAAGAAAAACAGCAACGCGAGAAGGTGGTGACGAAATATACGCAACTGCGACACGAGACAGCTCATGCGTTTTGGTTCTTTTCAGAGATGCCAGGAAGATACTTGTGCGTGTCTTTTTTTATGGACAAACGGTCTCACTCGCTGTCTGTTTGTTTCAAATGATGGTGTTGTTGCTGCAGGTGTTGAAACTTTCGTATCTTTTGGAGCTTGTCGGGTGAAGAACCAGATAATGATGTAACGGGCAATGCGTTGTACGGGGCGACCATGTGCAGCAATTCCTTGGCGAGGGCAGCATTCTGGAGTTGGTGTCGACTAGACGATGCCGTCGTTTTTGTGCCGTTGCTGGTTTTGCTGTGATTCGCTTTCGTTGGTGATGATGCGGCATTCGATGAAGGCACGAGTGGAGGTAGAATCGTTCGTTCTCGATGATCATCTTTTTCATCTCTCGCATCATCCAAGTCCTTTTCCTCTCCCAGCGTAATCAGCACGTCGAGCCCACACTGCACCAACTGCTGGCTATTCCGAGGGTGCTTCATCACGAGCGCGACGAGAACGGCGAGAACGGCTTCTACGACTTCTTCGTTACGCCGTTGCCGATCGTAGAGCAGTACGAGCTGTTCGACACCATCCAATGCCCCGACGAGGTCTTGGTTGCGCACGTTGTCGGCGATCGTATTGCGCAGCGCCCAGAGACACGAAATCAACAGCTTCTGCTCCTGATCGTGTCCCATCGCCACTGTACGCGTGCTTCCAAGCGCCACATCCAGCGGTTTGACGCACAGTTCCAGCAGCTTCTCCAGCCCATGCTCGTTGCGCAGCTTCACCTTTGCACTCGGCTTCTTCCAAACTTCGTCCGCGATGGCGTCACTCACCATCGCGACCAGCGCTGGGTTCGTCGATTCGCTCAGCAAAGCGATGAGCTTCTTGATATCTGTGGCTGCCAGTGCGTTGCTGGATGCAACGCCGTCTTTTTTCATTTGACGAACATCGGCGAGCAGCTCCAGTGCTTCCAGGGCCGGATCACAAAGCTCCTTGTTGGTGTGTCCACAAAGGTTGACGAGTGTTTCTATTCCACGCGGTATGTCAAGCATCAAAGTCTTGTTCGCGTCATGAAGACACATGTTGATGACTCCATAGAGTCCATTCCGCTGCACAAGAGCGCTCGATGTACAGTTACAGAGGCGAATGAATACTTCGAGCCCATTGTATGGCAGATCCAGGTTGCTGCCACTGTTGTTGTTGCTATGACCACGTGCAGCACCCATTGCCAATGCAATCGAATCGCTGTACGAGAGCGAACAGAGCGCACGTGCAGAGTGCTCGAGTACATCTTCGTGGCCTTCGAGACAATTGCGCTGGATCAAACGCATCCACTTCCGCTCTGATGCGATGAGTTGACGATTTGCATCATTATAGAACAGCGAATTGGCTAAGATACAAAGCGCATGTTCACGGATTTGGCGCTCTACGTTCTCGTCATAATCGTTCGTGTCTTCTTGCTCTGGTTTCTCAGCATCACGCTCTTGGTTGGTCCCAATTCCATTGACACTGGATGCGACCGCCAATGTGCACATCACATAGAGACGATCGAAGTACCTGGCGATGCGATACTGGTTATCGCGATTCCACGTAAGGTTGGCGAGGGCCCAGGTCGCCTGTGCCATCATCCCTAGATCAGCGGGGTGATCTGCTAGCAAGAAAAGTGCATCGACGCCTCCAGCGCTCCCGATAACGGAACGAATTGAATCGTGCTGTGCGATGCTACCGAGTACAAGAGCCGCGTGGAAAGCGACCTCACGATTGCAGGATGCGCACATGAGCACAAAACTCGTGACTCCACCAATTCCGTGACGAATGCCACCATTTGATGTTGCCAAGGTCCCAGCGCGCTGTTGCTGTTCTTGCTCTTCTTCCATGATAATATTGGCGACATTGCGAGCGCGATGGCCACTTTCGTTGTCCTCGTTGTCTAAAATCGTGATCACACTTGCGATGACCTCGGCTGCTCGCGTCTGGATTTGCTCGTAAAGATCCAACTCGACCGTGTCATAAATGCGCGGAGAATGGCACAACCTCGTAAGTACGGCGATCCCACCTGCATCAAATATAGCCTCGCAGATGCGCGTCTCGTTTTGTGAAAGATGGCAGAGCGCTTGCGTTGCTGCGAGAATTAGGTCGGGATCAACATGCTCGTCGCAGTACGTCAAGAGATGTGGAATTGTACCATGGGAGCTGATTTGTAGCTGGTTGAATTTGTTCTCAAAGGCCAAGTTGCTCAATGCGAGAACGGCATGTCGGAGAACATGCATGTCTTCTTGCGGCTCGCGAGGCGCAATCAGCCCGATCAGCAGCGCGATGCAACCGTCCATGCGGCCAATGATGGCTGTATTGCGCGTGTTCATGACAATCAACGCCAGCGAAAGCAGCGCATTCCTCTGAATCAGTGTCTGCTCATTCTGCTGATTAGAGGATCGAACATCGTCGCTTTCTTCTTCTAGTACGATTCCGCCGTCGTTGATACGTTGAAGTGGGCGACAAAGATCGATGATTGTTTTCAAGACGCTTGGAGACAAGCCCATGTACTCTTGATTGCTTGTGTTGCTATTAGGGAACTTGAATTCGTCAAACTGATGCCATGATTTGATAAACTGGATTTTCTTGCTCGTCCTAGCGACGACGTCGGAGTCACACTCACCGACACTCGTACCATTGCTGGTATCGGCTAACCAGTTCATCTCTGCGGTTTCCTCCTCTGCGACGGCATCGAATGGTTTGTTTTCATGATTCAGCTTCTGCAGCACCATCTCCGATTGCGTAGACACCCAGTCGAACCATTTGCGTTTCGCATTCCATCCAAGCGATCGCTTCGTTGCATTCGCATTCCATGCGAGCTGACCTAATGCCTTGGCGCATATCGCTTTGACTGGTGCTTGGTGGCAGTGCTGGGCCAACGCTGCGATCACCTCAATAGCTCCGTTTTCACGAAGTGCAGCGTTAATTTCTGAAGTCGTACCTGACAAGATTTCAAATCCGTCAGCGAAGAAACGGAACAGCAAATCCACATCCGTTAGAATCGCTTGAGCGGTGACGCGATGTCTCCAGTTTTTGAGACGCAGCAATTGCTGCTGTTGCTTGTGGTGCTGCACCTGTAGCGCCATTTCCTTTTGCATTTGAATGCGCTCGGCATGGGCTTCTTTGGCTTTCAGCTTCAGCGACAAGTTCCACATCTCGATGTTATTGATCTTTTTGATTTGAGACGCGATGCGGAAGCGCATATCATTCGTTTCGGCCGCGCGGCGCTTTTCCAGTGATTGGTAGGCTTTCACGAGCTCTTTATTTGCGCTTCGTTGGGCGTTGAGCTCACGCTTTGCGGCTGTGAGCCAGTGGCACTGCTTCTCGTTCATCCCCTCGAGCTCCAGTAGACGTTGCTCCAATTCTTCGCGGATGGGGCCGTGCTCGCGAATCAAACGTTCCCGTGCTTCTTGGGCTCGCGTTTTCTCATCGCAAAATTTCCGTTTTTCCTGTTCACTCTCTTCAGTGAGCGCACGAATGACACATTCAGTTTGCTGGCGGACATGGTCACTGCTTTCCTGGTATGCGAGTCGCATCCGATCCAACTTTCCAGTGAGCTCGTCGATTTGGAAGTGCAACGCAGTCTTCACTTTCTGCAGCAGCTTAATTTGCTTCTTCAGTTCCAGCACCTCAGTATCGTGCTGCTCTTGCAAGATAGCCATCATAGATTCATGGCGCTCACGCTGCATGGTTGTCATCCATTCTTCGGAGCTGCAGTCCTTGACCAACGCGATCGACGCAAGTGATCTCCAGCGAGCTTCACGATCGTAGCAGGTCATCAAAAACTGCCGAGCTTGTTGCAAGTACTGCAACTTGCCTTCAATCACGGCTGTTGCGTCTTCGCGCTGTTGACTTAGCGAAAGAAGACGCTGATTGTCAATCAATGGCTCGGAAGGAGATTCTGGCTGGTCATGGATTAGCAAATAAAGCCGCTCGATAGTCTTTCTGCTCTCTTGGAGGTCGTCCCCAAGCGCAACATTCAGGTCTAAAAGCGTTTGTTTTTCGCCAAATAAATGCACTTCTTCTTGTAGTTTTGTAAACGCGTACTCGTATGAACGCGTCTCGAGTTCGGTCAACAGCGCTTTCGCTGCCATCTCTTTTTCATACCGTTCTTGTAGCCTGCTGATCTGCTTTGCAAGCGAATCACACAGCTCGCGGGATCGCATTTCGAGGTCGAGGTGTTCAAGCGCGTTGAGGGCCTGCATAGGAAGCCGCTGAGCTGCTTCCAGTTGCACTTGGAGCTCTTCAAACCGATCATCCATCTGGAAAATAGCTTCTTCTCTTGCCGCGCGCTCAATCATGAAACGCACGCGCTCAATCTGCGAATCAGCTTGTATTTGCCACATCCGTGTGTTGAGTTCCTTCTCAAGTTCGCCCACTCGGGCGAAAAAGGGTGCGTCACTCTCATACAACGCGAGATCGATAGCGAGTTGGCGTTGCAATACCTCCAGTGCTTTCCTGCGCTCAGTCGCCTGCGCAAGCTCTTCGAGTCGCACGACTTCTTCTCGCTCCCAGTCCCGCCAACGCTGCTCGGCGTCAACGTAGCTCTTAAACAGCAACAGCTCCTCTTCGTCCCGTAAAAGCGCTGCAACTTCTTCGCTCGTCATGTTTTCTTTCGCGACCTCACTTGCCACCCTTTCGCGCTCTTGACTCTGCACAACGTCGGGACTAGTCACAACTTCCCGTTCTGCATCACTCGCGTTGCTTTTCTCGGCAGCATCATCATCATCGCCATCATCGCCATTATCAAGACCCTGTAACGTCACGTATCTCCCACTCGCTTGCTCTAGTTGCTCTGCACTTGGGCGCGGCTCGCTGGGTGGAGACAGCGGGATTTCAAGCCGTGTTATGGCCTTGACAGCGCTATCCAAGTCCTGTTGAACCTCGGGCTGTCGACTTCGAATTTCGTCGCAGAACGCAAAAAGCTCTTCTTCCTTCGCCGTGGATTCTTCGTGGCGCAAGGAGCTCTTTTCCAGTAAATCAAACTCCAACTGTTCAATCTCCAGCGCCTTGGCTTCCATGGCCTTCATGTGAACATACTCGTCATCCAACTGGTGGCGAAGCTTTACTCGTGGATCCAACGCAATTGGGACTGTCAAGTACGGTCGGTCAGCGCGCTCCTGAAGCACAAACTCATCCAACTCGCGCTCCAACTGCTCGTCATCCTTCGAAAATGTCAGGTCTTTTTTCCCAACAGAGTCTTTGCCGAACTTTGACTGCACACTGTTGCTGGTTTTTTTTTCCTGGGCCGCAGCTTTGGCGTTTGAGGCCGCTTGCTCTTGAAGACGTGCTTTGCGTTTCTTGCGCTCAATATCCCTTTTTGCCTCATCTTCTTCGGCTAAAGCTTCTTTTTCACGTTCAAAGCTCTCACGACTTGCATTGAGGAGCTGCAGAGCGCAGGAGCGCTGTTGAGCCTGACTTTTCGCGAGGTCGAGCTGCAGTTGCTTGGCTTTTTCCATTTCCTCCGTCATCTGCGCACGTAATGCGACAGGATCTGCGGGCATGTCTTCTTCATCCTGCTCTTCTGTTTCCTCCTCATCGTCGCTTCTGTTACGTCTGGAAGGTGTTGCTGTCTTCACTCTTGCACTGTCTGCTCCATCGCTATCGTCACTTTCAACATCGTTGCCTTCGACATCTGTCGATACTGGGTAGAAATGCTCGAGCCCGTAGCTGTCCTTCCAGTCCTTTTTCGCAATGTCCCACTGCATTGGAGGCTCGTAGACCATCGCAAGTGGTGCTTGCCACACGCTTTGCCCTGTGATCTCGTTCATGTAGTACACTTGCTCTGCAACGTCGTCGGTCGCTGGCTCCACGACCATTTTCCAGTGCTGCGAAGCTTCGACCTGCCGACGAACGCGTTCGCGCATGACTCGACGGTTTACGAGCGCTTGGAGTCGCTGCTTGGTGTCCTCGATGTATTCGAGATCGTTGGCCACCTCATAGGGCTTCAACAGCGTCGGCAGCACCAGCCCATCGGGCCAGAGCTGCGTGAGCCACTTCTTCTCTTCGTCGCGCTCACGCTTTTCCTTGTTCAGTCTCGACTGCAATGTTCTCACGCGTGCTTCCAGGTCTTCAATCTCTCGCTGCTGCTGCTCAACCGTCACGCGCTTGCTTTCTAGTAGGATGCGATTCGTCTCGAGTGCGCGTTGCATCGTCTGCTCACAATGCACAAGCCGTGTGGTCTGCCCCATCACTTTATGGACAAGCTGGTGTTGCGTCCCCGCCACGAGCGCCTCCAACGCCGTTGCGAAGCTCGCGAACGCGGTAGCGGCGGCATTGGGGTCGTCGACGGCAACAAGCGGCTCTTCGCCCGACTCCATGCTTTGCAGTAGGCCAGGGCGCTTATGTGTTGGCGTAGACGTGCACACTTGCGTCAAACCCGCATGCGCGTCTAACTCATAGGGCGGCAGCAGCAAGCCGAGCCTTCCTGTCCTGCGTCATGTTCAAAGCGAGCACTATTTACCCACATTCTGTTCTTGCGACTCTTCAAAGCAACTTCAACGAGCCAAAAACGAGCCGAGCTGATGCCGCACGGCTTGGCTTGGCTTGACGCGGCTCAAAACAGAAAAAAGGCACTCTTTCGAATGTCCACCAATAGTGACATCTTACAAACACTCTTGTCACGGCACACAAAACGGACAAAAAACGCACCACCACAAGGGATCCGGGCCGGGTGGAGCACAGCGCCGTCGCCGTGTTCGCTCTCGTGTCGTCAGCGTGCGTTCGCGGATTACAACTCCCGTCCGCATTTCCCTCTCCTCGGTGCTCCGGCGATGCTCCGACGTGTGCTCAAGCCCGTGGCGCTCGGCGCGACGTCAGCCGTTGCGGTCGGCGCGGCCGCGCTCGTCGTGGATGCGCCCATGGGCGACATGGGCGACGGCAAGTACACGATCGAGCACGAGACCAAGTTCCCCGAGTGGGCGCACAACATGGGACGCGTACCTGTGTTCCTGGCTGCGACCACAGCCGCCAAGGTGTACCTGAAGCGCCTGAACTCGTTCTCGGTCGAGGGCACCGAGATTCTGGTCAAGCAGGTCGAAGAGCGACCGAAGGGTACCGCGCTCATCACGGTCTCCAACCACAGCGCAACCGTCGACGACCCTGCTGTCATCGCGGCGTACGTGACTATATGCATGTGCATAAATAGAATGAGAGCGGTCGAATGACGATGTGTATGTTTCTGTTGTTGTAGGATGCTGCCGTGGAGCTATGGCGTGATGCCGCACGCCGGTCGCTGGAGCTTGTGCAGTCAAGAGTACAGCTACACGAAGGGCCGCGCCATATCGGCGATCTTTTATGGTGCAAAGACACTGCCCGTGAAACGTGGTGCCGGCGTGGACCATCCGGTGCGCTGCTTGTCCCTCTAATGTAATGCGTCCAAGGCTTCGTTCTCACTTACTCTCTGTATAATCTTTTTCGTTTGTACAACAGATGATGAAGGCTATTTTCGACAAAGTGGAGCTGGGCGAGTGGGTCCACATCTTCCCCGAGGGCAAGATCGTTCAAAATGAGAGTAAGTATTTCTCCACGTGTATGCATGCGTTATGCTACAGACGGCTTGATATCGTTTGAATCTGGCAATATGGCAGTGCTTGGAGGCCGTGAAAGTCCGCGTCGCGAAGAGATCGGGCGCTTGAAATGGGGTGTCGGCAAGCTCATCGCGCGGGCGTCCGTGCGCCCCGTCGTCGTGCCGTTCTACCACCACAACATGGAGAAAGTGATGCCGCAGAACGAGAAGAACCAGCTCATCAGCGTCGTCCCCAAGACCAACGTCGACATCCGCGTGCGCGTGGGTGAACCGATCTCGTTCGATGATCTCTTTGACGCCTACGAGAAGAGCCGCGTGGTCGGCGCGACGCCGTGGCAGACACAGGAGCGCGAAAAGGCGCTCTTCCAGGCCATCACCAAGAGAATAGAGGATGCATTATTAGAGCTCGCCGAGCCTTCCAAACAGCAGCAGCACCAGTAGCTACCACCTTCGTGCATATCGAACGCTGCAGACTAACAAACGCCCCTTTTAGAGTTTGTCTTTGCTTGGTTTCGCTCCCCTCCACGTTCTGTCATTATTATTGTAGTTTCTAGAGTGGTCCACATCAATGGTACCTTTCTGCCAGTCTCCCTTCCGATAAGAACCTTTATGCTGCGTTTAGTAAGGTAGGTGCTCTTCAAACGAAGAGTATATACGCCACGTTAAGAACGTGCAGCGCTCCCCCTCCCCGTTGCGTCGCCCTCGCATTTTGTTCCACCAAATAGAAAGAAGCGCCGACAACGCGAGCTTTCTTCGTGCGCGGCGTCCGTCCCTCGCCCCCTACTCACTCTCTAGCGTCTGCGTCTGCGTCTCTGCGTGTGGAAGTCGATCTCTCTCTCTCACTCTCTCTGCGCACTCTGCCTCCTTCCCCGTGTGGCACGTCTCTGGACAACTAAAAACCACAGCTACCCACTACCAAAAAAGTATCCAAGTCGAATTGAAGCGAGATGAGCGCGCCGTTTGACCTGTCGATCGAGACGCTGGACGCGTGGTGCGAGCGCCTCTACGGGTGCAACCCCCTCACGGAGAACGAGGTCATGCAACTCTGCAACAAGGTGCGTCGTCGTCTGTCATGAAGAACCCATTTTTCTTCTATGTCAAATGTCTATCTACGGAGAGAGTATGCCCTAATCTGCGGTGTACGATGGATGATTCATGTGGGTATGACGGGATACAATAGGCGAAAGAAGTGCTCGTGAAGGAATCGAACGTGCAACCCGTGCGGTGTCCCGTGACGGTGTGTGGCGACGTCCACGGCCAGTTCCACGACCTCATGGAGCTCTTCCGGATCGGCGGCCACGCGCCGGACACCAACTATTTATTTATGGGCGACTACGTCGATCGCGGTTACTACTCGGTACACCTTATTGATTGTTTCTCTATGCAGGCGTTAATATACTAACATGGCTGGCATATTGCAGGTGGAGACGGTGACGCTGCTCGTGTGCCTCAAAGTGCGCTACAAGGACCGCGTGTTCATCTTGCGCGGCAACCACGAGTCGCGCCAGATCACGCAGGTCTACGGCTTTTACGACGAGTGTCTTCGCAAATACGGATCGCCGAACGTGTGGAAGTACTTCACCGACGTGTTCGACTACCTACCGCTCACGGCCGTCGTGGAGAACCAGATCTTTTCGCTGCACGGCGGTCTGAGTCCGTCGATCGACACGCTCGATTACATCCGCGGCTTTGACCGGCTGCAGGAAGTGCCGCACGAAGGCGCGATGTGCGACCTGCTCTGGTCGGACCCTGATGACCGCTCCGGGTGGGGCATCTCGCCGCGCGGCGCCGGGTACACGTTCGGGCAGGACATCTCGGACCAGTTCAACCACGCGAACGGCCTCACGCTCATCGCGCGCGCCCATCAGCTGGTCATGGAGGGTTACAACTGGTCCCACAACTGCAATGTTGTCACGATCTTCAGCGCGCCCAACTACTGCTATCGCTGCGGCAACGAAGCCGCGATCATGGAGGTCGACGAGCAAATGAAGTACACATTGTACGTATCTCTCTGAGCATTTTGGCTCTGCTGGATGGTGCTAATTGCATGAGACTCACTAACTTTGTATCGTTTATTTGTGCATGTGTAGTTTGCAATTTGACCCTGCTCCACGCCGTGGTGAGCCTCACGTGACGCGCCGCACGCCCGATTATTTCTTGTAGACGACTTGCAAAATGGCAAATTACACACACAAAAAAGAGAAAATCACAGAGAAGAAAACGCGGCAGCCATGTACAAGGATGGCCGTGTTGAGCTCAGTTACCAGCAACAACCAGCGGCCTCCACGCACACACACCAAGATTAACAGATAAAGAGAAAACAAGATGTTTAAAGAGAAAAAAGGCGCCCAGGAAAGCGCTTTTGGGCCTTTTTCGTTTGTTCGTCTATCTATCAGCACCTCAATATACATTGTTCCTCCAGGCGTGAGTCTTTATACTACAGTCCATTCTCTATGACAATCGTTCTCATTCTTTTTACATCTTCACTGACCGCACTCAAGTCCTACGACGCGATGCTGTAGTTGCGCACTTTCTTGCGCTCGTTGACCATCTCGGAACGGCGGATCTGGAGATCCTTGAGCTTCTTGATCGCGGTTTTCTGGCTCGGAGTCTCGCGGTCGCTGCTGCGCACTGGCGCGGCCGAGGAACCCGTCGCAAAGCTCGCGAGGCTGCTGGTCCGTTCCGCTTTCTTCCCGGCAAGCAGCAGCATTTCCTTGGGTTCAAAGTTCAAAACAAAAACAGCAGCTTTGGTTAAGGAGCATAGTAGCAATACACGGAAAATGTCATGTGCGTCAGGAATTTGTTCGTTCAAAGGATATCTTGCTGGAGCCGCAGCCGCGCATCGGACACCTTCGCTGTCGTCGTATTGGCGTCCTCGAGCGATGTCAGCGAGTCGAGTCGGTCACGATGAAACAGCGAACTGAGTGTGCTTTTTGGGACTTCGGTGGTGTCTGTGTGTTGACTCGAAGCACCCGTTGTTCGTCGATTTCGGTGGCTGGGGTTTGCGTTGTCGCCTTGACCATCCTCAACATCGCTGTCGTCTTCGTCATCCTTTTCAGGGATGCTTTTTGGCCGTGACGCTGATTTGGATCGAAGCTGCTGAGTCGTACTGATCGATGACAAAGAGTTACGTCCACTAGATCTCTTCTCTGCTCCATTCGGCACTCGTTTTCGCACGAGCGATAGCAGCTCGACATCAAACTGGCCATTATCACCACCTGGGCTATCAATGGACTCAGCGAGACTAGACCGTTTGCTGCGTGCTCCCATTTCGTCGTCCAGCGTTTTCATCATGGAGAGCGTACTCGACCGCCGCCGTGTCTCGCCATCCAAAGTCGTCTCTGTCGCTGCACTGCTCGTCGTCGACGGGTTTCGCCTCGGCATCCCATCTTCGTTAGCCTGGGTACCCGCTTCGCCATTGTTCAGAACCTGGAGCTTTACCATGCGACGAAGCTCTTTCTTCAGTGTCTTGTTGTGCAATCGTGCCTCTTCAAGAGAGCGGCTGAGCTCAGCGACAAGGTTTTCATAATCTTTCTTGCCGGCAAAATCCTTTGGCTGCAGGTTGTCTGAGCCGCCACCCTCTTTGAGTCTTCGAAGATCGGCTCGCAGTTGATTGCTCAACTCCATGAGTTGGCTTCTCTCTTTCACGAGCCGCTGGATATCCGCATCTGCTGAAGCTAATTTCCGATTCAGGTCCGACAGTTGCGCGTCCACAATCACACGATCAGAAGATAATCCCGTCGGAGATTTCTCGTTTGAAAACTGCGCAATACTCGCTTCGAGTTCTTCGATTTTGGCATTTTTGGCTTCGATCATGCGATTCGCATCCTGGAGTTCGGCCTTACATAGTGCTAGTTGCGCGCTCACCTCGCTAATTGCAGTGATGAGGTTGGTGTCATTTTCTGGCTTTTGAAGCGCTTCGAGCTGCAAAAGCTTTGCCTCAAGGAGCACGCAACGCTTTTGGGATTCCTTGAGGTCTGCTAACAGTGTAGTGCTCCCAGTATCATCAGACGATGCAGTTCGAAGCGTGTCGCTCGCCTGCTCCGCAAGAGCCTCCTTCATCTGGCGAATTAGATCTGGCACCACAATAATGTGCACATTGTTAAAATCGCACTACAAGTAAAATATGTCTCCACCATTGCATTATAAACCATACCTCTCAGTTTTGCATTCTCAAGCTGCAGAGCCTCTTGTGACGAGCCTTTTTCGGACACTGTATCTGCACCCACACTGCGTCTGCGATCACCTATGTCGCTTTTGGACGGTGTTTCAGTCAAAAGTGGTGACATGCCAGTAATGGGCGAGAGTTCACCGTTGTCTTCGCTCCACAGAGGCGATGCAGCTGCAGACATTCGATTCACACTACCGTGAAGATTTGCTCGCTCAAGTGGAGTTAATCCATCGAGACTGCCCCTCTGATCTTGCATGGATGGCTTCTTCGCACCGTAGTACTGAGAGTCAAAAGATTCAGCGATCCGAGCATTCGACTTGAGCGAGTATATCTCGGAGCGAAGGCGCTGCAGTTCGTTCTCGGCGTGGACGAGGCGCTCTTCAGTTGCTTGCTTCTCTGTGAGCAATCGCTCTTTCATTTGCTGCAGTTCGCGAATGCGCAGTTCACTGCGTCCTTTCATTTCCTGCTCTTGGTCCTGCCATTTGTTCTCCCATCGTAGATTCAGCGTCACGACCTCGCGCTTCAAGTCTTCCTGCTTCTCCATACTATCGAGAAGCTCCTGACGATGCACTTTCTCTTTTTCCTTGTGCATCTGAATCTGTAATTGCAGATCCTTGAGCTTCTCCTGCAACGTGAGGTTCTCGCGCTCCGAATTCCATAGCTGCTGCTTGAAATCCGTGGCTATGGCTTGCTTCTGATCTTCAATATCCTGCATCTCACTTTTCAGACGCTCCACGTCGCGATCTTTCTCGAGTAGCTTGTCGTCCCCGTCCCACTTGGTTTGCTTCAGTTCTGCCTGGACTTGCTCGTACCGTTCTTCCTGCTCTCGCAACTTTGTGGTCAGCGATGCGATTTTCTCTTCGAGCCGCAACGTATGAGCCTGAAACTCTTCGTCCTACCCGCCGACACATAGAGACAACGTATGGGACCGTTAACGCGTTAATCCAACTACTGCTCATTTGAACCGCGGCTCACCTTTCTGCGCATACGATGCTGCAGCTCCTCGTCGTACTGCTTCTTTTGCTGCACAAACGCCTTTTCTACAGAATGCAGCGACTGCAGCAACTCGGCCATTTTGCCCTCATACTCGTCCAGAAGCGCCTGTTTGACGTCCTGCAACTTTGCAATCTCGTCTTCCAGTTCATTGATCTTCGCATCCTTCGCTGAGCGCACATCGGAGAGCTGCCACTCCATGGCCTTGAGCTCCTTCTCGTTCTCCTGTAGCAGCTGCTGCATGTTCTCCATCTTGATCTTGGTCTCGTCGAGGCGGTCTTTGTTCGCGTCGCTGTCCCGCTGCGTGGCTTTCAACTTGAGCTCCAGGTCGCGGTTCTTACTCTGCACCTGGTCCAGCATCTGCTTGAATTCGCTCTCGCGCTGTCGCATCATCTCGTCGAACGTGACACTGATTTCGCGTCGCTGGGCCTCGAGGTCTTCCTCCTGCTCGCGCATGCGGCGGTCCATTTTGCGCTTGATTTGCTCCATTTCGTCCTTTTGACGCCGCAGTTCGTCGTCGAACTGCCACCGCGCGCCTTCCATTTGCGCGCGCGCGTCCTTGAGTTTCTGCTGAAAGTAGATCTCCTGGTCCTGGCATCGCGTCTGCTCCTGCTTCAGATCTACGTGAAGGTCCGCGATCTGCGCCTTGGCCTCGCTGATCTCGGCCTCGCGGTCGCGGAGCACGCTCTTGATGTTCGCAAAGTTCGTATCGTACAGCGCGAGCTCTTCATCACGGCCCTCGAGCAGCTACAGCACGCAACATAGCAAATACAGAGCGATAGTGAGTTTTCCCTAGCGCAATGGCAAAAGCAATAGGGGGCTACGCGCGTACTTTGAGGTTGTACTTGAAGTCCTCCTGGAGCTTGGTGAATTTCTGCTTGTACCCATTCGCAGCCGACTCCTACCACCCGCAGCAGCGCGATCAATCCGACCGCCACCCGACCAGCATGAACATTCACATAGAGAAACTCCCCCAATCAGCACGGCAGCATATCGACACAAAGAGCATGCGGGGCCGTTCTACGTACTTTGTCTCGCAGCAGCGCCTCGAGCGTGCGGATGCGGTACTCGTTGATGTCATGAAGCTCCTTCTCCTTCTCGAGGATCAGTGAGCGGATGCTGCCGGGCGCCAGGCGCGCGCTCACGCCCGCAGGAGACGCGCCCGAGAGTAGGCGCTCGTCCAGCAGCCCGTCCATGGCGGATGCAAATGATTAAATAGTCTGTCCTTCTATGGTAGAAAGACTACAGAGAGTTATAGCGTAACCCAGTTACTCTCAACACTATAAGCTTTCGAAGTATCAAAGCCCTAATTTAATATATGTCTGTTCTGGATAAACGAGACTCTTGCGACGTTTCAAGGTCATTCGCAAGATGTTATAAATCTCAGTTCTCTTTGCAGTACTTGTTGAAACCCCCAATACGCTCTTTATCCAGTATTTGCAGTAGTGATCATTTGATTGTTTCTTGTTACAGGATGTGCCAATTCCAAACAGCATGGCGTAGTGCGAGAAGATCGCGGCGGCGCTGCACAACCGCAAGTTTCCACGCGCGATATCGCCGCTGCTCAATCGCCATACAGAGAGAACGAGCACAGCAATGCAGCACCGGTATTAGCAGCCATTCCACACAACCTTCGCAAAAAAAGAGAACACTTGGGTTACCTGGATGTATCGCGCTTTGACGTGTTCAAGCTCAGGTCGGTCGGCGAAATAGTTGGTGACCGTGAACTCGACGAGGCTTGGCGTGTGGATTGCCACACTTTTCTTGCTGAACAGCGCTTTCCCGACTGCATTCGAGCTCGCGACGCGGAACCGGTACGTTGTCTTGGGTCTCAAGAACGTCGCCAGGAGCTCCTGGCCGTGGTAGATGGTCACCTCCTGGTCAAAAAGCGCTTTGTAGATGTTTTCACCAAGGTTATCGGCATTTAAGCTGTAGGTTGAATTGGGTTGAGCGCTGTACTGCAGATGGAATGCCAGCAACGGGGCACCACCGTCGTACTCGGGTATCGCCCAAGTGATCCTCGCTCTTCCTGGCTCGATATCCCGTATGACTGGAGGTTCAAGCATTCGCGCCGGCACTGTTGGTGGTTTTGTGCTCACCAATGCGCTGCATTCACTCGTCGCACTCGCACCAAGCTCATTGATTGCGCGGAGTTCGGCACTGTAGTAGGTACTTCCTCGAAGTTTCTTGATCGTGAACGCCGACGCGAAGCCTGCATTTGGAATCGCCTCACAATCGGAGATCCAGAGCTTGAATTCACGAAACACTTGTCGGTTCGTGATCCCAAACTGCACTTCTTCAAAGTACGTGGTCACGTCGTAGCTTTGAATTTCAAGGCCATTGCACTTCGGTGGCGTAAACACAAGCAGCAGAGTGTGGGCGCTTGGCTGAATTAGTGCGGGACGTGCTGGAGTATCAGGAACGTCGCAAAGTGTCGTCGCAACTTCACTTGCGCACGAAAGCTCAGAAGTGCATATCTTGTTATCGATCAGGTTCGAAGCGGAAAGCCACACACGCAGTGGTTGTCCAGGTTCAAGCCCCTGAAGCGTGTAACTTGTGCCTGGAATCGAGCGCGTGAGCAGAACAATCGAATTGCTGACGAGGAGCACAGGATCGGGTACCACTGCCTCTGCTGATTCATACGAACTGGTAGTACCGCTATTGTTGTCGTTTCTTGCACCCGGAACTACGATACTTTTCACTTGGTCATACTGAACCCATTCTAGCGTGTATTGTAAGATCTCACTGCCATTACACCTCGGTTTCTCCCACACAATGTCGACCTGTCGCTTCTGGATGTTGATGATCACTGGCTGAGGAGGAGGGTCGGGGGCTATGCAGTCCATTTTCACGTAGTCACTCACGCGTGAGAACGCTCCAAGGCCACAACGATTCTCTGCAGCCACGACAAACTGGTAAATCTCTCCAGGCCAGAGTCGTTCCACAACAACGGAGTAAAATATGCTTGCTGACGGCAGCTTCTGCTGGCTTTTCGGTTCAATTGCTTTGACATCCGAGCCGCTACCAGCCACCATTGTTTTCGCCTCTCTCGGTCCAGTTAGTGCTGTTTCTTTCTTCCTCTTCGTCTTACCTTGTCCCTTTGTGAGCGTGGCCTTCTTCTTACCAATAATGTCTGCATCAGTCGATGCTAATGGAGCAGCAGGCTCCAGATCTGTACTCGGAATCGACATTTCAAGCGCTGGGACAAACACGCTGTTCTCCGGGACGCAGCGGATTGTATACGACTGAATGAACGCGCCGTTTGCATTCGGTTGCTTCCAGGACAAGCGAATGCAAACAGCTTCCCGATCACTGTACTGGACGGGTTGCTCGATTTGCGAAGGCACAAATGCGAGAGTCTCAATAGGTAGCGTGGCCTCACTGAATGGACTTGTGCCAATCTATAAGGAAAAAAGACAGCGATTTTTAGCGTCTTCGGCAGCTCTGATCAGACCAGCAGACAAGGATACCAAGTAAGAAAGGCAAGATACATAGAGCGCTTACGGCATTTACTGCAGCCAGTTGAAACGTGTACTGGATCCCTGGCTGCAGTTTCTCGACGGTCTTTGTCGTGTACTTTGCCGACACTTTAGACTCTAGAATGCCAACAATATCGTGTCCTCCTTCAACCAGAGAGGTGGTTTGCTTTGTGTGGATCACGTAGTGGAGCAATTGTGAGCCATTCGCGAGCGGTTCGTCCCACGCGATTGTGATGGCAAACTTATCTGTGGAGACCAATGCAGGCTGCTTGGGCTGGTCGGGACTCGACGGAACGACACGCCACGTGATAACGTTCGTGTCATCGCCTGCCGAGGTCAGGAAGACACCACTTGGATCGAACACGCAGCATGCGATCGCATCGTAGTGACCACAAAAGGTGTAGATACACTCCGTGGATGCACCGTTCTCGCGTTGACGCCATACTTTGACCAGATTATCTTTCCCGCCTGTCGCCAACATCAAATCCATGCGCGTGACTGTCGTTTCTTGGGACGACAGAGTGAGAGCGCAGCATGTTATCGGCGCGGCATGCGCGTTGCGAATTGTTTCGAGCACTTTGCCTTGTGTCAGCGACCAAAACTTTATGCATTTGTCCAGCGCGACAGTGACAATCATATCGACTTGCTTCGCGACTGCGCAGCACGTAATTGCTGACGTGTGCGCGACAAAAAACCCGTTGTCGTCGACTTTGGTAAATGTGCGCAGCAATTTGCCGTCCGCATCGGGTCGCAGTGAGTTCCATACCAGCTCTTTTGGTGTAATCGCTGCAGTGCTGGGCAAGCGTGTTTCTGCGTTATTGCCCTCGCCACTTTGGTTCGTGTTGTTACCCAACTGACCCGGGAAGGGAATAGCTGGGTTCAACAGTAGCTCGAAATCAAACTGCGTGAGCTGTTTGTAGTAGCGCTCTAGTTGCTCGGTCTTGTCTACGGAAAGCTGGAACGAATCTCGTGTCGTTGTTTTCAATACAGGTTCTACATCAGTGTGAACATTTGATATGGATGTGGCCAGTACCATAGCGGATGAATGCTCTCGATAAGATGGTCTTGAGTCTTCAAATTCGCCCTCTTGATTAGCTGGTCGCGGCGTCTCTGCCGCTTGCCGAGGCGAAATAGTCGGTGAGCTCATAGACTGATCTTTCGTTGCCTGATTGCTGCTTTCTCCCGACGCGTGAATAGATGATGCTTGTGTGATGAAGTCGTTTTGTTTGTTTTCTTTGTGGGAGGTAGCTCTGGTCATCGCGCTTTCTGGGGATCTCAATCGCAAGGATTCACTTGCATCATGCTCGCGGAAATACTGCCACTCGTGATTTCCGACCATCGACAACAGTGCTTCGTCAAACATGAACAGCTCCATTGAGCGTTGCGGTGTCAGCTCAAACGGCATTGCTGCCTCCCACACCGCGCGCTCCGCTTCTATACGTCGTCCTTCTGAGGACCATAACTTCTCGCAATCAGCACTTGAGTCTGGGGACACAGGTGCAGCGGTGGATACGTCCCAGACCTTGACAACGCACTCTCCCACTGCTACAAGTTGCTGGTCGTCAAAAGTAAACCTTGCATAGCTTGCTCCTTCTTCGTGAACTGGGAAAATGTGCAGCAGCGTGAGTGTCGTGGACGCAGCTGCCATGTCAGTATCTTGTTGGCACGATGACGCATTGTCGTGAATCTTCCAGAGCATGCACGTGGAGTCCCACGAGCAGGTCGCGAGCATTGTACCGCTGTGGCTAAACGTGATGGCAGCGATGTGCTGCTGATGGCTTGTACAATACGAGGGCGAGTGTTGAATACTCGGCTTGGAGATGGAAGCAGCGCTAGCGACAAATGTATGCACTTGTGGCATCCTGTCTAGTTGCCATGAAGCCAATATACCGTTGTTAGCGTCTCTAATAAAAAAAAATATTGGCATGTGTAAATGCATGTGCTCTATACCTGTTGCGTACGCAAAGCGGAGGCAAGACGAGGAAGCGCTGATGCCAACTGCTGCGCCGCATATAAAGCGCGCATGCGAGTGCGAGACGTCCAGGTTCGCAAGCTGCTCCGTGGTCCTGAAATCCCAGATGCCGATCCTAATCGTCCAATACCAAGTAGAAGCCACTTGTAGCTCTCCATACACGCCAGCAACATACACAGCGTCAACAACTACTCGTACCTGTCGAGTCCAAACGTGACGAGGAAACTGCGACTGCCATCTTGCTCTGCACCCTGTGGGAAACACACAAGCGCAAGGCTCTTGACGCGTCTCGTGTGGCCGTCAAACGCGCGCATGTTCATGCCGGCAGTCGTGCGCGGCCGCCGCGCCGCGACGTACTCGCCGTCCACAAAGTAAAAGCCGTCCTCGCGGAGCGCGTCGTCCTCAAGCTTCCGCTGCAGCGCGTCCAGCATGGCGCGCGCGCGCGTTTGCTCCTCGCTGCTGCGCGCGTCACCATGCGTCTCGAAGAGCGCGCGTCGCTTCTCGTCGCGCCGCCGTTGCGCTGCTTTCCCCATTTGGGTGCATATGGATGATGAAGGAGTTGTGATGTGTGTGTCCTTTCAAGGTGTTATATACTCCTCCTATATGCATTCCCTATGTAAAAGAGCAATTATAGCAGAATCATTCTGCTTCAGAACAACAGGAATGATCTTATATATGAATTTTACCTAGAAGAGACAAAATGGTATGCATTCTGCATCAGAATGGTGGTGCTTCAACTAGTCGTGCAACCACCGCAAAAGCCATCATCATTTCTGCCAATTTAATAGTGCGTCGTCCATTATCTCGACATCTGCCCTTTTGTATGCTGTGGATGGTCCATTCTACCCCACCAGATATGCTGTCGTGTAGTTGAGGACTCTATTTAACAACCGGTAATCGACGGTTTCAAATCAAACCATTCTACCCCACCAGTGCCTCTTGCTGGATGCAGACATCCCGGTCGTGATTGATGAGCTCTCTCTCTCTGCTTGCTTGCCTCCAGTAGATCCTAATGGTTGCCCCCCTTAAGGATCCGTATGCAGGAGGTTTGATCTGACAGCCAGTGCGGCACCCCGCTGTCTCACGGGGTCCTGCTGTCGTCTCGAATGAGTGATCGTTCATCATCCCGTCATAAAAGTCGCGTCCTTTCCTTGCATGGCTGTAAACATCTCGACGATTTTGCGAACTAATCCGCCGTCGTACGAGGCGTCAGGCAGTAAGCATGCGGCCGTATTTTGAGGGATAATCCGCTGGACGTTTCCATATCCGTAGACCCATCTGGACAGTGAGACCGCATTCCTCAATTTCCCCTTTGCGGTTGTAACACCCAAGAACAACTGCACGAACGCCGTACCAACACACCACATGGTCTACTGCGACACCCAAGAACGCACTGCGATGCCCAAGAACTGGGAGACGTCACACATCGGTTCGCTTGAAGGGAAGGTCGCGATTGTCACCGGCGGCAGCTCGGGCATTGGCTTTGAGACAGCGCTCGCGTTGGTGTGCAAAGGCGCTCACGTCGTGATCGTTTGCCCCGCGGAGCTGCGCATGCGGCACGCTGAGGAGCGGATCCGAAACGTTGCAGCAGCACAAGCAAGCGGCGGATCCGTCGAGTACATGAAGCTCGACCTGAGCGACTTGCAGAGCGTCAGCGCGTTCGCGAGGAAATTCCTCAAGACTCACACTCGGCTCGACCTGCTAATCAACAACGCCGGCATCATGGGGATCTCCTACGAGCTCACAGTGGACGGCATCGAACGGCAATTCGCGACCAACTACTTGGGCCATTTCGCACTCACGCACTATTTGCTCGGAATTCTGCATCGCACGAATGGCGTGTCTCGGATTGTGAGCATCAGCTCGCTCTCGCATCGGTTCGTGGAGTTGGATAAGAAGAACGTGATGGCGAGTCGAGAGACGTACCTGGCGATGGTCACGTACGCGCAGACAAAGCTTTGCAACTTGACGTTTGCATTGGAGTTAGATCGACGTCTCAAGGCCCAGGGTATCACAAACGTGATCTCGCTGTGCTGCCACCCGGGGTATGCGCATACCAACATCATGGGGCCGCCGTCCGTGCGCTCGAACTGGTTTGGACGCGCTTTCTGGAGCTTTTGGAGCTTCTCGCCGTTCTCGCAAGACGCCGCGATGGGGGCGCTGCCGACTCTGTATGCTGCGACGGCGCCAGATGTACAGGGAGGCGAGTTCTACGGCCCCAGCAGTGCGTTCTTTGCGATGTGGGGCTACCCGACCCGGGAGGACCCGGCGCCACACGCGAAGTGTGCGTCCACGGCAGCCACATTGTGGCAGCAAAGCGAGCAACTTGCGAAGTTGACATTTGGCATCAATCCATCGGAGACAAGGGCTGGAAAGCTAGCATCAAGTAATGAACGAGGGCGATCAGAGTGATAATTTATTCAGTCCTCGAGATTTGGCCATTATAATGGAGTTCCCGTCAGTTGTCTCTGAGTTCTAAACCGAGCAAGATGCTGATACTAGTACTGTATTATTTCCACGGCCAGGCCAATTGCGTGACCATGAATGAGGAATCAGAGCTTCTGATCTGAACTTGAAGCTCGCTTGAGCAGGAGTGACCGTCAGGTCTCGTCGTCGCAAATCTCAGTTATGATAAACGTACGGCAACCAGCTCCCACCTGATAAACTGAATGAGGTTCGCAGGCGCTAGCGTAAAACACTGATTATGTTTAGAGAGATCTCACACTTTGAGACCAAGCGTGAGACTCCGGAATTCTTGAAATCAGGTCCCAAGTGGAGCAGGAAGTGTGTGTGGGAGTAGGAGCACTCGATCGTCCACAACTTTGTCATTTCCGAAAATCCCCACTGGTTGGGACAGCCACGCTCGTCACGACTGCTGAAGGCACTCCCATCCAGTTCAAGGACCGTCGCAAACATGATGAGTGGCGATAGTGTGGAGCCCATTTCCTCCGAGAAAGTCGCTTTGCGGCTGGAGGCAACCGCCGACGTGATTGTCCTGGGCGACAGCCAAGATATGTCAAAGCAACTGCTCGCATCACCGCTCTCTGTAAGCTTTCATCGCGTTCGTACCTTGCGTGCGCCGTGGTCTTGGTTGCGCTTTTGTCAACTGCCATGATACTCTTGGTCAACGATGGCGTGCGCCTGGACCAGTTCAACTCGAGTGCCAAATCAGATGCGCACCCGAAAGCCTTCCTGGACTGGTACAACTCGTACTCGCGAACGCTGGTCTCCTTCGTCGCGGCGCCCATCGAAATGTGCTTGGGCATGACACTGGCGGTCAGTTGGCTCTGCTTCGCGACCTCGTTCATCGGCCGTACGAACGAGACTTTGTGGTGGCAACAGCGTATCGACCTCATCCCATCAGTGGCCGTCGCTTTTCTTGTTCTGAGTGGCCTGAGCGCGTTGAACGTAAAACTTGTATCCGGGGCAATTACTGAGCAGATCGTCGCAGAAGATTTGAGTCTCAAAAATCAGCCGATTGTCGATACCCAAGCGCTGGGTGCCGGCAATTCGCTGGCAACGATGTTGGATAAAGCCTATCGGGAAAACGCCACCGATAATCCGGTGCCCAACACCATTTTGAGAAACGTAATCACTCCCATGGACAGCGTTCCAGCGACTTGATGTACTCACGAAATTAGAAGAGGGAATGGAAAGCTCGCGATGGTTTCTGCTATCCCCGCCTACGGCTTCCCCCTTCGACCCTGGCAGCAGTACGCTCTTTCGACGGCGCTCCAACCCACCCGTGTCGATTGCATTCAGCGACAACGCCACACGTATACCAAGTGACGAGGAGCTTCTGATGGATGAAGAAACTGCGACGAATTAGGTAGTGCACAGGATCACCAAAATGAACGAGCTGACTCAATGGTGGCGCAAAAATGATGCGTTCATCGATGCAGAAGAACCAAGTGATCGCTATATGAAATGCGCCGACAGCGGCAAATGGGCGATTCGCGATGCCGATCTGTACCAGTTGAGCACAAAAGCGCGGTCATCGAGCACTCCAAGTTTCCTGAGCGCGGCGCATAAGCTGCTAGTGAGGGTGTTCCGCACGCTCAGCAAAGCCAACGTGCCTGTCGACGATCCCGATGCACACGTCGAATTCACTCGCGTCAACACCTCCGAGAAGATCGTTTTTGACGCCATGACGACCAAGATTCCTGTGAGCAGGAGGGGATTCCGTGAAGATCATATACGAGTTCGATTGGTTCACTGGTAAACCGCCAGCATCTGAGCCAGACACTGACTCCAGTACACTTTATTTCGACCTCACGAGCTTTTGCAGCCAGACTGCATGCGCGCTCGCTGCGTATGATCGCGACTTCGGAGGGGTGTCTTCTTTCCCTGAGCCCGCAGGTCCAAGCGATCGCGTCATGCGTGACCAATGCGGGCGACAAATCGCATGTTGCGATGCTCGTCAGCAGCAGAGACGACACAAACTTTGAATTCGTTGATGTGTGTGCGAAGCGAGCCAACTCGTCGATGCTCGCGGTGAACTTGGCCAAGCGCCGCGAGGGCGAAGAGTGGGCCAGTGATGAGTTGAAACGAACGAGAACCGTGCATTCCTTTACCATAGGACGTTTGTCGCGGGAGCTGGAAGATCTCGCCGCGACATTTGATGCCAAGTGCGGGGACAGTGTTCACGACTACCAAGGTCTTCACTACAACCTTCGTTCCAGAAGCACATCCATCGAGCATTTACTTGCTGGAAAGGAAGCGTTGAACCCCTCAAGTTTCTGACGCACTGAATGAAGTTGATATCAACTCACGTTGCCCGAGAGGGTCGGCATTTTCATCGTTGGACAACTCGACGTTTTCCTCCCTCGCAATTTCAGAGTGATCAGCGAGCAGGCCATCGCAGACATGAAAACCCTGAGAATGTGCAATCCCAACTTTGAGAACTATATCAACCACGTCGAGAAGAACCACTTGTACATGGAGCGAAGCCTCCATGTTGCTTACTCGTCTGCGTTTTACTACCTCTTCCAGAACGGGGTCGTCCACAAACAAGGAACTGAACTCCAGTGCTGCGGCGGTCCCAGTGTTCGTCGAGTTCAAAGGGAATATCCAGCGAATGCACGTCCAGGCGTCGATCCCATGGCTAAACATCGTCCTCGCATTGACGGGCTGTAGACCCCTGTTGCTTCTCGCAGTTAGCATTGCTCTGCGTGGCGAAAAAGCAGAGAAACAGATCCAAAAGTACGCCACAGCGCATTCGGCAGTGGGCACGGTAGTGAACCAGCGCAAGTACCCTTCGTTTTTTCTCACGATGGAGCTCAACCAAGCGATGAACGGGGAGCCGCGAGACAATTCGCTCAAGGAGCTCGTGGTTTGAACCGCGAGTCTCGAGAGCACAAAGCAGAATAAGTCACCGTTGGCTGTTTGAACAGCAGCGAGATGATGGAAAAGTTGCCAACCTCCAACAATTGCTACACCGCGTCTTCCTATCGGTAGATGTAAAGCCTTCACCCATGGCACGACCTTCCGCATCATATTTCGAGTAGATACACGAGCAGCAAGGAACGCCTACAACCAGCAACCGCTTTCACATAGCATGACGAATACGAACAATTCCGCAGACGCCGCTGACGAAGTTTTCAACATAAAAGTTCATGAAAAGGCTCGGTCGCGCAGATAAATAGACAAACGGTACTTGCATTTACATGTCATCGCCGTTCTCCCTTTCTTTCTTGTGTAAGGCAATCACTGTCAGCATCTTCATAGCGACTTTGCTGTGTATGTTGCTATTGCGTTAATTTATTAAACCCCTTCCGTCGAGGGCTATCAGCACACCAGCACATGCAACGTCATCATGGCTTGAAACATGACAACAAAATTATCGTCATGAGTTTAGATCCATGACCAAACTCACAACGACAGCATATCTCAAGTCTCAACCCGCCGCTCCGAGCTCGCCCGAAACAACTTAATCCCAATCGTCGTCCGAATCGTCGTCGTCGTCGGAATGAGTTTCTTCGTACTCGACATGAATCCGACGCGACGCCATCGCATTTGTGATCGCATCATTGATCGAGCCACCTGCAGCTACAGCTGGCGGAGGTGGTGGAGGAGCCCCACCTACTGAATGTGGGCCAGAGATAGAAGTCGCAGACTTCGGAGCCGAATCAGGCGTGTCCGTAGTTTTCCGGAGCTCAGCACCCTGGCGAATCGCAGCAAGCAGGTCACCACGACCACCTCCAAAGATATTGGGTCGTGGAGGCAAGCCAGTGATGTTTGGTGTCGGGGCAGTCGTCGCGACAGAAGCAGGTGCTGCTCCTGACATGGGCGGCTCGGACGGAGCGTGACTGGCAGTGGAGCTAGGTCGTCTCGATGCCTTACGCGTAGTAGACTCTGGTGCTGCAAACAAATCTCGATGCGATGGTTTTCGTGATTTCTTCATGCTGCTCGATTCTTCCTTCGGCGCTTCGGACAACTGTGTCGATGGGCGCGATCGCTGTTGCTGCTGCATTCGCTTCGAAGAAACCGCCGATGAAGTATCTGAGTCAAAGTCGGAATCGCTATCGTCCGAGTCCTCCGTTGAGAAGAGTTGTTTCGTTGTTCTGGCGGTGCCATTTGTCTGGGAGCGACGCGGTTTTTGAATCGGACTCACTGCGACCATTGTATTATGCTGTTGAGATGCTTTGCGGGATAACGTAGCAGTAGGTTTGTTCGGTGCGTTGTTACCTTCGTCATGGGCGAACTCGCCACTCAGAGCTCGCGCAAATGGTCCGTCAATGTGAAACTCGAACAGGAACCGCTGATTCGAGATCATCCCCGGCACAGCCATCAACTGCTGCAAGTACTGCACCAACTCGAGCGCGCGCTTTTGCATATTCTCCGGTTTAATATTGTTGCGCAATCGGTGCTTGGACGGGAATTTCGGAAACGTCGTTGTTCCTGAAAACTCGGTTGCTAGACGTGCATGAATCATATCCAGCTCGTTATACGAGTATGTAAAGGAATGCTCCAAGGCGCCGAGTCGGAACGCAAACGTAAAAAATCCCGCGGGCTTTTTGCCCTCGTTCTGCACAATTGACGACACAAACGCGACTGAGACGCGGGAGGAAACCTGGTGAATTGGATTCGCCGTCGAAACACTCGATGCCGTGCTGTTTGATTTGTCTGTTTTGAAACAAGAAAAAACAAGAAGAAAATTAGCATATTCTTTTCGAGGTTTTCACCAAATGGACTATCACGAGCATTTGTAAAATACAGATGCACACACCATTTGCAGATCTCGACATGTCAGTTGATTCGCTTTCGTCGATGTCATCATCATCGTCGTCGTCATGGAACCCGCGACCCGTCGTCATCGTTGGTCGTAATGGTTCTACACTGCTGCTGTGAGAGCTTGTAGGTGTCGTGGAGCTGTGCCGATCGGTTTTTCGTTCATTCGCTGCCGCTCGCTTTTGTGTTGCTGCTGCAGAGTTGTCACGTGATTTGGCGCCAAAGAAGCCCCCATCCGAATCGTCACTTTCACTGCTGCTGTCATCGAACAATCCTTTGCGTCCGTTTGCCGTAGATTTGGTAGTCACGGTGTGATTACCACTGCTGATCGCTTTCTGCAGCAGCTCCTTGCCTTCTGCACTCAACTGGGTATCTCGCTTACGATTGCGGACACTCTTCGTTTCTCGCTTCACCGGACTCGCATTGTCTCCGCTCGTTTCGTCCATTGTATCTCCTCGACGTATCGCTGCCAAACTCGCTGCAAACACATCGTTGATGTTTCTCTCAGCTACTGGAGACGATTTCTTTGACTTGCGCTCCTTCATAGTCGATAAAGTACTACTAAAAGTCGAGTCCATCGAGTCTCGCCGCATTGTTGCTTTGGCTCGACTGCCACTCAGGATCGCTGCGAGATTGTCCTGAATCCCATGCTTGTCCCGATCGACACCGGAAAGTCGTCGCTGGCTCGTGGAAAAGGAGGCGCGGGATATTGAGCTACGTCGAAGAGCATCGTCGTTGTCATTGTCAAAAGCATCATCGTCATCGTACAGCGAACCCCGTCGAAAGCTTCCAGTGCGAGACAAACGCGTGTTGTCATCCTGTTGGACATCGACAAATCCCGAGCGGGTGGAAAGTGGTGGCGGTGGTGGCGGAATGAAACTGGATCGCGATGACTGCCGCTGCATCATCATCATCATCGGGTGCGGCGGTGGCGGCGGAGGTGGCGGTACAAAGCTTGAGCTCCGTCTCTCACGTCCGTTGCTGTGAGCATGTTTCAGATGAGACGATGACGCCGAATGAGCCGACGAGCTGTCCGACGGGTTCTCGAGCGACGATTCGCTGCTCGACGATCCCAGACGCGTGCGGTCTTTTGAGCTCGAGTGGCCATGGCGGTGTGGAGTATTCACCGTCGTAGTCCCAGGAGCAGCCTCGATGACTGTTATTGATGCAAAAAAACAATACAAACATGAGTCTTCGCATCAGTCGCAATGCAAAAGCATATAACGTACATTGTCCAGGAAGCGGCAACTCGACCCGCACACGCGACTTGGTTTCCACAATTTTCGTCTGCAGCGGCTGCACATTCTCCAACTTTCCACCAGCGCCTTCTTCAATGCGCTTCCGGTACGCAGCCTTGTTGACGCGCCCCACGGTCGGCGCATACTGTTTCCGCAGCCGCTGTTTGCGTTTTTCCAGCATTCTCATCGTATCGTCGTCCAGAGATCCGAGGCCATCGACGCGTTCAAGCGGCGTCATGTTGTTGATCTCTTCCTCACGCGCCAAGAGCCGCAATTTTTCGTCTTCCATCTCCTTCATCTTCTTTTCGCGCCACTTGCGCAGTTTCTCCTCGTGCTCGGCTTGCAGACGCTTCTCCTCTTTGCGCACACGGCGGCGTTCGCGGCGCACTTCCTCGCCAGCCGCGCTCTGCGGATCCAGCACGGCCACGAGGCCGCGACACCATTTCTCGAGATCTAATCGGTTGAACGCCGCGATAAAGAGGGATGTGGGGTCGTGGTGGCGACTGCCGTTCGGCTTCGCGTCCACTTTCAGCTCGAGCCCGTACGACTCACCGGCCTTGAGCAGCCCGTTGCCGTCCCAACCGGCGAACGCGACCACGTACTGCGTCTCACCGAGCTTGCGGCGCGTCGTCTCGTCGTTCGAGTCGAACATCTCGAGCTTGCGGTTCATGTAGAGCACGAAGTAGCGCTCCGTCAGGGGCTTCGCGTGCGGGTGCAGCGGAGTGCGCAGCAGCAGATGCGCGTGCGTGGGGCTAGAGGGGGAGGGCGATGAAGGCGGTGGCGCGTCGGCGGGCTGCTTGAAGAGCAGGAAGCCCTCGCGCACGACCCAGGGACCGCCCATGCTCACTTGCGCTTTGTATGGACTAAGGATAATAGACGGCGTTTCTCCTCTCTCGGTTCGCAGAACACACGAGTCCGCAATGGACTGCAATAGTGGCCCCCACTGCTTACGCTGTTCTAAGAAGCGGCCGTGTGACAAGCGAGGTGAATTTTCAGACAGCAGGAAAAAAACTGATACTGGAAGAAAGACTGATAAATATTATTTATGAAAGGTTTGAATATTATTAAAGAAACATAGCAAGGAATTTAGAGTGTAATAGTATCGAGAACTGTATAATATGATCATGTAATATGCATCAATTGATAAAATATATCGAATTGTGAATGTTTTGCTGGTATCAGGGACCAATGTACCGTAGGGAAAATGGGAGAACGACGTTGCACGATGAGGGGCAGCGAGGGAACACAAGAGCAGGTGGGACCACATACTGACAGCAGCATTTCCATCGAAAGCCAGGTTGAAGTGGCAGTAACACGTTGCTGCTTGAGGGGTGGATAAAGTGGCACGCGCTTGATGTCGGACGGAAATCGAATGCGGAGGAAAGAAAAGGTTACGTCTTTTTCTTTTTCTTCTCTTTCTTGTGCGTAACCCTCGCTGAAGAAGAGGAGATGGGGGAAAGCGTAACCCTTTCACGTGATATCATATATCACAATGGGTACCTTCCGCACATGCAGGCTGCAATTGGTGGCGGGTGGGCGGCGCGCGTGATGGATGGGCGGAAGAAACGAACGCGCCAGCAACCAGAGGAGGGAGGGACCTCACGTCTGTCTCTGCCTGTCTGTGCACGTGGAGGCTGCTGCGCTCCCCTCAAGGGCTCCATCACGCGGGTCAGAACTCAGTTCATGCGACACGAAAGGGGATCGATCACTTTGGCTGCTGCTGGGACATAGACTGAAGGAAGGAAGAAGAAGAAGGGCGACGTGGATGCGTCACGTGAGAACCCTGCGAACGACTGGCGGACGAAGGACGGTGAGCTGCTGACATGGCTACAAAAAAGTCTTCTTTGCGCAGTGGATGTCGCGTGGATGTCTCTCAGTTGTCTCGTACAAGGAATTCCCATGCTGCATGCTGCGCATGGAGACGCTGTTGTATGTGGAGGCTATTGCACGTTACCTACGCGCTTATTAGCCCATGCAAAGCTCTGTCGGTTCCTCTCATCAAGTGTAGTATATTTCGTATAAATGTAGCATCTCGTTTCTTCTTGTATTGTTTTCTATGGCATTCGTTGCTTTCTTCCCCATGCACGCACGCTCTTGACGCAAATAATTTCCTTGTATCTCCTTTCTTCACAGCTTACACGACGGCAAAGTGGTTCACATACATTCGTCCGGCCAGACCTGGTCCATGTTGCCGCCAAAGTGGCTCATGCTGGGCGCGGGTCTATATAACGAGGGCACGCCGCTGGCGGCTTTGAAGGAGTCCACACCATGCATACTCGGGCTGTGCATGCCGCCCATCGCGTTAGCAGGAGAACCAACCGACGGATGGTTCCCCAAGGTGTCGTGCGCGGGTGAGTGCGGGTACTGAGACTGCTGCTGCTGCTGCGACGGCGTCGGACGGAAAATGCGCGCGGTCACCGACACGGGACTGTCGTGTTTCCACGCATCGCGCTGGCTACCCTGCATTTCATCAATGATGCGCTTGTGCGGGAGATTGATAGGCTGCTCGCTCATGCGGTAGTGCGAATGCTGTTGCTGCTGCTGCGGTGGACCTATATAAGCACAATTCTGGTCAGCGTCTATGCTTGCTTGATGAATTGCCCATAAAGTAATCTCTACAAACCTTGTGTGTTGCTTGAAAACATTCCTCGCGTATCATTTCCAAATGCACTGCTGCTTGGTGAGTTTGCGTACATTGGCGACGTCTCAGAAGGCGGTGGATGCGGTGAATACGGCGGCGGCGCGTACGAGTGTTGCTGCATCATGCTCATCTGCATCAGCGACTGGTTTGGCACCGAGTTTGCGCGCATGCGGTGCTGCTGCTGTTGTTGCTGGGACGACTGCATGGGCACATAATCAAATGATGCATCGGGACCAGGACCCATGCCGCTTGACGACTGGTGGTGGTGCATCTCGGAGCCCATGGCGTTGCTCGCGTACCCTGATGTCATGGGGTACACCAGTGAGTGATGTCGAGACGGCGGCGATGTTGTGCGCGACTCGAAATCTGACATCATCGATCCATCAGTCTGAAAGAAATACAAAAGTGAGTGAATGACGCCATATCCCCACGTAAACCAGGAAAAAACGGCAGAACATACCCGTTCACGGCCCATGGGGGAGTTCTGGTTGTTGTTAAATAGTTTCTGGAAGGTGGATGGTGCCTGCAACGGGATGTTTCGTTGTAGCTGGGGTGGTGGCGGTGGCTCCTGCTGGTGCTGCGGCGTGCCTCTGGTGCTGGACGCGCCGCCGCTGGACAGTGGCGACGAGTTGACCGTCGCGACGCGGATGCTCTTGCCCTCGCGCATCGAGCCTTTCTTGCGGATCGACTGGCGCTGCATGCGGCGCATCGTCGAGTAATACCGGTTCTTGATCGCATTGTCCGTTCTAGCATCGGAAACAAGTATGTTAGAGACATCAGTCTCCCCTTTATGGCAGACAAGAACGGCGAAGAGCAACACACCGGCCAGGCAGCATCTTGGAGATCTCGGCCCACTGGTTGCCGACGTTCTTGTGGCACTCGAAGATCACGTAGTCCTCCTCGGCGGTCCACGCGTCCTTGCGCACCGACGGGTTCAGGTGGTTGTGCCAGCGCTCGCGGCACTGCTTGCCCACGCGGCCCGGCAGGTGCATCGCGATCAGCGACCAGCGCTTCGCACCGTACTGCTTCACGAGCTGCATGAGCTTTTCATTTTCCTGCATTCCGATAGTAGTCGAAATAAGCGTCTACTACATACATACATAATTTCACCGTGTGCGCTTATAGAAAAACAACTTTACCTCGCGCGTCCACGGCCGCTTGCTGTTCGAGTCGGCGGGTTTGCTGCTGCGGCGCAGCTCGCCCTTAGTGCCGCTCTCGTCGCCGTCGTCGTCGTCTTCGTCGTACGGGTCGTCCATCAAGTCGCCATACTTGGGCGGACTGTGCGCGTCGTGTGCAGGACGCAGGTAGTTCATCTACACACATACATCCATCCAAGAGTGTGTTCAATACACACAAACACGCTTTCCGTATATACACATACAGAAAGCGTACGTCTTGCGCGTTGCCGTGCGAGCCCGAGGCGTCCAGCAGACTCATGTCGTGCTGTTGCGGATGGTGGTGGCCCATAGTGTTCATCATCGAGTTCATACTGTGCATGTTGTGCATGTTGCTCATGTTGTTCATGGGCATGCCGCGCATGTCGACCACCACGTCGTTTTCGTCCAGATCGAGCATCTCCAACTTGCGGTTCATGCTGTTTCCTGTTTAATATAAACGGGAGCGAAAAACGCTTTACAGTTAGTGCTTTCCACGCATAACCAGACAGTTGCGTCGCTATACGCGCAGCTGACCGTTTTCGCGTCTGCAAAAGATCGCCTTGTACGCACCGTATGGGCGTTTGAAATGCGGATACGGAATGCGGATTTGGAGTTTGCTGCTTCCTGTCGCTTCGTGTGGCGCCGCGCCTCCTCTTATGGATAAATGAGGATCGCGCGCTTTATGCGTTATGCCGCGCGGCTAGATTAGGAGGAAGAACGGGGAGTGGAACGGTTCGAAATTTGGAAAAGGGGTCCTTCCCAGGACAGCAGAATAGATTTCACGCATTGGCGCCCAGACGCGCGAAAGATTCCCAGTAAGATACAAGGGCGCAAATATTTGCACCGACAACCCTCTGACAAATAAGTTTCTGAATGTGAGTTACCTGTATATATTGATGTTATAAGATTTATTATGCAATGCTAAACAACTTGTGTACGCTGTATTATTGTTTTTATGAAAACCTTTATATCTTATCAGTACTCTCAATCATGATAATATGGGAGCATTTACCTTAGTGGGTTGCGCAACAAAACACTTCAACATGGGTTAGAGAACGGCGCAGAGGCAACGGTTCCGCTGAAAGATATACCTGGGTTGTGGTCATAAAAGCCGTTTTTTACTGCTTTCATTTCGGCATGGCGATGTACGTGAGTGAGTCAAACTCCTCTATTGTATGGAATTTAAAGCACGTTTCCATATGACGAAGGGTGGAAAGAAAGTTACAAGGGGGGGAACATTTTGGGTTTTTTTTGTTTTTCCCTCCTCGTCCCCTCTCTCCCAACGGTCACCAGTTTCATGGTTCCCATCTTTTTCTTTTTCGTGCTTATCTTTCCATATTCCATGTCGGCATGTTCGGCTGTGTTTGAGTTTTGGATATTTGCTGCTTTCGTGGAAAGAAACAACAGCCGCTATAAGCAAATCGTTAAAACGCCACTGCATATTGCAAGGGATGAATTACCACGAATCATGTCGATGGTAACCGCCAACCACTCCCACTGCATATAACAGGAAGAGTACCCTGCTGATGCTTTTGCCGTTGTTGTTGTTGTTGTGGTTATCGTAACCATGCATGCGACGGTTTCAGCTGTTGTTGCGACTCTTTGTCAAGGCCGCACTGTCGCAAATGTGCAAGACACTGACGTATGAGATGGTCCAATTTTCAGCATATAAATCCCCATACATAAGCGATAAAGCAAACCCTCGCGTGCTTTTGGTCGTGAAGTTCGGATGGAGATTCATTTCGAAATATTCGCCACAGCAACAACAACATACGGTTATATAACTTCAAAACTACTAATTGCGTAACTTCTTATGTGAAAACGTAACCTTGCTGCGAAACGGTGCGTGTAACCTTGTCGCGAAACTGTAATGTCACATACTTTATTCTGCTTCAATTGTTTGTATATGTTGGCGAGTGAAGGCGTTTGTTTAGTTGTTTAGTTGTTTAGTGACAATGTTGCTGAAGCACATATGCAGCAAAGCTGTCGATAAGTCTGCTCATCAAACCGTCTTTCCGTCAATTAAAAACAGCAAAACGTTAGACGAGCGTTACCCAAAGCATCATCACACTTTGCTCACCCACAGTTGTCGACAACTATTTTTTTTCATTATGCAATCGTAGCAGCTGCGTTACTCGCTGATTTTTTGCTGACCAAGCCAATTTGCAAATCGCAGCGAGCGATGCGCTTCCTTGTAACTGACTGTCCCAAAGAATGCCAATGGTCCGACCTTCAGTAGCTATGTGTGCAATGCTATCAAAATGTATCCATGTGTGGATGCACTTCAGAGCAACAACAAGACAAAGTAAATAGGACGTGACGCGACTCCTTTAAGAGCAACGAAACAGAGACAAGCTCCGCATAATGCACCCTTGTCCCCCTTTCATTCGCATCCACCACGAAACAAAGCAAGACATGCATACTGCAAAGTGCTTCAACGCAAATGGACTTTTTTTATCGCTTGCATAAAAAACCCTGCGACATACCGGTAGTTTGAAAGTATTTGCTTCATGAATACCGGTATATTATGTTGCTGTCCAAGTGTATTCTGTATGATAGGTTTTAGGAAACTCATTTTAGCGGCACCTCATCCATTTTGGCGCCACCACTTGCAAGTGCAACAAACAGACACGCGCAACCACAAGCTGCTAGTCGACGCAAGATGCCGCGCGCCGTGAGTCTCGTGGTGGCCGCGGCCGAAGAGAACTGGGGCATCGGCCTGCGGCAGCAGATCCCATGGCGCCTGCCGACGGACATGAAGCACTTTAAGAACCTCACTGTGCGCGAGAGTGGCGGCGACGACGTGCAGCACGCCGTGATCATGGGGCGCAAGACGTGGGAGTCGCTGCCGCCAAAGTTCCGCCCGCTGCCGCACCGATTCAACGTCATCCTCACGCGCAACAGTGACTACCGCACGTACGGTCTTCTTATATAACTGTATCCATGCTGATGTTTGTATGGCGGGTATATGTAATAAGTAATGTGTATCATTTCTTGCGTTGATCCACCAATTGTAGCGCGCATGCGGTTCCAGAGAGCGTGGGCATTGCGACGAGCCTGACGGACGCATTGGCGCTCATTGACGACAAGAAGGACGCGATCGACCAGGTGTTTGTGATCGGCGGCGGCGCCGTATACGAGGAAGCGCTCAACTATCCGGGCTGCCAGCGCGTGC
Source organism: Globisporangium ultimum DAOM BR144 (assembly GCA_000143045.1). NCBI lineage: Eukaryota > Oomycota > Peronosporomycetes > Pythiales > Pythiaceae > Globisporangium > Globisporangium ultimum. The sequence goes on along the minus strand of GL376596.1, from coordinate 433,508 downwards.
ACCTGACGAACGTCAAGGGCCAATTTGCGTGCGACGCGTTCTTCCCATCCAACGTCTACGACTTGGGCTTCAAGTGCGTCTCCAAGTCCGAGGAGCATGAGGAAAACGGGATCAAGTTTGAGTTTTTGGAGCTTCAGCGCGAAGAAAAAGAGGCCAATGCGCCTGCGCACGCGCTGTCTGACGCGACGAAGCCCCATGAGGAGATGCAATATCTGGATCTGATCCGCAAGATCATGAGCGAAGGTGTGCGCAAGGGCGACCGCACGGGCACAGGCACCATCTCGCTCTTTGGCGCACAAGTACGTTGATTTGTTTGTTTTTGTTGCATTATTTACCATTTAGGTGTTGGCTTGTTATGTTGTCTAATCGAGTTGCGTTGCTGTTGTCATCTCACAAAATTCCAACGCGCTCCATGAACTACTTGTAGATGCGCTTTAGTTTGCGCAATGGTGTGTTCCCTTTGTTGACGACCAAGCGCGTGTTCTGGCGCGGCGTTGCGGAAGAGCTGCTCTGGTTCATCAGCGGCGACACGAGCGCCAAGACGCTGCAGGACAAGAACATCCACATCTGGGACGGCAATGGGTCCAAGGAGTACCTAGACAGCATCGGTCTCACGGATCGTGAGGCTGGTGATCTGGGACCGGTGTACGGCTTCCAGTGGCGCCACTTTGGCGCCAAGTACACGAACATGCACGCAGACTACACGGGCCAGGGCGTCGACCAGCTCGCGGACGTGATCCATAAGCTTAAAAATAATCCGAACGATCGCCGCATCCTGCTGTCGGCGTGGAACCCCGCGGACCTGAAGGAGATGGCGTTGCCGCCGTGCCACATGTTCTGCCAGTTTTACGTCGCGAACGGCGAGCTCTCGTGCCAGATGTACCAGCGCTCGGCAGACATGGGGCTCGGCGTACCGTTCAACATCGCGTCTTACGCGCTGCTCACGCGCATGATCGCGCAGGTCGTGGGGCTCGAGGCCGGCGAGTTCATCCACGTCATCGGCGACGCGCACATCTACTCGGACCACGTTGAGCCGCTCAAGATCCAGTTGGGTCGCACGCCGCGCGCCTTTCCGACGCTGCACATTAATCCAGACAAGCGCGACATCGATAGCTTCGTGTTCGACGACTTTGAAATCGTCGACTACAAGCCCCATGGCGCCATCAAGATGGCCATGTCCGTGTAAACGTTGAGATCAGGAGCATCGCAATACAGCAAATGAAATCGCAGCCATGCGTATACAGCAGTCAACAGCTGCCACAAATTCCGTCCTCATCTCCATTGTATGGTCCGTAAGCTCAGGAATAATAATAAAAACGATTAAGTTTATCTATTGCTTTTTGTTTGTTTCTCTTCTGCGCTCACTTGATGAAAAGTATTTGAAATGGGTCACAAAATAAATTAGCTGCTTCTTCTCTCTTTCTCGACGGCACCACCACACACGCATGCGAATGCCTCCAACGCTCCTGGTAATCTTGTCGTGTCTTGGCTCAATGTGCGGGTTGCTGCGGTGCCGCCGACGCGAAGCTGACGCCCATGGGCGGCAGAGAGAACGACACGGCAGACTTGGTAGCGCGGATCTTCTTGCCGACCTGCGAGCCCATGCTCTTGACGGCCTGCGCGCGGCTGAAGAGCATGCGCGACATGGCCGCGGCTGCCGCTTTCTTCTTTGCGCTGCGTCTGGCGCTATTGCTGCTGCTGTTATGGCTGCCATTCGGCTGTGAGGATGCCGCACTTGTGGCATTGCTGCCGCTACTCGTGATTCGCTTGACGTCGGAATAGTACTCTGGCAACGAGAACTCCATCGCCACCTGGAGCGCGCCCTCGAGCGCCTTGTGCTGCGCGAGGAAGAACGCCTCGAGCTCCTCGTCGTCCATGTTGGCGGACTGGTGCTGTGGGTCGCCCCAGTAGTTGCGCTGCCACGCGTGGATAGCGTTGCCCCAGGCCTTACGCTCGCCCCAAGACGGTGCGCTGAGCACGAGCAGCTCGGGCCTGCCGATCACGATCTGGCGCCCGTCCTGGATGCGCGCGCGCTGCAGCTGCACCGTGAACGAGAACGGGCAGCCGCGCGCGTCCTCGTCCGGCACGCCGCGGATCTTGAGCTTGGAGCGCGTGAGTGTGAGCTCGCGCACGAGCACGCCGCTGAAGCGCCGGCTGAAGAACTGCAGGCGGCCCTCGCCCAGCACGCAGTAGTAGATGGCGCTGCGCTCGTGCTCCTCGTGTGCGATCAGGAAGCCCTCCTTCGACATAATGCGGGTATAATGCTGCTTGTTGCGTATGCGCAAGAGACGCTTGTTGGCGGCTTGTCGTAACCCACGCACGCGCTTTAGCTGGTTCGGCGTCTTGCGGGTAGTGGACGCTGTTGAACCCAGCCGCGTGAACAGAATGGACGAGGTTCCTGACTTTTTCTGTGATCAATAGAGAGGGGTTTAGTATATTTAAAGAGGTATATCCGTGGTATGTTGTGATGCAAGTATGCGTTCTAAAGAGGGTACGGGTGGGACTGTGTTGGAGCTCTTTCTATTCATGTTGGATTTTTTCAAGTTGTGATGGCAGCAACCCCAGATGCAGAGATAGTGCTTGAAAACACTATTTCAGCCAATGAAAGAGAATACTGGAGTGTTTTCCTAAGTAGGAAAGTAAGAAAAAACTGTCATTTTAACCAATGAGAAACCAACAAGTAAAAACGCATCAAAGAATGGGACAAGTGGTAATTACGCAGCGCTGACTTTCCTCGTAAAAAAGAAAAAGAAAAACCCGATTGTGGTATAAAATTGAGGAATATACTCCAAAAAGGCGCATGAAGAATTGTTACCAAGTGCATAGTAGAACAACATTCGCACTTCTTCTCCGTCGTTTATGCGTAGTGCAAGAGCCTCGACCTTTGGGCTGAGGAAGATTGCTGCCGATTGGAAATCGCGATCGTATGCGACGAAAGCGCACGCAATCGAAGTGCAAAAGGTTTCGGAAAAGAAGCGAATAGAACCTTCGTCGTTGTATTCAACGCCATAGGATAAAGCATCTTCTGCGCCAAAAGCGTTTCCATCAGATGCGCTGATTCTGCGATATATTGGAATCTCTATCATCATGGCGTCAAACACAATCTTCTCCGTGATGTTGACACGCGTGAACTCAATGTGCGCATCGGGGTCGGATATGGACACGCCTGCCAAGCTGGGTTTCCGCAACATCTTTACTAGCAGCTCATGCACCGCACTGAGAAAACTCGAGTTCTGTGGTCGTGTCCTAACACTCAAATTGAGAAAGTCAGCCACTGAAAGAGATCCCTCGTCGTCTTCTTTCAACCCATACTTGCGTACGAACTCGTCGTAGTTGTAGTTGTTGAAGATATCGTCAGAGCTATTCCACCACTGGGGTTTGTCATTGAAGTTGGTGATGCCATACACACCCCTAAGCCCTAAGCCCGGCCGATCTCCATGCCAGATTTGCCGAAGAGTTCTAGCGGTCCGACTGTCTAGTCGTTTGATACCAAGCTACTATCATAGGCCTCACAACCCAGAAGCAGGAGAAGTCACCCCCAGCTCCGCAAGCGATAGAAGTATCTCGGTTGCACGCATCTCAATCCCGATCGCAGCACCCAAAGCTCGATCCCAGCAACACCCGTTGCCCCACTTGACTTGGATCCATCTCCTATCACACGTCAGTTGATCAGGCCTTTTGCCTGGTGGTACGTCGGAGCGGCCAGAGTATTCGATTACATGGGAATTGTTCTGAGGTCATTTTGTCACATACGTGCGTCGTTCAACACCGCCAAGTGCATCTCTGGTGCGTGTACGTTGCGGTCCTGCTCCCATTCTTGCCAGCGATGAATAATCAGATCTTGCAGACTGAATTATTGGGATGCAGCTAAATGGTTCCCCTGCTACCCGTGTCGAGATCCTACTACAAGCTAGCGCAATGGATTCGACAATACTAGAAAAGCGTCTGGAGTTGACAGACGAGTGATGCACAAAATCCTGCAACGACCCAAGCAACTTACAAGGCGCCAAGCTCAGTGCATATCAAACCAAGGAGCGATTGCACAAGTGACAAGCTCCAGTTGCTGTTTGGGTCGTTGGCAAAGCTAATCATAGAGAGAACTTGACGCGTCCCGTATTTTTTAAATAGGAAGAGATAAGCTTCCTCATTAGAAACAAAAAGCGCAAAAGCCATCGCGCTCGAAGGCTCGCGGAATGTATGGACTGCTGGCATGTCGACGAGCTTTCACCTGTCCGTTGATGTGTGTGATAACGCTGCGAGGCACTTTGTACCGCCTCCCTTCATCGTTCATGGTCCCAGCGCGTAGGGTGACGCTTGCTAGACGAATGCGGCACACGTGACGCTCGTGTCACATGCTCATCAACTGGATTCATCGACCAGTGTATCATTGATAAGTGGGTGGAAATGTTTGCTGCCTCTGGGCCATCGTCCGTCCAGCGACTTGTACGGATACTGTTCGATGAGTACAGTTATCGCATTTTTTGCAGAACTAGTGGGGATAGGCGAGAAGCTAGGCATTCTCTTCGTGCGTTTGCCTACGAATGCAAAACATATTCAGCCAATGGATATTGCAGTGTTTTTTTTTATGGTTATAAGGTGAGGTATATTTAGGTTCATCTAGCGACCTACAATATCCATTCTCCTGCCTACTCTTCTTTAGGAATTTCGTCTAGGAGTCGAAATGTTCTACAACACAGAGGTCGCTGGGCCACCCAGCATAGCTAAATAATCTTTGACCAGGATAGCACGTTCACGTGGACCGACTGAGGGCTGCTTTGTGTTGTGCTGTCCTCGGGGATCAATTGAGACGCGCATGATCCAATGTAAGACATCGTTGTCAAGTACCCGGGAGATTTCGTTAATGTTGGTTCTGGTGGAGGGAAAGTAACACTGAGCAGAGGATTTGGTATCCATGGCGATGTTGGCAGCCTTGTCAGCCATCTTGTTGAATGCACGATAGTGATGATACCAACCACGAATGTCTATGCAGTCTGCGAGACGCCTACTCGTTCGATACAATTGTGCAAGTCGCTGTTGCCGGGGAGGCCGATGTAGTCGTTGTTGAGATAATATAAGCGCACTGTCCCCAACTACGTGCAACGGTTCGAGTTTACTTCGTTGCGCTTCTCGCAGACCGTGAATGAGGCCCCAGTATTCTGCGATGTTATTGGTGATATCTTGTCTCGAGTATGCCATACTTGCAACCCAAACAATGCTTGCAGTGTGTGAATCCATTTGGACACGCACGATGACCGACCCAGATCCGCCAGATTGCAGTGTTTTTTTTTTAGTACAATGTCGATTCGTGCGAGGGTCCATGTAACCATGTTTCTTACAGGTAATTATGCGATTTATTAGTTCTCTCCTCCTTTTTCAAACGAGTCTACTGTAATGCCCCATTGTCCACAATCAAAATGTTGTTTATAATAGGTTCACGGGCGATTGACAAAGCAACTGCAATCAAAATCGGCGGCGACGTGTGGGCGGAATCCATTTGCAGTGACATTGCAATCTCTCTGTATCCAATCTCTGGAGAGCATTTCACGCCTTCACGCAGAAGGGAACAATTACATTCGGCTGCAACTTGTCACGAGCACAATTCCACACTAACGTGTTGCGTTTGCTTTCAATGACACTTGTTGTACGCACTCCATACAATGGCGAGGGATGTCCACATGGCGACATGCAAGACCATGACGTACGGAAAAAATCGAGATCGGCAGCAGGATGTTCGCAATTTCCATACACTGTCCAACTCGTGAGATGAATCGCACGCAAGTAGTCATCGACGTACTCTTCTCGTTGAGTCCCCTGGTTGATTGGTACTGTGAAGCTGTTTCGTATCTCTGCCAGTACTGCTTCGTACTCAGACTTGCTTATTGCTGCTTGAAGCTTGAACACAAAGTCGCGTACACGCTCTTTGTCAACATCACTGAGTTTGAGTTTATTTACTACGTTGAAAATTATGCGTAACGAGCAAAATTTCAGATTCACTTGAATTCCCACAGGAGCAAGTAACTGCTGCGCAGTCAGCTGCTTCCCTCGATTAGTGAAAAGAGCGCAGCGATCCAGACGTGAACCTGCAGCAACGCAATTTGAAAAGAAACACGTTTCCATGTGGATGAATGCGAGAGTCAAACATACCCCATTATAAGTTGGAGTTTTTATATGCGTTCCATCACACTTGTACATCGGCAGGACTTTTTTTGGTGCTGAATCAGACTCCCAAAAGACAGAAAGCATCGAAAAAATTGGCCATGGCCGTCGAGCTGACAACACATCCGTGACCCCGGGTTTTTTGCTTGAGCACATTTAGCCAACTTGCCAACGTACTATAAGCAACACTACCAGAGTCCTTGATTCGGTGAATCGCTTGCTGGTGCTGCTAAGGCCATCAAGTAACACAGCCTGGAATCCTTTGAGTTCCTGCATTTGTCTGGCTGAACACGAACGTAGTAATGTGCAAGTATCACCGTGGCACATATTCATGTGGTCTATAAACCAAGAGTGGGTCGGGATCTCGCTCAGAACTCCTTGAGGTTTTTGGTTGACATTTGCATGACAGCATGGCACACCAAGCACAATTTGAATCAACGCATTTCGACATTTTCCGACAGCCACTTGATGCCGCCTGCTGGATGGATTTGTTCTCATTAAACGCGTAGTCCCTTAAAGCTTTTTCACGCTTTCAATCACTTGAATGGCCCCATTAATTATTGCTATCTCTTCCATGTAGTTGCAATAGATCAAGCTTGTCTGACTAAATTCCTGCTTTCAATTGTAAAATGCTCTTATGATATGTGATGTATTGACTCCACAGTCGTCGTTGGTTTCATCGGTTTTTTGACGTGCAGTCGTTGCTATAATAAGATTTGCTTAAACCTGGTATAACTATTAGAACGATTTCCCACCAATCATACGTCACGAATCATTGTCAATGAGGTAGGTGTTAATAAATATTGACGTAAATGAGGTCACTTTGATAAATTTGCCATCGGAAATCTCCGCTTCAACGGTGCTCTCCAAGATCGGCCACGTGTCGTGGTATCATCAGTGCTCCTGTGGCTATGGAGTCGGACTGCTGCCCGGACACCAATAGGCAATCACCGGTATGCGCCAATCCCCCAACCCGAAACCTCGCATCACAATCTGCATGCTGCGCTAGCTCCACTGGTGGTTCAATGTTTGAATACCACAAGACCATGCCATCTGAGCGATAAGGTATTGTACTTCTTCTCTCTTTTGCTCAAATCCGAGTACCTCGCATAAGTAGCAAAGCATCAACCGTATGCAATCCAGGGTTGGACAATCGATTCTTAGATAACGAGGATCATCCGTGCAACGCATATGAACAAGCGGTCAAGGTAGCCATTCGTTCTCGAGGAAGTAAAGCGACCACTTTGGAGAAGGAAACACGTCGAGAAGGAGCAGAGCTCGCAAGCTTAATGGTAGGTGACACCCAACATTGGTTCGACAACCACCCGACCGCGAGTGGCGTCGACCGACTGTCTCGACACGACCAAATGGCTGTGGCGAGACCTTTTATGCGTTTGATGTGCTAGATCGTCATGGAATGACGATCACCTTTTTACCCTGTGTCGAAACTACTCTATAGTGTAGCTCAGGGAATGGATATTGTCGTTCGCCACGCGTAACATAATATACCTTACTTAAAAAAAAGAAGGAAACACGGGGGTTTAAACGAGATCCGGTACGTGGTATGCGACGGTGCTGTCTAGTGTCGACGAGTTGGTTCCTGCTTGAGCACCACATGTCAATTGGGGCCCCGAGCGATTCGCTACTGTGTAAGGTGGCAAGTGGATATAACCTTCAAGTTCGTGATGTTATTGCCGCTGTGAAGAAGGCAGCGCAATTGTCCGGTGAGGGTCCTGTGTGATATGGTTCGCATTCACTCAAAAGTAAAAGAACCACAGCTTTGTTCAACGCTGGCTTCGACAGACTAACCGTACGTATCTTTGGACGATGGAAATCCGACGTGGTGGTGCGGTACGTCAGAGTCGACAACCAGCTGACGTCAAGATGGTACCAACGCTTGCATAGCAGCATTCAAACGGGCAACCTCCACGCCACATCCATGGCAGCGGATGTGCTGTAATGCATCTTTGATACTGTGTCGTTCGCAGCACGCCCTCACAATGACGAAAATAATGGATACATTTGCACGGGTAGGCACGCTCAATGCATCCACCAGCAAATGACATGCCACACTTAGAAAGTTTGAGTTCAATGGTCGGGTCATCGCGCATATGTTCATGAGGTCAGCCGATGGTACAGATTTCTTCCTACTGGAAGTGGAACCGAAGCCAAACTTCCGATTGATCTCGTCTTTGTATCTTTGTATACCATAGTCCCCGCAGGCACATAGTACCGATTCCTCGGCACCAAGTAGGGTGGACGCATCTGGGGTAAGCCATCCAGACGTGCATTGGTTACGAGGTCAAGGGGAAGTGTCTGTGAGAAACAATGCAAGTGGAATGGGAGGCAGATGGACAAGCGGTCCACAGCAGTCAATATTGAAGCCGTCGATAATAAGATGAAGTGGATCTGGGGACAACTCAAGTGGAGTTGGACCACTCGAAGAACTAGCTCGTTACAAATCCAGCGAGGCAAGTGGCCAGCGCCGGAAGAGAGCGCGTTTCAGTGACGAGTCTCTGCAATCGGCTACTCGTCACCATGATGGTACAGAACTGGTGACACTGACCACACACGGCTACTCAGCAGTTCCAAGTACGAATCCAACGTTACAACTTCCCTCAACTGCTGCATCGGCCGCGCAACGAGACGGTGCTGCAACCGTACGAAGCAACTTTAGAGCAGCACCACAAATGAGCGCTCCACTCCGCACACCAACTGCAACAATGCGACGCGACACTTGTCACCAACTTGTACGCCGTCACGAGCGTGCATTCTCACCACTGTACGTTGTCGACGACAGCCAGATAACCATGCGTCAGCACCAGACAAAGCACTCACCAAAAAAACCGAGCCTCCGGAAACTGTATTACCAATGTTAAAAGGCTGCACATCGGCTGCCATGGACACGATCTCATCAATGTAATGCTCTACGCCACCGCAGCGACCTGAAGCGGAGGGCATCCTCAACTACATCAAGAACGACATTGAGCACTGGTTCGAAAAACAGTGCGGCAGTGACATTGATACCTGACTGGATCGATCAGGTGAGGCCATCACATTTTGGTACGACATGTGCACCGTATATTGCATGGGCGTCTTCATTACATAAAAGCTGGGCGTACGAATACTTAACCACTAACCAAGCTGCGAACAATCACCCAACTTCGATGTTTGGCCTTGCCAAGATGCAAAAAAAAGCTGTGGGACCTTGTTATTACAGCACATTCCTATCAAAAGGAGCGTTGGTAATATTCCTGCGCATCGATTTCTCTTGATGCACAACGCAACCGATTGGCGGACTTGATTTATGCCTTTATCTTTTTTGTTTTGTTTTTGGCAAATTTTGTCAAGAAAGCAATTGTGTAGCTTTCGTACCAGCTGAAGCGACTTGCTTCACTTAGCGTTGCTTGAAAAGGAGTTAACCATGGTACAAACAGAGAAAAGAGCCTTACATGTTAGAAAAGTAACGATTATCCCTTCGCATTTAGCTGTTTCCAGACAACACTGAGCTCAGCTGGAGATAACTCTGAACTTCGCGAATGATTAATCGTAATCGTCAGGTGCGCCAGAATTCGCTCTTTCTCGCTTCTGCGTCTTTATGTTACAGATTGGCAAGCCACTGTGTAAGAGAGAAGAAACCCGCAATTCAGACGATGAAGGGCAAACATGAGGACATACCCGTTCTTTTGAGCACGAGCAGTCGCCGCCACTCGCGACTCGGACAATGAGCGCGGTTCCGAGCCCAAACCACAGGAATCGACCAAAGCTCCACGGGCTGTCATAGTAGCGATAGTAGTTGTAAGGATGAGGGCCATACATCCGATTGTAATACGGCGGCGGTGGCGGCGGTGGATTCACGATGCGATGGCGAGCCCTGCGACGAGCGGATCCGGACGCGAATGAGCGGGTCGCAGTGGGTTGCACAGATTTCGCGCCTCGGGTCAGCACTCGCGTGCTGCAGGTTCGGACGAGCGCGGTTGCGAGCATAATGGTGCTTGGACTTGCTGCTGTTGCTGTTGTCGTAGCTCTTCGTGGGCGAATTGAGGAATGACTTGGAAATTTGCCAGCACCATTTCTGGGTATAGGAATGATGGTAATCCTATGCCGGAATGGTGGTACAATCGTGCTGGATATCGAGTCGTGCTATTGTTCTACTACAACTCGCATGTTGGCGGCGGAACGTGCCACGTGCGTTGTTTCGAGCGCCTGAATCATCGCAGCGTTTACAATATATCGCACGCGTTCTGGAGAATTTTTTTGAGGAAGATGGATGCAAACAGCGATTAAGAACGCAATATTTGTAGCTCCATTTATCTTCTACAGATGGTGGCCTCCATTGCGGTTTGTGGATCCTACATAAGGGGTTGGGCATGCATGCGTTGTGTAGCTTTGTGCAAAATGTTTTTTTTCTCCTTCGTACGCTTTCCATCGCCATCTTCACAAGCGATGGCTGAGCTCAGCGCTTACAACTTCGCCAACTCGCTGTCACTGCCTGGTGTACCCGATTTGTCTGCCTCTTGCTTCTGCGCCTTGAACTTCAACACACAGCAAGCACGCGGACACATATTAGACAACAGCGTCATGCGTTGAGAACTCAAGTAGCTGCAGTATGTTTGCGCTAGCATACGCACCCTTTCCTTTGGGCACCAGCTGCGAGGCGTGGCTGTGGACTTCGCCAACGCGTCGTTGCCGCATTGTGGCCCAATGGCTTCTGCCTCTCGTGTCTGCGCCTTGAGCTTCAAACAAACAAAATAAAATATGAGGGAATGAGTGAATCTCACGTCGATAAACAAGCACATTTTGTGTTTGCATACGTACTCTTTCCTTCGGGCACGGCATGTTGCCGCCGCTCGCAACCCTCGCTACAACCGCGACGCCGAGGCCAAACAGCAGGAACCGACCGAACCCCCACGGGCCGTGGCAGTGGTGGTAGTAGCCGTACGGATAAGGATGAGGAACGTACATTCGGCCGTGTGGGTACGCATAGTGATACGGCGGTGGCGGATCCATGATACGACGGCGTCGACTCTGACGAGCAGCTCCCGATGCGAACGAGCGCGCTGTTGTGGCATGCACGGTACTTGCGCCGTGGGCGAGCACTCGCGTGCTGCAGTTTCGGATCAAAGCGGTTGCAAGCATGGTGGTGAGGCTAGTAGTAGTACTCTTGCAGCTGTTGTTGTTGCTGTTGTAGCTCTTCGTGGCGAATTGCGGAATGTGCCGTTCGTGGGTTGTCAGCAAAGTTGTTGTCTCTGGAAGGAGTGTGTGTGCAACATACCAGAGTGTTTGTTCAATAGTGCCGGAATGATGTTACGTTGCTCGTCAACATCCATTTTCGGAGGTCATGATTATTCGCTATCGGAGCTGAATGGACGAGATCCACATGCGCACGACAACAGCATGTCTATATGGGCGAATAGTCGCTTCTTGCGAGCGCAGCGGATGACGCGGAGGCTCCCGAAAACCTTGGTCCACGCCAACAATCTGGGCTTGTCCTGCTGGCAGAGAGAGAGACAGCATATTCCGAAGGCGATGCATCATGAACTATGGCTTCCCAGTTAAGCGAAGTGGGCTGTTTTTCGTATTGATACGAGCGGATGCTCTTATAGTGTGCTTGGATCATGCGCTGAACTTGCGTGAGGCATGGACGTGTGATGTACGTTTTGCTGGTCGTTCATGCGCAAACGCTACTGCTGTTGTACGATGTCCTTGCATTCGATTTTTGCATGTCCAGAGCTTCTTCTCTCATGTCAAGTTCTTTTGTTTTGTTTCTTTTTATCGTGCAAGAGGTATCAACCACCTTTCTCTTATTCCTTGTGACTCATGCATCATTTGTCATCAGTAGTGTCGGCCACAAGTACACTGCTGTCGTCAAACTTTCCAGGTTCCGCAGTCTGCATGATAAGAAACAGACAACAGCGCACAAAATCGTCAAAAAAAAACACGCCGTATTGTGGAAAAATAAGAATGATACATGGGCGAGAAAGGGAGCATGATAGAAATGACTATACCTCTTCCATGCGGCTGAAAATGACGCCAACAAACGAGAACGCAAGCGCCATGCCAATGCCCCAAAAGAAGTTCTGTAAACGTGCACGCATTCAATTAAACAATGTGAGCTTTTTGTACAATTACCACTATGAATAGCAGCAAACGAAAGAAATGAGAGATAGAAACAATCCACGCGGATGCATATTACGTGCATACACGCACCATCTTCATGACTTGGCCAAACGTCTGCGGCGGTTCTTGCTGCGAGTGCACGAATGGCGATGGCGGTTGCGCCTGCGGCACCTCAGTGAGCGCGTCATGTGGCTGTTCTGCGAGCGCATTCGGCTCCGGCTTGGGCTCCACGCGGCGACGCGCCTCGCCCTTCTTCACTTTGATCGCCTTGGGGCGTTTCGGCTCTGACGAGAGCGAACGTGTCGTCGCGCGCACGACACACAGCTTCGTGGTGGCTCTGGATGTGGCACATGCCGCAACGGCACCAACGATGCGAACGCGGGAGAGCAGCATCTTGATCTTGTGGTTTGTTAATGATCGGTCTGGGAGCTTTATGGTGTTTTAGAGCTGCTTCAAAATTGCGACATCGCCAAAACCATCATTCTAGAAGAAGAGAGATTCCAAATATGATAGTTTCTAATGTGTATTTATAAATTGGCTATATAAATTTAGAGGAGATGCTTTGGATACAGTTGAAATCGCTTAAAAGGGAATGTACTATTTGCTGTTACGATTCGCTTTATGCATCACCACCAAACAAACATGCACCAAACGACCTGACACTCGACTCCAGTCCACATTTGCCGCCACATGAGCCCGTGGTCAACATCAGTAGAGCGTGCATGTTGTTGGGCAAATTCGACTAGATGATGGATTCCAAGATTATTTGTCTCAAGGTGCGGCGACATCCATCAACAAGTCAGGCAAATATTTGCGTGACGAATTCTGCACGAGCTGCGAGCGCTGTGTTGGATCATCACCGTGAGAATTCCCTCAAGCTCCCATTAGTATATGGTGTACTGTAAATGCTTACCACCTTCAGTTGGAGCGCTTTTGCTTGTGAAAATGGATCCGTTTCTTAGTCGTAAAGTGTCCACTTGCCGAGGACCATTCTGAAACATACACCTGCAAGGACCATCTTGAGCCAAACAAACACTCGCACACACGCTTGAAATAAACATGGCTGCTTTTTCTTCTTTCTTTCCCTTGAAGTTGACGCCAGCAGCGCTTGCTGTCAATTGAATCGTTCAAGTGGGCGAAGAGAGGAAGGGAGAGACGGAAGGCATATGTTGAAGTTGAAGTGCGTACGTACTTCTACTAACACGGTCAGACTTGTTGTTAATAATGGTGCTCCTGGCGCCTGCTTTCTAGACTAACAAAGGGGTAAGCAGTCTTGTGTACTGTTCATATGCATTTGTACCTATGAAAATGTGAATCAGACGCAGTCGCCTGGCATTATAAATCACCTAAATGGGTTGCCGTCGCCATCGTTTTACAGGACAAGCTCTTATTAGTCGACGTTTGAAGATCAATCAGCCTACGGTATGTATTCAAGTACAGAACGCGAGGAAAGCCAGGGAGCTGCAGCTGCGCTTGTGCAGACGAGCCGTGCGCGCCGCACGTGCGTGCGTGCGTGGACGACTCCTACAGGGAAAAACGCGATCTTCCGTCCTCCTGACACTCACTCTTTCTCTGTGTCGCGAATGCCCGCGATCTGGGCAACATGCCAAGCGCTACAGTACGTATGAACGCTTGCTGGTCAACATGTGATGCATACGGCACCATGCTTGCACGCCAGTGTCCTTTCCTCTGTGTTAAATCGCGACCGCGCGGAATGCAAGCATGCAACAGCGGACCCGGAACCCAAGTGTCCAGTCGACAGTCGACACTGGAAGAAAAAGAACCGCCGACGTTGCCGTGGAGCTGTGGGCCGTGTTTCGTCACGAGCGACAGACGAAGCAGAGCACTTGCATCCCATCCGCATTCGTCGCTGGCGTCACTCAGTCACGCTCCCACTCTCTCTGCGTATTCTTCCTCCAAAAGCCACAAACATATCCTCAACAGACGCATGTTGACCATGTACGAAGGAGGCAAAAGATCTCAAAACGACAATTTGTATCGACAAATACTCGAATGAAGATATATCAGTGACGAGAAATCCCATGAAGTGTGGGTGGAAATGCTGCAAGCGATCTGCTTTGAAAATAAATAACGCATGTCTTCTCTCTTGAACGGAATAAAGACAAGCAAGCTATACTAACTATCTGGCAAAGTGGGAAGAACAAGGGTGGGGCGACAGACTAACGGACGGTGATGGCGCGTAGACGGTGGCGGTGGGGCTCTCGTTTTTCTTTGCTTCTGTCTGTTCTTTTCTCGCGAATTGCTCTGCTTGTGAAGAAGTTGTGTGTGTGATGTGTGTTGGAATTGCTTTCTCGTCTCCGTTGCCGTCTCTTTGTTCTTGTTTGTGAAGCTTGTTTTTCTTGGCACATTGCTTTTTGTTTGCTTTTTGCTGTTGTTGTTCCCGTGTGTCTTGGTCGAAACCTCTTGTCCTCCTTGCTCATTTCTCCACTCTCCAGATAGCATTATAGATAAATAATGGCTACCATACTAATTAGAGAGGCGGCGCTCGTACACGTACGACGACTCGGAAGCCGAAAGCCGCAGCTGGTTCTCCGACGTCGGCGCTTCGTAGCACGACAGACTCACGTAGCCGAGCTCGAGCGATTGCGGATTCTTGCCGATGAACTTCTTGAACTCCATACTGGATGCCAAGGTCGGGTGCGCGTTGATGCGCTGCAACAATTCTTGAAGTTGCTCGGCGCGCTGGTTCAGTGCCTTCTCGGGGGACACAAAGATCTGGAACATCGAAATAATGCCGTGGTTAGGCAGCGCCGGCAGCATACGCGATGCGTCGTAATCTTGCAGGCCGTCGTACAGCTCCTTAAAGTCCGTGAACCGGCGGCGGATCACGTATGTATTGTATTCATCCGAGCCGACGTCGACCTTGAACATCCACGTGCCCTTGCTGTTCTTGCTCACACCGGAGATCGTCACACGTCGGAGCTCATCCAAGTCGCCCGCCGAGTACGGTCTCGTGCGTTGCGCCGGTACCATGCGTTCCAAGAGCGCGCCCGACTCGGACAGGCTCTTGATTCGGCGCGCGCGCTTGCTGCGCGGCTGGCTCGGGGCGTTCATCGGAGCGTTGGCACTCGACGAGCGGGTGACCGCCAAGGCATTCAAGCTGCTCGCACGCATCATCTCGCTGCGTGCAAGGCCATTCGCGGCCGAGTATCTGGCTTGATGTTGCTTGAAGTCGTTCTTGTACACCGTCGGGGAGTACGCTTCGACCATCATGGTTGACTCGGTGGTGGTTGGTTGGGTTGACGAAAGCTGGTGACGGTGGGGTCTGATATGAAAATGGAGAGGGGCTCGCGGTTGGTTGGCTGGCTGGAGACTCGCGGCCGATGGATATAGAAATGCAGACGCCGATGGATAGATACGATGCGGTGGGTGAACGAGGAGAGGGCGCCGAGGCAGGGGCGCGGCGCTGCGGCGCGTGTTTTCTCGCTCTCACCGTCTGCCTGATGGGTGGGATATTCACAAATGGCAAGGGAAACTCGCCCGCAAAGCATTCGCGCTTCCTCCCTCTCGCTCCATTGCGCTTTGGTTTTTTTGGGGGGAGTGGCTAGAGTATCCACCCATAAACAGCGAGCATACAAAAAGTAGTATTAGCATGCGAAACAAAAGGGCCAGTCCAGCATGTTGTGCTCTTGCTTCTGATTGGGAAGAAGAGGCGGAGGAGAGCAAAGAGAGGGGCGAGATGGGGATGCAGCAGCGGGAAAGAAACGGGGCTCCGCATTCACTCTCCTCTACAGTATGAATTACTGTATGGGCGGGGCCACTTGATTGTGGCTCGGCGGAGTGTGTGTGTATGCGGGCTTGGGGACGAGGAGGACCACGAACTTTTGCTTGCTCTAGGCTATCCAAGATAAGCACATCCACTTCATGAGGGTGCTATCTTGTATAGAAATACTGCATGTGGCAGCATTGTAGGAACCTTCTCTTGCTAGACTCGGTAGTGGCAATAGCAATAGCTACGAAAATGGTCTCCATAAACGTTCCGCACCACTATGTCATTATAAAATCGGTAAGATATGCTCTTCTGCGCGAAAGGGATTCAAGTATTGAGTATTATTGCATTTTGGTTAATTAGGTCCAAACTACACCTCAAACTCATGCATATCCTGATGTCGAACCCTCATGCAGCTAAACTATGCGAGCGCTGCGCTCGTCTCTGCGCGTGCTCACCCAGAAGAGACAGTGGGGCGGAGATGATCCTGCGCCGCGTTTCTGGGCGCTCATCAGCTGGAGCGATGTGCTCTTGGGAGCAAAGCAGGAGCCTGGGCCGATGATGGCTCGCGCGTGTTAGGCTGGTGGACGTTGCGAGCCCCCCTGATCGATTGGCTGGCTGGTAAGCAGCCATTGTGCCGTTTCAGCAACTATTGGGAGGTATGTAACTAGCCTTCGGTAATAATTGCTTTGTTGTTTATTAGATATAATGAGGTTCAATGCAATGCAATAGACATTGCATATTCATTATATAAAGGTAAAAGTTGGATCGAGTGGAAGTGAAGCTATAGCTTCAATATTAATGCGACGGGAGAGTCACAATGCGGAATCTGTTTTGAATCTGTTTTCGCTTATTGCACGAGCAAACCAGCCCATTTCATTCGTTATCAATCAAGTCCATATATCACCCTGCATATGACGAGGCTGTTTGACCATCTTGGTGCTTTTTTGGCACAACTACAGCTGGTCTGGCAAGCATGTGCATGTGTGATTACTCGTGTGATGATGATTGGGAAGATGACCACCGAAGCGGTTTGTTGGCAGAGTGAAGGTTACGGCTTGTTTGCTGCCTGTCAAAATCAATAGGCAGCGACTCACAAGCGTTTTAACAAAATGGGTTCACTTCCGTCATGCAAAGCAGCCTTGCGAGAATATTGCAGATTGCGCACGCAAGTGTCTTCCGTAACAGTTTGCTTCGAAAGAACACAACGAGCGCATTTGCAAACAAGGTGCCCATGAAGCAACAATACGCTTTGTATACGCCGACTAAGCTCACGGCAATCCGTCCATCCGAGAAACCTTTCTGTATGTGCCTACAGTATCCCAGCTCGGCGACAATTTCGACGGTAGCGCGTAATCGGCGAATAAGAGTTTGCGCCACACGCTTTCATTCATTTTTATTTTATTTTATTTTTTCTTTCTCGCCGGCCCGCCAGCAAAAAGCCTAGCGCCAAAGAGTAGTAGGGACTGGCAGACAAGTCACGCAAGCACCTTGGCAAAAGAGACAGAAGTTGAAAATGGGATACTCTTGGCAAGAGTCTTGCAGACAGACACGGGTTTCGGGGTCCGTTTGCGAACTGTCAATAAAAGCTACAGTAACGCGGAATGCCTTGCGAATTATGTGCTGGTCGTCTCGCCAATATTTTATGAATGGCGAGACGGATTATTAAAACAATACAAAAATGCAAACACCTCCGATAGAAGAACGCATGCAGCTCCAGCATAGCGGCCGGTGGTCTTCCTTGAAGAAATCCATGCGTAAGGAGGTGCTGGAGCGAGCCATTTGTGAAAGCAAATGGAGCACGCACACACACTCAAGTGTAACCATGAAGAGGACCTTGCTTCTTGCAGAGTGGTACTATGCAAATTCAACAAACGCGGCATGTTCTCCTCTCCCTGATTCAAGCAAAGCCGCCTCTCGCCATCGAAAGCTCCCGCTGCAACAAAGAAAAACAGACCGGAACATTGGCAGAGCGTAACCTTCCTTGCAAAGCAGCGTAACCAACCTTCCGCCTGCGTTGCACATGTGTACCGATGTCTATGTAGAACGAGCACGAAAATGCAGCAAATGTGCGATACGTGCTCTGCGTATTAAACATGCCATGCGTGATACCAATGGCGTGACTGACATGGTGCGATATGCGCGGCTATAGAAAACTGCAAAAAAGCACTGTGTGTAGCCAACTGCAGTGCAAAGATGCATGTGTTCCCCAGAGACAAGCGATGGTGGGTGGTTGACAAGCATCTGGGTACGTTACGTTTCCACACAAAAGCGTATCACCTCCCTACTAAAAACGTAACCTGTATCGTCGGTTATGCGTCGCTTCAACATGCTATACTAGTACGCAACAACAGCACTGTGTATTAAAAAATGGTGAATACCGATGAAGATGCGCTCCATGAGCATGCCGCCGCTACGCTCAACACGCCTCACGCGCACGCTCAGGTACGGAATGGTGTCGCCAGCGCACAGTGGCGCCGCTCCTCGTTCTTATTCCCAACTCGAGCGGGCACTCTTCGTTCGTGTGCATTCCCCCCTCCTCATCTGCCCTGTCTTCCACGTGTTATGATGGTACCGGATAAGCAAACATGCGTGCTTTCTTTCTCTCTGTTGTTGCTCTTCATGCTACTGTAGCGCTGCTGGAGATGGCGTCACCGCATCGCGTACGCTGCGTTCAAGGGCGTCTGCTGCGCTGCGCTGCTCTCGCGCCCCCATTCACTGCTGCTGTTGCATGCGTCCAGTCAGCCAGCTCTCGGCCATTTGGCCAATACGAAGCCCATCGTGCCTCAATGGCACACGCCGACGCTGTGGGCGCTCGTGGTCGTCGTGTCGCTGGCGACGAGCGCGTTCCTGCTGCTCCAGGGAAGCGACCCGGGCTTCCTCACCGAAGGTACATACTATGGTGGATGATACTTGGTGTTGAGTGTATTGCTGACCTTCTGCTGGGTGCATGCATACTCATGCAGAGCTCGTGCGATACCCGACGTGGGAAGATGAGAAGGAGGGTCAATGCTCGCAGCAAGAGCAGCGCGCACATCTGCTGCCAGATGCTGCAGCGGCAGCAGAGATTGGCAGCCGCGATGCGCTGCACCGAGAGCAAGATGAGCATGAGCAGCAGGCAGAGAAGACGTACCGTCTGCAGCGCATCGCGCAAATCCAGCACGCCTTGGCTTTACAGCAGCCGTCGCAGATCCACGATGGAGGCCACAATGATGAGCTGCGTGTCGTCTCCGCCGATATAGACGCGTGCTGCGGAAGTGAAGACGCGCTGCTCACTGAGTTGCGTCAATTCTGCGTCGACTGCGCCATTCTGCCCGTACGTACCTTTCGAGATGTTGTGTGTTGAAACCTCCCAGCGTAGTTTTGCAAAGGGATGCATAACCTGTTCGTGTATGTGCAGCCCTTGCGGTCGCACCACTGCTTTGTGTGCGGCCGATGCGTGGCCAAGTTTGACCACCATTGCTTTGTGCTGGGCACGTGCGTCGGGGAGAAGAACCACGCGCGCTTCTGGTGGTTCCTGCTCTTCCAGAGCATCGAAGCCGCGTTTGGGATCGCGATCGTACGCACTCTCGTGGGTGTATAAATTGCAGTCCTAGAGTGCGCATCTATTCACATGGTGTGCTGAACGTAGATTCACTCGACTTTCGAGATCGAGCCGCGTGGGGCATCGCACTCGTGGACGTACACGAATGCGGGCAGCTTCCTATTGGCATCAGCGCTCTGGGTATGTGACCCACGTGGTCTGCTGGTCTTTCGTCGCTCATATGCAGATCAGGTGTCTGATTGCCTATGTATATGTTAGCTCGTGTTCCTCTTCGTATTTGGGCTCTGGATCTTCCACAGTGAGCACCAAATGCACCTGCCGTCGTCATACTCACAAGTTCTATTTACTGACGCGCCGTCTGGTCGACCTTCTCCATTTGCTTTTCTACAGCGTTCCTGGCGCTGACGAGCTCCACGACGTACGAGATTGACGCCGAGCACGTGGCGTACCTCAAGGGCTTTGGCGAGTGCGACCTGCCGTTCAGCCGCGGCTGTACTGTCAACGTCGCGTCCTTCTGCGGCTGCTACAGCTACGGCTTCGCCTGTGGCATTGACGCAAGTGCGCGCGCGTGGCGGCCGACGCAGTGGCCACCACCGATGCCCATCGAGCGCGACGCGGAGCGCATTTGGTCGCATCTCTGGGAGAACAAATACTACAGCTGCTGCTGACGCGGTCGGTCGGTTTGGGTAATCACTGCATTTTCAGCCAATCACAAATGTGATGATGAGAGCATTGTACTGTTTTCCACCAATCATAGATTTTACAGCATCTTCAAATTGAGCTCTCCAATAATGCGGGTAATCTCTACATGAGGCGGCCTGCCTCATTGCTCATTCCGCCGTCCGTGCCGCAATTAAACGCACGAGCATGCCGCCGTCCTCGCAACAGTGGAGCGTTGAGCTCATGCCGAGCCTCGTGGGCAAGCTCGTGGTGGTCACGGGCGCGAACGCAGGGCTCGGCTTCGCGACGACGCTGCCGCTCGTGCGCGGCGGCGCGCACGTGATCCTCGCGTGTCGCGACGAGACCCGCGGCCAGGCCGCCGCGCAGAAGATCCGCGATCTGCTGGTCCAGGAAGACGAAGAGCGCGTCGGTGCCAACAAGCAGCAGCATGGCGTGGCCGAGTACATGAACCTGGACGTCGGCAGTCTCGACAGCATCCACGCGTTCGCGTGCGCGTTCACAGCCAAATTCGACCGCCTCGACATCCTCGTGCTCAACGCGGGCGTCAAGGCCGTCAAGCACTCGACGACGGTCGATGGCTTTGAGGCGCAGTTCGGCGTCAACCACCTCGGCCACTTTGCGCTCGCGTCGCTGCTGTTTGAATCGCTCAAGCACAGCGAGGCCGCGCGTGTGATCACTGTGAGCAGCATCTCGCATCATGGCTGTGTCGTGGACTTCGACAACCTCAATGCCGCGCCGCCGCAGTACGCGGCCATGGACGCGTACCGCCGCTCCAAGCTCTGCAACATGCTCTTCGCGTACGAACTGGACCGGCGGCTCAAGGCTGCGGGCATCACGAACGTCGCGTCCGTGCCGTGCCACCCGGGCGTGACCGAGAGCAACCTGCTGCCGAACCTGCTCGAGACCTACGACTCGGTCATCATCCGCGGCGTCATCAAGTTCGTGCACTCGCTGCCGTGGGCGCAGACGAACGCCATGGGCGCGCTCTGCATCCTCTGCGCCGCGACGGACCCGAGCGTCGTCCCGGGCGAATACATTGGGCCGCACGGCTTCTGGGAGTTCTACGGCTACCCGCGCACTGTGGGCTCGAGCAAACCGAGTCTCTCGCTCGAAGACGCCGCGCGGCTCTGGAAGGAAAGCGAAGTGCTCATCAACGTGGCGTTCAACGTCACCAAGTGAGGGGCAACAAAACAAGACAGCCATGCATGCAGTCGACATGTATTCAAATGAGCTCGTTAGTGTAATTATATATAGTGGCTAAGCAGCAAAAACAAGAAGAAAAACAAAACAAAGAATGCTCAAGAAAGGAACAAACCGGCATACTCCACTTCCTGCTCTTCGATATCCATGTGGGTCTCCTCTTAATGTGAAGTTGGTCATTCGTTTCATTCCCGTCGTGCATCTTAGTCCTTCTTGTCGCTGACACTGTCGCTGGCAATCTTTGGGGATGCGCTGCTCGATGCAGTGGACGCCTCACCTTCCTCTTCGTCTTCATCTTCCTCGCCCTCTTCCTTCTCTTCTTCCACCTTGGACGCACTGTCAGCATCCTCCTCTTCTTCCTGCGACGCCGGGTTCGCGTCCGATTTGCTGCCAAACGCTTCATCTTCTTCTTCTTCGTCGTTGTCATCGTCCGCAACCGCAGCTCCAGCTGCATTGGTAGGTGCCGTTGACTCCGTTGCGCTGCTGCTTTCTTCTTCGCCACCCGTCATTGGATCGTCCTGCGATTCAGCGATAGCGCCATGGTCCTCGTCCATGGCTTCTTCGCCAGTCTCTTCGCCTTCCTCCAGTTCGTCGTCCTCTTGAGTCGCGTTGCCAGCATCGACTTCATCAGTCTTTGCCTTCTTCACAGTAGACAAGGAACCAGTGTCGGTCGAATTTCCGTCCTCAGACGCAGCACGAGCTCGCTTTTTCAGGATGGCCATATCCTTTCGGCCTGCCTCTTCATCGTCATCCGACATCGCTTCCCCGCTTTCTTCGCCGCTATTCTCTACGTCATTCTCAGCTTCCGTAGTAGGTTCTCCCTTCTTCTCATTGTCGTCCGATGGTTCACGAGGAGATCCAAACAAAGGCGTCGCCGATGGCGTCTCCGGTGGCGTCGCGACCGGCGATTCATCATCGTCGTCTTCTTCGCCGTCGTCGTCCATCGATCCGAGATACTCGATAGCGAGTTCCGGTTCGATCAGCCACTTGCTCGGCTCCTGCTGCTTCACGCGCGGCGATGGCGCCCAGATCTTGAAATTTGCGCGATCAAAATCGCCATTGCCGCTACCAGAAGGCGTCACAGCACACGACTCCAACGGCGTGCGGCGTAGAACACCAGGATTGAAGTCGAGGCGGAAAGCACCTTCACCTTCAAACACCGACTTGGTCTTGTTCAAGTACGCTGTCAGATCAAAAGCTGAGTCTCCGTTCTTTTTCAGTTCAGTTTGTTCGGCAAACACCTTGAGCAGTTCCTGGCTCGTGTCGTCGTTTGACAGTTGCTGCATCTGCTTCAACACCAAGGACACGAGCTTGTCCATCGTGAACAAGAAGTAGGACGTCGAGCCCATGAGACTTCGGCAGCAGTCTTCATACTTGGTGTTGTCCACGGAGCCGTCGATGAGTGCGTACAATTTGGACAAAAACGCTTGGTAGTCACCGGTTTTCTCCTTCCCAGACGCATCGTTTGTGAGCGTATGACGCGCATGTGCCAAAGCACGCGCCGCAGGGTTGATCAT
Source organism: Globisporangium ultimum DAOM BR144 (assembly GCA_000143045.1). Classification (NCBI taxonomy): domain Eukaryota; phylum Oomycota; class Peronosporomycetes; order Pythiales; family Pythiaceae; genus Globisporangium; species Globisporangium ultimum. Next base: position 410,560 of record GL376596.1, on the reverse strand, counting down.
TCGACGGTATCGATTCCGCTTGGCCTTTTCGCAAAGCTCGAACGCGCGCTCCAAGCGATTGTGGAGCATCTGGTACAATCGCAAAAAGCCGTACGAGTGCTGGGTTCCGTAGAAAGACACCGTGTTCTTCGCATGGACCTTGTCAGCGTCTTTTTCGTCGTCGAGCGCCTCCAGTCCAGGTGGAAAGTCCGACGCTTCTTGGATTGTGATCGCGCCAGGCTGCAAGTACGCTTGGCCGATCGGGAGGTTCACGGCGTGGTACCCCTTCTCCTGGTTGTAGTACAGAACCGTGCCCTCACCGAAGTCCGTGCTCACTTCTGTTCCCGCGCGCAAGCTCTTCGCTTTCTCCACGGAGACCGTCGTGCGCTTGGGCTTTCGCACGAGCCACTCTTCTTCCAGCTGAAAAAACGGGAAGAAGAATGACTGCCACACTTTCGACACCTTTTCCTTGTCAGTCACGCTCAGGTTCTTCTCAGCTGCGTACGAAAGCAAGCCGAAAGTATCCTTGTGGATCTGGACAGACGCAAAGCGATACTTGAAATGTGGCTTCCACGGCGGAGACACTTCAGTTGACGATGGCGCGGCCGCTTCGCCTTCACCGGAAGCAAGCTTCGAATCTTCCGCTTGCTCTTTTCGCAACGCATCCGCAATGTCAGACGCCTCTGGTGGAGCATTGGCAGTATGCGAGCTAGCATTTTCAGTACTGTTCGCTTTACTCTCCGCAGCAGTCTTTTCGTCCGATTCGAGTTTCTTCTTTGCTTCTTGGAGAAGTACCTTCAAGTTCGTCTGTTTCTTGTCCTTTTGTTTAAAGTAGAAAGACGAGTGGTCAAGCGACTTGTGATAGTTTTTCTCGTTCACCTCCTTCCACTGCTTGTTCAGATCTTGTCGAGCACGACGCCACTCTTCGTCCTTTTGCTTCAAACGCTTGATGATCACGGGGATCGCGCCGGCTGGGTACTTGCGCAGCAACTCCAGGATCTGAGCACCTGCTTCGCCATAGATGCGCGAGATCGCATTGAGATGCGTCACACGGAAAGTGCCCTTGTCGACAACGTAGTTCCAAAGCTTGTCTTCGCCACCTTCTTTGTCTTTCAACACTTCAATCTCGCGCGCGAGTGGCTCCAAGACGCTGATCGTCGAGGCATTCGCGTCAATGACCATATCGATCTCGAATCGCTCGTCTTCACATTTGAACAGAGCTTCTTCGTACTGGTTCTTACGCATATTCTTAAACGAGAAATCTTCACTACCCGTTGGCACAGAGACCCACGAGTCGTTGCAAACACTTCGCTCCAATTTCGAGCGGTACGAGCATGGTGGGATCGGGTAGCTTGCTGGCAGCGCACGGTACGAAGGCGTCGCACGACGGCACTGCGACAAATCCGTCTCTGCAAGCGGAATGAACGGCCAGATCTCCTTTGGGCTCTGCTGCACGCCATGCGAGCAAAGCAAATTGTCAAACTCCTCCACGAGCTCCGTGTGTCGTCCAAACAGGTTCTTGATCAGCGACAGCATTTCTTCCCGGCGCAAGACCTCCTGACTGTAGAGTTCAAGGCATTTCAGGAACTCACGCCAGTTCTCTCGCGATGGCAAGATCTTCTTGATCTTCTCAAAGATGCCCCACTCCTCCTTGTCAATGAGTACGTCGGAAAGCGCCAAGAAACCACGGCGCTCTTTCGCATCATATGGACGACGCTTTGACGAGCGCTTGCTGGCAAACAGCGCTTTGTTGCGCTCACGTTCACGCTCTTTTTCACGACGTTCCAACTGCTTCGCGGTGAGGCGGGGCTCTTCATGACCCGAATGCTTGTACTGCGCAGGTTCCGCCTTGAGTTGGTCACGACCAATCTTTCCGCCTTTGCCTCTCATGGCATCATCTCCCGTCATGCCGTGGTGGTCATTGAGCAACGATCGGCCTGACTTCGAGGCGACACCAGATGGCGAGTCGCCGCCTGATCGAATGATTCGACCATCATCGTGACGATTTCCACCTTGGTGGTGAGGCATCGATTGCTGATACGCGTGTCCTTGCGGCTGGAAGCCCCCATCGCGAGAAAACTTGTTCTGGTTTGCGAGCTGCGCTTTTCTCTCTTCGGCCTTCTTCGCCGCATGATTCAAACGCTTCGTCGCTTGCTCTTGTACGGCATCGGGCAAGAAGAACGTAAACTCACGAAGCAGATCCGGGTGGTCGCGGAAAAGATACGACACTTGGTCCAGCACCTGACGGATCGAACGTTGCTCCTTCTGGTATGTGTGCAAGATCGCCAAGAACTCCTTGTACGTCTCGGGCTCATCCGCAAAGCGCTGCTTGATCGTCGTCACGTAATGGATCGCATGGTCAAACTCGACAGGATTCGTGGCGCTGCGAGACGCACCAGCGCCTCCTTGAGCAGGTGCGCTTTGTTGGCCTGGAGCCATTGGCTGCTGCGATTGCGGTGGCTTCTTCGACGAGCTCTGTTTTCCCTGACCGCCTTGGGCGCTCGACTTGGACTGGCTGCTTTGCGCTGGAGCGAGCGGCTGACGCGACGGAGTCGGCTGCTTGCCCGCGAGGTTTTGCATATCGGCTGGCGAGTACGGCGGAGGCGGGATCGTCACGGGAGGAGGGCGAACTTGGCCTACGTTGGCACTCGAGGCCTGTGGTCCCGACGGCACGCTCGACGAAAACATGGAAGGTGGGGGAGGGTTTCCTGGACGCCCCGGCAGCGGCTGCTGCGGAATCACTTCGATCGACGTATCTGGACGGATGCGATACCCAGGGGGGAGGAACGTGTTGAAGCCGAGAATGAGGTTCGGGTACCCGCGGAACAAGCTCGAGACGCGGAGAATCACGCCCGGCGTATCAATCCTACACAGTAGAAAGATTAAATCAGATGACAAGTTGGATGCATACACACACAAGGCCAAATGGGAATCAAAATACGTACGCTTGCGCCTTGAAATCCTTCATGACGTCCAGGAACTGATTGTAAATATCCGGCTGGTCGCCGAATTGCTGCTTCACTTGGTCCAAGTACAGCAGCGCATCTTCGACGCGCAGTTCACGGTGGCGAGGGGGCGCCATGTTCGATTGCGGTCCGTAGTACCCATCGTCCGGGTCATTCGGGTTCGTGCGCTCCATAACGTACTGGATTTGAGGCTGTTGCTGTTGCTGTTGCTGTTGCTGTTGCTGTTGCTGTTGTGGCGGTTGTTGCTGCTGCTGGCCGCCCTGGGGTCCAGTATCGCGTCGAGGAGGCGAACCAGGACGTCCGACACTAAATGTCGGTGGCCCGGGCTTCATTCCACTCGACGAACTGGAGAGCGACGAGGTCTGGTTCTGGTTCATTCCTTGGCTCATACCTTGCGGCTGCATGCGCACTGGGTGGTTGCTGTACGACACGCCAGACGAGCCTTGTCCGCCCGAAGGTCCCATTCCACCCGAGGGCTTTCCGAGCACCGAGGCGCTACCTGGTCCACTACCCGAAAGACTACCTCGTGGAGGGTGGAGAATCGAGCCTGGAAGCGAATGATGCGGCGAGCGCCCGGAATTCGGCTGGCCAAGCGACTGCGTGAGTGGCGGCGGAGGGAGCGGCGGCGGGCCGGCATGCAGGATCGAGCCATGTGACGAATGGCTGCTTCCTCCGTGGAGCGGGTGGATTCCCGAGCTGTGGTGGCTCGAGTGGGTCAGCTGCGCGAGCGACGACTGCGGGTGGAACCCATGCGGTGGGCCGTGCGACGGTTGTCCGTTCTTGTTGCCGCCCATGCCCTGGCTGCTGTTTGAGCCCATTGACGGTGGCTGGGGCGGTCCATGGCGGTCACCGGACGAGCCTGGATACGACGGATTCATGCTTGTTGCTCAGAAAAAAAAGCAAAACGCACCGATTCCCTTTTGTTCGACGCGTCTTTCGTCGCGTGTTCGAGTCTTCCTCGACGCGCGGGAGGCCGTTGGCGCACTTCACACAACACGAGAGAGAATGCGCTGCGGACAAGAGCGACGAACAGAGACTGCGGACGCGGGAACGAAGAGGGAGGAAGTAGGCGGAATACGCTCTCTCTCTCTGTTTCTGTCGCCGTCGTCTTCTTTTTCTCAAATGGCTCTCTCTCCGCTGTTGCGGCGGCGGGCGGGGGCGACAGACAGTCTGCAGGGTGGAGAGTGGAGCGGAGCGGACAGCGGCGTACGCGCCGTGCACCACTACCGTCCACCACGGTCCACTGGGTGTTCGGCAGTCCAGGCTGGACACCTGAAAACCTGAACACCTGAACACTAGGACGTCGCAAACTATATTCGTGTTCCCCTAACCGTCGACGTCCACTCCCCACGTCCACCACATACGACAGAGCATTTCTAAATCAAGGGGTAGTAAAATGTACTGATTTAGCAATGATGAATTTAAAAGAGAGGGGGTACAATTGCTCCTAAAAAAGTGTGCTTTTGGAAAGTAGACATAAAAGGTAGTGTAAACTGCACGTATGTGCATTTTGCTTCATGAAATTACAGTCCTACCCGTGATACTACCATCATTCCCTTTTGCATGAGCTATTTCCAGCGCTCAATGGGTTCACATGACGATGACCCGAATGCACTGATGGATGCCAGTCACCATTGCGCATTGTCCATTTACGAAATGCCCACGCAGACCCTCAACAGTACGAAGGCAGCGCCAATGGGAGGCTCGAGCGATGGGAAAAAGAAGAAGCGAAAGAACCCGACAATGACGCCCTCAGGTTCGTTCGTGGATTTGTCGTTTGAGCCCATTCCGTCCTCTTGTTGACCTGCAGGTTCCTTTTTTATAAGATGCAGCCGCAGCCATGCATTATTTGCGTGAAGACCGATTGACTCAAGAGCGCGAACATTCGCGGCAGCAAAAGGTGGAGAAAGAGAGTCTGCAGTTCTTGAAAGCTCAGCAGAAGCTCATCGGCAAGAAGTCGACCGACGAGTTTGAGCGCATTCGCATCGTTCGTCCTCAGGACCGCACGAGTAGGCATCGCAACTTGCACCAGAATGGGAAACCACTCGGAGCAGGGAACGCCTCGACCGAACTCAAGGCACGCACCAATCTGGATCGCCAGGGCGACACAGACCACCATTCAGGGCGTTTGCAATCTGCTCGAGGGGAGAGGACGACAGCGAGTGCGCTCAGCGACGTTGCACCGAAGAAGAAACCGCGACCGCAGTCAGCCAAACCGGTCTTGCAGAATGTGAAGCAACACGCAGCAGCTGTGAATGCTGACGCGCCACTTATCGGACAGCGTATCGGCGTCCGTCGCCTGGAAAGCTACAGCTACAACCCGGCTTCTCTCTCAACAACAGCAAACATCCTCTCGACGAGTCAGTCTGCGCCGCGTCTCCACATGCCGCACTCGTTTCTGCGGCGCTCTACTACGGAGGAGTCGAAAAGCAAATACGACAACGAGAAGAGTGCGTCGACGGCCGCGGCATTGCCCTTCGAGCCGTCCAGTCTCGTCACGGAAGCCGGCCGAATCAAGCACCATATCGTCGTGCACATGCAGCGCCTCGTGCTTGACGACGACGACGAGGATCAGCAACACGATACTGCCGACCATTATGACAGTGCTCGATCGCCAGACGCAGCAACATTACCACCACGTCATGGCTGTGTAAGGAGCGCTTGGGGGGAGTGAATCGCACTTAGTGGGAGCGGTTGAAGTTGCGCTTTGGCCCGCAGCACGCAGTCGCTCGCTCCCCCTCCAGTTGCTTCATTTTGTTGCTGTTGAAAACTGCACTTACGCTGGGTCGTCACCTTTCCATTTTGCAGTTTGGTTGCATCTGTGGCTCATGGGAAAGTCACGAGTGGAACTTCGGTCAGTCATTTTGAAGTGGGCAATCCACATTGCAGTTCCGCAACGGAGACTGCCTACCAAAAACCTTTTCTACATAATACCCTCCTCAAAGAGACCAGTAGACAACTACTTATGATAAAACTAATAACCTGCATATTTAGATATACCTGTTGTTTTGGAGGCCAGGATGCATATTCAGATTAGAAGGGTGTTGGTACCGCTCCTCTCCCCTACATGCCGCAACACATGACAAAACGCCGACCTGCCGAGAACGTCATCACGCTTTCCGCATTTGGAGCGACACCGACTCACGCGCCCCCGCACGACCCGATTCGTCCGTCTGAGTAGAAGGTTTCAAGCGTATCCTCCTACCATCGCACGTCCCTGCACCCGCCTCACGCCGCGTTCGCTCGCTCGCTCGTCCTTCAAGTCCATTTGGCGATCCGCTCTCCGCGCGGCAACACGGAAAGAAATTCACAAGCGACATGACGGAGCAAGCGTCGGCGTCTGCGCGCCGCATTGAAGCGCTTACGCGCCATCTCGCGGTGACGCCGTTGGCGGTGTCCACGAAGGTGAAAGTCATGGCCGAGTTGGCGCAAGAGCGCGCGCGCGCGTCGTTCCCCGTGCGCCAGATGATCCACTACGTTGATGGCGGCGTGGTGAAAACCAAGTTCCGCGAAGAGATGATGCAGTACCTGGAGAGCTATCCGGAGCTCCGCACCGCGCCCGGCGACTACGACCTCCCGCTCGCGCAGCGCCGTGAGCAGACGCTGAACAAAGTGCGGCGTCTGTACCAGTTGTTCGTGGAGAATGGCACCAACATCGACAAGCGCAACATCATGGCCGAGCTCGCGGGCGTGTACGACTTGGGCGTGTGGGTGCGCAACGGTGTTCACTTTGGCCTCTTTGTCGGCGCGATCATGTCCCAGGGCGACAAGGAACAGCAGGACGAATGGATGGCGCCCGCGTTGATGCTCGAGATCTTTGGCTCGTTTGCAATGACCGAGTTGGGCCACGGCAGCCACACGCGCGGCTTCGAGACCACGGCGACGTTTGACCATGCCACGGACGAATTCATTATTCACACGCCGACGGATACGGCGACGAAGTGGTGGATTGGGTACGTGCAACGACTCGATGGTCGCGTGACGCTTATTATTCTCAGCGTCTATTCTGACTCATGTGTGTGTGTGTTTGTTTGACCAATCTCAGCGCTGCTGGCGAAACGGCAACGCACACGGTCTGCTTTGCCCAGTTGATGATCGACGGTGAGAGCAAGGGTGTGCAAAGCTTCTTTGTGCAACTGCGCGACCCACAGACCCACGAGCCACTCCCAGGTGTCCGCATTGGCGACTGCGGCTCCAAAATGGGTCTGCATGGCGTCGACAATGGGTGGATCCAGTTCGACCAAGTACGTGTGCCGCGTTTCAACATGCTGAGACGATACGCCCACGTCACCCGCGAGGGCGAGTTTGTTCAAACCCACAAGGCGCAGATGGCGTACGCAGCGTTGATTGGCACGCGTGGCAAGATCGTCACGCTCTCCAATGGCCTCCTCAAGAAGGCATTGACTATCGCTATTCGCTATTGTGCGGTTCGGCGCCAAGGCATTCAGGTGAACACAAAGGATCCTCATGACGAAACCAAGTTGATCGACTACCAAAGCCACCAGTACCGGCTGATGCCCCTTCTCGCAAAGGCGTATGCTTATCACTTCCAGACGAGCTACATTGATGCCTTGGTCGAGAAGTTTGACAAAGAAGGTGGCGATCTCTCCAACGATCTTTTGGCTGATATTCACGGGACAATGGCTGGCTTGAAGGCGTTCAGCACCTGGGATACGCTTGCTGGTATTGAAGAATGCCGCCAATGTTGCGGCGGCAACGGATACAGCGCCTACAACGGGTTGTCGGCATTGCTTGCCGACTTTTCCGTCATTGTCACCTTCGAAGGAGACAACACGGTCATGGCTCAGCAAACTGCGAGCTACCTGATTCGTTCTGTGGAAGCGCTCAAGAATGGGCAAAAACCTGCCGGATCTGTGCAATACCTCGAAAAGGTCAGCAGCAACCGCACCCAGAAGCGATGGAATGTGCATTCCGCGGCCGATCTTGCAAACCCACAGAACCTGATCGATGCACTCGAGCTTTTCGCGGGCAAGCAGGTGCTGGTCGCGGCCGACAAGCACGCTAAGGCATCCGTTGCGCACCCAAACTCGCAGGAGGCGTGGAACAACTGCCAAGTGGATCTCATCGAGATCGCTCGCGTCCATGTGTTTTACACTGTAGCTCTTCGGTTCATCCAGCACGTGCAAGAGCTCAAGAGCTCCCCAGCGCATGCCGATCTGGTTGCGCCACTTGAGACACTGTGCCTGCTGTACGTGCTGCATGAATTCGACCAGAGTGCCGCGTTCTTCCTCAAGGAAGGCTACATGACGAGCACGCAATGTGAGCTCGTCCGCGACCACGTGTTGCGATGCTGTACGCGCGTTCGCGCTGATGCCGTCCCACTTGTGGACACGTTCAATTTGAGCGACTCGGTGCTGAACTCGAGCATCGGCCACGCCGACGGCAACGTCTACGAGCACATTTTGGACGTCGCGACGAAGAAAACGGGCATCTCACCGTACTTCCCAACGGCCATCAAGCAGATGCTGGAGGGTGAACAGTTAGAGTAAACCGGTAAGGAAGCATGAGAGACGAGAACGAACGCCTTGATGTTGATCATGTTCAAAAGACCCACTAATGTCGGCAACCGAATACAGCAACATTTTCCCCTTTTTCCCTAGTACTGTCCAGAAATTGCAAGTCTCTTATCCAAAAGAGTTATGTAGTCTCAAATAAACAAACATCATGTATACGAGGAATTGTTGTAATTCAATCACATGCAAGTAGAGTCTACTAATTGCCATAGGTCTATTATTGAGGCCTTCGACGGTATAAAACGTACAGTTGTCCCCCTCGATTAGCTCATTTAGCTCATTTCGACAACCAAAGAGAGATGGTGGCACTCCGCGACTTCGTCTCACCAAGCGTGCTGCTCGTGGCGTTCTTCACGGCACTGCTCTCGTCCGCACTGGACCAGTACCCGGCGCCGATCGAACCGGAGCCCGTGGACCTGCAGTACGCGCTCAACACGGTGCAGCAGCAGACGCGCTTTGAGCAGCGCACGGATTTACCCGTTACCACGGCATTTGCCGATGCGCAGGTGCTGTTCCAAAATGCTGCGGTCGGCGCGCAGGGCATGGCGATTGCTGCCGACGGTAGATCGTTTGTGGGCCTCGCTGATGGACGCATCGCGTTCTTCCAGGAAGACGACATGGTGCTGCGCAATTTCTCGCGCACGGGCCAAGCGCTGAACGTGTGCGGCTTGGAAGAGTTCAAGGACAATATCGAGGTGCAAGTCAAGTGTGGCCGTCCCGTGGGACTCGTGTTCGCGCAGACTAAGTTCCTGCGCAAGTTTGTGGAGCGGATTCCGTCGGCGAAGCTATTCCCGGGGGAGCAAGTGCTGCTCGTCGCGGACGCGTACCGTGGTGTGTACCTCTTCGAGGCCACGGGCAAGAAAACGCTGCTCTTCAACTCGGTGAACAAGGAAAAAGTGCATTCACTCAACGATATCGCTGTGTCTGCGCGCGGCGACATCTTCGTCACGGATTCGTCACGGCGGTTTAGGAACAACGCGTTTGCATTGGATTTCCTCGAGCGTACGTCCACGGGCCAAGTGATCCACTTTAACCCGCGCACAGCGTTTGCGAACGTGATCGTGAGTGAACTTGCATTCCCAAATGGCGTCGCGCTGGTCGATAATGACAGTGCACTGCTCATTGCACTCAGTGCGCAGAACAAGATCGTCAAGTACACATTCACGACGAAAACCATCGCCGATTTCGCGTTCGTGCCTGGCTCGCCAAGTGGGTTGTCAATTAGTTCCGCTGGCAAGAACAAGGACGTTCTCTTCGTGGGAATGCTCACGCGGTCGAACCCGGCTCAGGACTCTGTGATGAACGCGCTGAAAGTGCGCAAGCTGCTGTCGCTGCTGCCGGAGTTCGTGACGCTCAAGTACCTGAGTCTCCGCTCGGCGTTCACGACTGTGGATCTGAAATCGGGAGACGTGTTGCAGGTCTACGAGGAGATGCTTGGCCGCGCACCATGGATCTCGGCCGTGCACAAGCTCGGCGACTACTACTACCTCACGAGCTGGCACCGCGACTCGCTTGTGCGCGTACCAGCGACCGCGATCCACCTCTAGCGCTGAGTGATTTGTGGACGCTACGGTAAGCAAAACAAAACCAAACAAAACGGGTGTTATCATTAAAAAAGAACACACACTGCAGATAACAGCAACGCCAATAGAGAAACACATGGGTATAATTGATCAAATCGACCTAGAGGTGGTAGAATGCATCAACGTTTTTTTTCATATCGCCATCACAAAGGATGACAAAGCGCTAGTTAACAAATCGGTACGGATCGTCTCTTTGGAGCCTCAATGATTAACTTTTCTTTTTGGATGAGGGGGTAATATGGACGAGTTCGATGAAGTATACTTTTGGACGGACAATGCAAGCGTCAACGATGAGCAAGGCGGTGATTGCTTGTAAGCTCAACAGGAAGCCATAAAGTGCTATCAATGGCGCAAGTGTGCAATTCAATAGCTCAACCTAACTTCCCGCTTTCCTCTTCGTAAACCCCAGACGGTTTTCTTCGTCTTCAGCCTCGCTACTCCCTCCGGAGTCAAACAATTTTGCAAAATATAAGAGAATGCCGCCGATGAGGAACATGTCTTGGATATGACGCACCTGCTTCTCTGATGCAAACAAAAAGGTTCATAGGAACCTTTGAATCGGTAGTTTGGATGGAAGTTCGTTAGAATATCGCGATGTTAATTATCGAAGGAATGGTTGTTTACATACCAATGACCTCGATTACGGCAGTATACGCTGCTAATTGGAGAATCAACATCACATGGCTCGCCAAATTGACCGAGCGATCGCACGAGAACGGGTCGTATTTGTACATTACTGGGTAAACTATGTTACGGGCCATATACAGATATGATCTGAATTTCGGTCAAACAATTTTGTATGACTTGCACTCTCCGCCCTCTCAGACCTTCATGCTCGGGATACGATTTACGAATTCAGGTGGGTGTTGCGTACTCCGTTCAGTAAACCTCGGTCTCGGGGCCCGCCTACACAGATCAGGGGGCCCTCTCTCTCTTCGCTCGCTGGGGGGCGCCGCCTTGCGATCTGCCCACTCCTGTCTGCTTCGGCTTCGCTCCTTCAGTTTCTTCACTCAGCCTAAAATGTCTGACCGAAAATCAGGTCATGTTTGTATATGGCCTGTAAAAAAATCTATCCATTACCACACTCTACTCGTATGCTGCCATAATCCAGGCGATTGGTATATATTAGATACAATCATTCCTTCAATTGGTGATTCGTATATAGCCAACCTTTCCTGTGATCGCGCCAAATCCGTGCATTACCGAACTCTACAGAGAGAGAGAGAGAAGGTCATTCTATTTAACTTATGATCTACATATAGTTTAAGAATTCCAGAGTCTCATTAACACTGCTGAGAGTGAGGTGTTTCTAAGTTTTGACGGTGTGGCACCGACGTCATTTTCGAGTAGATCTGCGACTTGGGACATAAGAACTCGATCATTTCCCCGCGATTCGTCGGTGAGTATCTTCGCACTCTGGGAGTTCATTGCCATGTTGGCGAGAAGATCCGCCATTTTGTTTTGTTCTCGTTTTGTGTGATTCCAGGAGACCCACGCAAAGTTGTCGATGATTTGATTTACCCGAACTGCTAGTGGCTGCAACTTGGTCTGGCGTATTGAGGAAAACTCGTTCTGAGCTGCGATAATCATTTGGCTATCTCCGAAGACTTCCAACTTGACTTCATAATGCGTTAGGTAGTGTACACTGTATGCCAGGCCTTCTTTCAGTGCGCTGTATTCGCACCAATTGTTCGTAACTTCTGGTCCCATGTACGCATAGCCGCATGCTTTGAGTTCCCATTGATTGCAGCGTTCATTCAGGAAGGTGAGTGCCCATCCGCTGCCTCCTGGACCTGGATTGCCGCGTGCACCTCCATCATTACCGAACTCTACACATATGCTGCCATAATCGAGGTGATTGGTATATGTATAGACAACCTTTTTCTGAGATCTTGGTATCCTTTTTTTTAGTGTCCACCACCTAAAGATGTGCGTCCGAAACTAATCTGAGCGTCCGCGCTACACCTGTCGCAACCCATGAGCTCAGTCATCTAAGTCACAGCACAACTCATTTCCAAATTTTCTCATTCTCGATCAAATACTTCAGTATGAGCGGTGCGAAGAAGACAGAGGTACCTGACAAGTGGGACGCCACGAAGATCCCTTCGCTCAAGGACAAGGTCGCCATCGTCACGGGTGCCAACTCGGGTATCGGCTACGAGACAGCGCTCGAATTGGCACGCAAAGGTGCGAACGTCGTACTCGCGTGCCGAAGTGAAGAGCGCGGCAAAGACGCCGAGGCAAGGATGCGCGATGCGCTCGCTGGAACAGCTGTGGCTGGTGACGTCACATTTGCAAAACTTGACGTCAGCAGCTTGAAGAGTGTCGAGGAGTTTTGTGGCTGGTTCCTGGCCACCCACGATCGCCTCAATCTCTTAATCAACAACGCCGGTATCATGGCTGTGCCGCGCTCGCTGACCGTCGACGGCTACGAACGACAGTTTGCGACCAACCACTTGGGCCACTTTGCGTTGACTGCGCGTCTGTTTGGTTTGCTCCAGAAGAGTGCGCCGTCGCGGGTCGTCAACGTGAGCAGTATTGCTCACTACCACGCGAGCAAGTTCAATGAAGACCAGATCATGATGCCAGCAGAAAACTACAGCACGCTGGGCGCCTACGCAGACAGCAAGTTGTGCAACATCTTGTTCATGAAAGAGCTCGACCGTCGTATTAAGGCTGCTGGCATTACCGGTGTGACAGCTACCGTTGCGCACCCAGGAACCTCAAGCACCAACTTGGGCACAGCGCCGGCCACTGAGAACAGTTTCTTTGTGCGAATGCTGTGGAAACTCTCGCTCCTATTGCCGATTACCCAAGCTCCAGAAATGGGCGCACTTCCTTCGTTGTACGCTGCCACCGCGCCAAATGTAAAGGGAGGTGACTTCTTTGGCCCAAAGGGTTTCATGAAGATGCGGGGATATCCTACTTTGGAAACCCCATCCGAGCAAGCCGAATCCGAGACTGCGGGCGATAAACTGTGGACGCTCAGCGAAAAGCTCACGAAGCTGTCGTTTGATACCAAGAAGTAGGACGAGGAATGGGACCGCCGCCGCTTGTACATTTTGCATTCTGAATAATCCACTCAATTGCTTTTTTGTTAGCTTGCTTTTTCATCTTCACAAGATCTTATTGATTCTCTTTATGGACCCAGTGGCAGTTACGTTTGCCTTGCTAGTTCAGAAATCCATTCCCCCCTTGTTTCGCACACACAGACGTGGCGTGTGAGCATCAACGATACCGTTATAGAATTCATGTGTAACCTTACTAGCCAGTAGCAAGTCTTTCGTCGAGGTCAATGCTTTCGGCTACCTCTAATTGCAAAGCAAGATGTTGAGCTACCGAGATGAGTCAACCTGCGAGGCCTGCAAGGTGAGGCCAAAGTTCCGGGACCCATGGTGTGTCTGGAGCTTTGGATGCTACGGATCACAGCAATTTCTGTATGAACTTTGGCAATATCGACAAAATTACCACGTTGAAGTATTTCAAGAAAGCTTGGGCAGGGCAAATGTCGGATATAATAGTCAAAATTGGTCTCAGATACCCGTCGGGTATTAGATAAATAGGATATATTGATTTGTTTGTAGTGTATAATTTACATTTTATAGCCTATGATATCGACATCATCTGAAGCAAAGCTGTAGGGCTCGGGCCCAACGCATAATCAGGAATGTGACGAATCATATACTGACTGATGACTAATATGATCCCTAGTGCCTAATTGATCTTCAACTCCACTTCGCGATCCTGAAGAGGCACGCTGTGCTCCAGAGTACATGTGAGTGAGAAGCCGGCCAGTCGTGCAAGCCTGTAGCACATAGTCGCAATGAAGCATAGCATATACTCCAGCAATACCCAATGCGTAGCATGCAACTGTGCGCGGCACTCGAACGATGCATATCTTCTCATTTGGAACATGTTTGCGGGGCCATGTGTAGCAGCTCTTCCTGACCTTCAGACTCGGATCATTTTCGGGGGTAGAATCGAACGTTAAAGAGCACAGAGACCGTAGATGCGGCGATTGCGTGTCAAGGGAATGATATCGTGTAAAGTAAAATGTACCAACAAAGGGACTGCATGTTCGCTGTGCGCAACTCATCCAGAGAAAGACAACGGCCATCGAATCGTATCAAAGCCATCACGAGCCTCACATACCACATGTCAACCATATTCCTATACGCCGTCAATTTACTACACAGACGGAGCACACCGTTGACCTCGCGTATCGACGATTTGCAAGTGACGAGCTACTGTATCCAGTTTCAAACGAAAATGGCCCCGACTGTTCTCTCGACTCAGCAATCGCTACAGCGCCTTCACACGCAAGAAACGGCTGGTAGATCTGGGGTGACCCAAAAGATCCAAGCGCTCTTGATGAGACAGCAGAACGTTCCCATTTCTCTCGCAGCGTAGGCAATCTTCTGTATCATTCATTCATCCATCTCTGCTATCTAGAAACCTGCTCGCCAAGAGAACTTTCCTGTGTCGGCGCTGCCGCCACCACCAACACCAACACCAATGGAAAAAAATGGAGAATGTGCGCGAGGTGATGACGGCTTCCGCTCCCAGCACAACGACGCTACACAGGCGCCACGGACGGCCGAGAGAAAGTGGGAATCTGTTTTTCTGGCGTGTCCAAGACCCATTATTTTCTCTCGCTGTTATTCTAATCCCGTAAGCATGGCGTTTGCGGTTAGGTGCGTGTGTCTCTTTCTGAGCTGAGCGTCTCGCTCGCGTTCTTGACCACCCAACGCCACCAAAAAAAGATCTTTAGTGAGGTTTTGAGGTTAATTAGCGCGTATTTTTAGGTTTTTTGTACGCACAGGTTGGGTACATTTGATGCTGGTACCAAGGGTTTTTTGTACGCTTGGTTGGGTATCCATCTCCCGTTATGGGAAACAGAAGAAGATATTTTTTCTTTGGTTGGTTGACTGACAGGCTCGCCCGCCCATACAAAGTTGGTACACTTGCCCTCCTGCTTCGCATAAAAAAACCTCGTTTGGGAAGCCACGTGGAAGCTTCTGTCGTCTTTCGGCCGCCCCCTGTCTCCCAGTTTGAAGCAAAACGCGGGCCTCGGATTGGCTGAAACCCGCTTTTCTGTACGCAGCTGCGTGCGGCGGAGGGAAAAACGAGTGGCTGGCGTGGGGCGAGGAGCTCTTTTGGTGCTGGCATGGTGGCGAGTGTGTGTGGGTGTGTGGTGGATGGCGCGTGTGAGTGTGGGCGTGGTGTTGGCCGAGCCTCACTTTTGCTTTTGAGAAGACTCGCTCACAATGGCTGAAACTAAGAAGGAACACTTGTCGCTCGTCGTGTGCGGTCACGTCGATGCCGGAAAATCGACCACCACCGGTCACTTGATCTTCAAGTTGGGCGGCATTGGTGAGCGTGAGATGGCGAAGCTCCAGGCCGAAGCCGACTCGAAGGGCAAGTCTTCGTTCGCGTTCGCGTACTACATGGACACGTGCAAGGAAGAACGTGAACGTGGTGTGACGATTCAGTGCAACACGAAGGAGTTCTACACGCCAAACTACCACTACACGATTGTGGATGCGCCAGGCCACAAGGACTACATCAAGAACATGATTACGGGTTCGGGCTCTGCCGACGCTGCTTTGATCTTGGTGCCAGCCGAGAAGGGTGGTTTCGAAGCCGCCATTGCCAAGGCCGACCCAAAGCTCGGTGTGGACGAAGGCCAGACCCGTCAGCACGCGCGTCTGTTGTTCTTGCTCGGTATTGAGCAGATCATTGTCGGCGTGAACAAAATGGACTCGTGCGACTGGTCGGAATCGCGTTTCAACGAAATCAAGGACGAATTCGTGAAGATGATTACCCAGATTGGTTTCAAGCCAAAGAAGGTGCCAGTGATCCCATACTCGGGCTTCCACGGTGAGAACTTGGTGACCAAGTCGGAGAAGGCTCCATGGTACAAGGGCTGGAAGGCGAACATGAACCCAACGACCGTGATCGAGGGCTGGACCATCTTGGACGCGCTTGACAAGCTTATCAAGCCACCAAAGCGTCTCCCTGACGCTCCTCTGCGTCTTCCAATCTCTAACATCTACAACATCAAGGGTGTTGGTCAGATTATCTGTGGCCGTGTCGAGCAGGGTACGGTTCGCCCAGGTGACATCGTTGGTTTCGCTCCGTCGGGCATCCGCGGCAAGAAGATGTTCCAGATCGAGCAGCACCACAAGCAGTTGGCGGCCGCCGGTCCAGGTGAGAACGTCGGCATGTCGATTAAGGGTATTGGCAAGGACGAGAAGATCGCTGTGGGTGATGTGATCTACATTGAGAAGCAGGGCATCTTGAACGCCGTCAAGTCGTTCACGGCGCTCGTGTTCGTTCAGGAGCACCCAGGTGTCCTCAAGAAGGGTTACTGCCCAGTGATCTTTTCGCGTACGGCGCGTGTGGCGTGTAAGATGACGGCGATCAACTGGAAGCAGTCGAAGAAGACGGGTAACGAGAAGGTGGAGAACCCAGATGAGCTTTCCCAGTTCGAACAGGCTGAAGTTGTCTTCGAGCCAACGGCGCTGTTGTACTTGGACACTTTCGAGCAGTGCCAGGGTCTTGCCCGTATCGCTGTGATGGACTCGAACCGTCTTAAGATGCTCGGCAAGGTCACCGCCGTCGAATACAAGCAGTAAGTTTGTTTTTTTTAAAGAGTGGAGCCGGCGATGCTACCTCAAGTTGCAGGGTAGTGTTGTCAGCCTGTTGTGATAATACATTCCTGCGTATTGGAACAACCATTTTCCTCCATTTTGTGGCTTGTTTATTTCTTTTGGCTTATACCATATTGTCGTCTTATAGCGAGTTAAATCGTTTTGTGTGTCTGTGAGGTGCGCTTTTGTTTTAAATTGAAACAAAGTTTGTACCGGTGGAGTGTGTATTTTTAAATAGCGCTGTAATACAGCGGATTGTGGGCATGCCGAAGCATCAATGTGATGGTGAAACGGTGTCAAAAGCTCCAACTGTGCCGACGATCGGCGTCTATCGCGTCTTCCTTCGGATCATGGGCACGAAAACCGTCGCTCCAGCTGCAGGTGGAGAAAGATCTCGATGTGCTACATTCTCTTCGTTTTGTATGAGCAATTGTATGCAGGAGGAATCTTCTTGCGACACACGTGAATCATAGACACTCATCAAACTCTTTTTACAAATCCCGAATCTACAATGCACACGAAATACGGGACGCATCCCTCCCGTTCAGTCCCGAATCGGAGCTTCCTACACAAGGGACGCATGCCCATTTGTGATTCAGACCATCATTTTGAATTGTACCAATCCGAAAATGACGCCACCACCTTCGTCTAGACGCACGACGACGCCGGCGTTCCTCGCAGAGCTCGCACAGCAGGAGCTGCTCTGGACGAACGTCCCGGGCACGTTTGCTAACGAGTCGTACGTGGAGCGGCTGCCGGCGCTCGTAGACGACGTGGCGCGCCGCAACCGTGCGCGGCTCTCAGCGCAGCAGCTCGATGCGCTCGCGAAGCTCGCCAATGACATGAAGCAGGACGCCGTGATCCCGATGCCCGCGAGCTTTGGCGAAGAAGCCACTCTCGCGCCATTGACGCCGCACTGGAACCAAGTGCTTGACGGGCACGGATACACGTGGCAAAACTCGCCGTGGTTCCTCTCGGAGCAGTACATGTTCCACGTCGTGCTGCTCATCGCGGGCTACTACTCGACCGGCATCGATCCGTTCCACCCATCGTATGCAAGCTGTTGGGATATATATGTATGCGGTGCTATAGATTGCTAATGGGTGTGCCTATGCACTTGAATGTTACAGGAAAGCCGCTGAGCTGAGTGAAGGTACGCCGTGGAACCTCCTGCAGAGCGCCGTGGAGCTCTCGGCGGCCGACGCGGTTGCGAGTCGTCACGAGCAGCTCAAGCGGTTCATCAAGCTCTGCCTATGGGGTAACAAGGCCGACGGGTGCTACACGGTGGTCAAGGACACGATCAGCGGCGAGAACGCGTCGCTGGCGATTGACGACAAGTACCTCTTGGTGGACCACAGCGACAAGGTCATCACGTTCCTGGAAAATCTGGCGGTCGAGAAGAAGGGCGACATTGCCGTGCAGTACATCAACGACAACTGCGGCACCGAGTTGTTGCTCGACCTCGCGCTCGCTGACCATCTGATCACGCACAGCTGGAGCGCGAGCGTGACGTTCAACGTCAAGGCCGAGCCCATGTACGTCTCGGACGCGACGCCTCCAGACGTGCTGGAGCATATCGCTGCGATGCAGGACGCGTCGCGATCACCAGAGATCCAAGCACTCGGCAACCGCCTTGCTGGGTACGTCCAGACCAACAAGGTGCGCGTCGTGCCTGACCTGTTCTGGAACCACTACAGCTTCTACTACGAGATGCCTGAGCCGCTCGCAGTGCGTCTCAACCAGGAAGCGTCTCTCGTGATCCTGAAGGGTGACTTGAACTACCGTCGACTGCTTGGCGACCGCATGTGGCCCGCGACGACGCCAGTGGAGCGCGCGATCCCGTACTTCCCCGCGCCGTTCGTCTCGTTCCGCACGCTCAAGTCGAATCCGATCGTCGGCATCCCCGCGGAGGTCGAGAAGGAGCTCGACGCAGAAGATCCAAAGTGGCGATGGAACGGCGTGCGAGGCACGATCATGAGCGTGCTGTAAGTCGAGGCTTTAATGTTGGCCCAGGCACTTGACGCAAGAACGAGCTTTTGGTATCCTCGGTAATAGAGATTGCTCATGCCACCAAGTCCAATGGAGGCAGCAGGTCGCGCACGCGGACGTGTGGACAAGCTCCATACTACAGATTACGCTTGTCGACTTGGTTGCTTTGTCTTCTCCGCATGGATAGAACGACGTCACTGTCTTGCTTGTTGTTGCTGTTGTTGCAGCTGCTCATCTTGGTGATGCATATGCGAGGCGATGGCACCGTACGTTTGCTTTGCTCCAGGCTGTGGTGGTGCGAACCTCGTGGAAACCCGAGCGAGTCCACGCTCCGTGATCCGCCGAGCGACGGCAGCAAACGCCTATCTTGCATGTCCAAATCCACACGGTTGTACTGCTGCTTTGGATCGGGAACAGGACGCCATGTCTCTTTGTCCTTGATCAGAGCGACGACTTTGCACAGCATGGGCTCCAATTCCCGTGTTTCCAATATGACCTTTTGTCGTATAAGCTTGTTGCTTTTCGGCAAAGCGAGGTGCAACCGCGTTGGCTTGCCGTCATTTGCTTTAGGTGCCACATTTGCTGGGGATGGCTTTGGCACAAATTTGCCGCCACTGTTTGCTGCAACTGACGTCGTTTTGGTTGTTGAGGTTGCAGTGAGCGTCGCTATCGCTGGTGCTCGATTGTGCTGCAGCGATTTTTCAAGCAAGCGCGCCTTGAACGGCTGCTGCGTCTCCTGGCCGTTATTGTTGTTGTTGTTGTTGTTGTTGCACTTCGCAATTGGACGCGGGCTCGCGTTGCTGCTTCTGGGAGAATTTGCAGCTTTCGGCGTGCTATCAGATTGGGGACTTGGAGCTGCAACCGACACCGAGTCCTTTCTGTTATTCCGAATTCGCGCCGCTGTTTTCCTGAACTGATGGGTGGTGCTGTTGTTAGGCTTTGCATCGATGGGAAGACGACCGACTGCGCGTTTCGTTGGACTCGACGACACTGAGTTTTGGCAGCGCATGCGCTTTTACCACTGGCGTGCGCGTCTCGGACTGAGGGCTGTCGGTGATGGTGCCATCGTCGTCGTGATCGCTGTTTTCCCATCCACGGATGGCGCCCCACCAGTCTTCATCGTCGTCATCCGCATTAGCTTCGTCCATTTCCAGGCGCTTCTTGTTTGAAAATGTAGCCATGATCAAATGGCTACATGCTCCCACACATATACACGTGGTAAGAATAGACGTGATTCGGATGCAAATAATAAGAAGCCGCACATGGGCAGCACACATGCACACAATCCCATCAACATTCTCAATCTTTGTCCATCGCTATTTCATGTTATTATTCGTGCAAATGTGTCCTGTGTATACAGTAGTCGGTGGTACTTGTTGCCTTGCTTTCTCTGTGGCCATCCTCCCTTATTATTAGTATTATCAGTTGTATCCTCATTAAATCATTGGCAAAACGACATCAGACAAATGTCATGCCACTTTGGTTGCGCTGGCAGCCACGAGATCGGGGGGCGTCACGACGATCGGCGTCGGCTGCAGCGTCAGCTGCGCAGCTCCTACTTTCCCATCGGCTGATGCCGGCGCCGCTGGATCGCCTGTGGTCGTCGCCGCTGCTGCCGTGAACACCACGTCCACGACGCTGTCAATGTCGACGCTCGCGCTGTCGATCATCTCGGCGTCCACGATCTGGAACGTCGACGCCTTGTCGCGCGTGTTAAATGTGCGCAGCAGTCCGTCGCGGGTCTGCGCGCCAATGTACCAGCGTCGGTGCCTGCGACTCTGCAGCTCGCCGTTCCACGCGTATTCAAACTTGAACGTGCTCTCGCGGTGGTACGACCGCTTTGTCGCGAGGATCACACGTTTTGCCTTCGAGCACATGAACTCGCCCGTCTCAGCGTCTTCTAGGCTCACTTTCACGCAGTTGAGCGCGAGCACCTCGACGTGTGCGATGAACGGCGTCGGTTTGTGGCGGAACGCCAAGTCGGTTTCCTTGGGGTCGTTGTGGATCGCGTACAGCGAGTCCCCGAGTCGCTTCACGAACTTGGTCGAGCCGAGCTGCAGGTACACGCGCTTGCCATGGAGCACCGCAATCTCCTGGATGCGCGCCTCGTTTTCCTTGTGCAGCCGCTCGACAGTCAGATCGAGATCGAGCAGCAGGTCGGGACAATTTGATGGGAAGAACGGCGCCTTGGTGTTCACTTTGTGGAAAAGCTGCTTCGACCACACGACGCCTGTCTTGCACCAGAGTGCGACATGCTCACAATTGAGCGACAAAATACTAAAATGACCCTTGCCGAGCCCCATGAGGAAATTGCAGCGCGCGAGCACGATTGGCGGAATATCACTGCGCGCGCGGTGCACCTCGCCCAGTTTCGAGAGCGCGTTCCCGACCAGCGACGAGTTGTACTGCACGCGGCGCATGTCGGAGATCGGACGGCCATTCAGAAACTCGGTCAGCGACGTCAGGCGGAAGCTCGAGTCCGCCTGGGACTCGCGGAACCCGTCAATGCGGCTCCACACGTGCGCGATCACGATGTCGTCCTGCGTCTTGCCCGTCTGGAACACGATGCCATGGTGAGTGTACCGGAAGGGCCAGCGCGTCTTGTCCCAGATGCAAATGTGGTCGGCCGGCTGCAGCGACGCCACCACCTTGACGGCACACGTATTCATGCTGAACGCCGCGATCGGACCGGCGAGCGGATCGGCCTCTACGAACGCGACCACACGTGTCAGGACCTTGAATTCCAGCGACTGCTGTTGCTTTTGCTGCGCCACTGAGAGCGCCACTGAGAGCGCCACCTGCAGGCGATCCCCCCGAAGCGCGCTCGCAGCCGTCGTGGATGCGACTGTCTCGTCAAAATGGGGATTCCTGTCGGACGAAGCTGCTTGGCTGCAGTAATGAGCAGCTCCGGTTCAAATTGCGAAATGGGAGCGGGCAGGTGCGACGGGGAAGGAGAAAGGATGATGGCACCAGACGTTTCCTTCTTCTCAGCAGATACGCTCGCGTTTGTTGGCGAACTGCAGAATAATGTCGCACATGTATGTCGGCGTGCGGCTTTCAACTTGTGTTCCTCAAATGAAAAACCTGTAAAATCAGACTTGTGTAAAGTAATATTTTTGTAAAAATGTAATAAGTAACAACTGATTTACTGTCTTCATTGGACTCTAATTGGTTTCTATGTTTCTATAGTAAGATGGAATGGTTGAGGAATCAAAGAGTCGGAAAGGTGGCATGCGGTACTGGTCATGTGCCTTTTGAAACTGTCCGGAAAGTTGCCGCGTCGCTTCTCTTTCACTCTTCTAATGTTAGTTTCTGTATGATGCGGTAGTTTTCCCCGAACCCGTATGCTGGGAGTGAAAGATTCCATTTTTTTGTGCTGGAAGAGTGGGAAATCTATTCTTTGTTCACCGTGTGACTTCTGGTTACGAAATATGCTCTTTGGTAGGCTGAGTGCAATCTACTTTTTCGACAGCCGCGAGAACAGGTGGCAGTTTGTCACACCAGCCGGTAGGGTTTTCTTTGCATTACGGCATCGACATGTGCAGAATTGATGCAAGTCATTGTACACGTATTCCCCATAGATACAGAGAGAGCACAAAATGGGCTGAGCACCGATATTCTATTCCTAGCCAACCATATAAATAGCAAGTATGATATGCAACTATCAGTTTCACCCTTGCAAACTTTCGGAGATCGGATAGAGAGTCAGAAGAGAATCTTGCATGCTGGCAATAGTCTATTTGGGAGGTTTGACGTGCCTCTCAAGCACTCCACTCATCCAATCCTACAGCGGGAATACAAACGAATGGAGCGGATTGGTGGACCTCCCCTCACTTAAATGGGATCTTTGCTCCCCCATCCCCATGCGGGCAGCGTGGTTGAAGTCGTACATGGCGCAATTGCACAGACGTGTAGATATGTGTGTGATGTGATGCGGTAAATACACTGCACAAAGCGGATGCACAAAAGTAAAACAGAATACTAGATAGACATGTACCGCAGTTTGCTGATGTACGGTACTGCACAGCAAATGCCGCGTCACTTGTGTAAGTGGCCACAAATGTACTCCATGCAAGTCCAGTGTTCACAAACAACCATTTGCGCTTTGTGTACAGCATGCGTCCATAGAGTGTATCAGTGAAGCCAAGTGTACCTCCATTTGCTTGACACGTCCTCCTTTTCGCAATCACATCCAGCGCGCTGATTATGGGATGCTTGCCGATGGGTTGCCAACCAGTGAGCTGTGGACAAAAAGAAGCAGTCACTGCTGCTTGGACAGCGCCAACCATCACAACAACGTCCCCATTTTAGCGCTCTACCACTGTACATGCACAACCAGATTCGAGAACACTGTAGAAAAAAATGCATGCTGTATTTAGCAGAATAGTCGACTCTCCAAGACCCAAGACAGTATGTGGCCTTCAAATACGCATCATACATTCGACACACACAACTGTTGTGTGTCCTTTCTGTGTGGCTGCTTGCATTTCAAAACAGAATGATGGTCGTCATCATTGTTGACAACAACAGCAAGTGTGTCGTCTGTCCTTTCCTCACTTAATCCAGTGCTCAAGAAAAGACTGCACTCCATCTCCTTTAATGGTTTACTAATATATTAAATACAATTAGCATGGACATCAGCGCTCTGCACTATGTACCCTTCGAGACCTCCTTTTTCATTCACATCACTCGTTTTACGGATTTGACGATCCCAACAGCAACGATCTGGTTCAAATCTCGCACCATGAAGCGGCCGAGCGTCGGGTACTGCTGGAACACCTCCACAGCCATGGGGTTAGTCGGTCGGAACTCGACAGTGCACGCGTCACCTGCAACCACAAACTCGGGATTCTCCTCAAACACTTTGCCCGTCTCCCGGTCGATCTTCTGAGTGATCGCAACAAGATTGCACGCAACTTGACTGGTGTGGCAATGCAGAACTGGCACGTATCCAGGTCGGATCTGGCCTGGGTGCTGTAGCACGACCATCTCGGCCGTGAAGCTCTTCGTACCCCTCGCTGGGTCCTTCTGCGGATCCGAGATCACAAACCCGCGCTTCAGGTCCTTTGCCCCCACGCCTTTGACGTTTACGCCCACAATGCTGCCTGCCACGGCTTCCGAGAGCTGTCGATGGTGCATTTCTATCGACACGACTTGCGCCGTGAGTCCCTTTGGTGCGATCGAAATGGTCATCCCGGGTGTCAACACTCCTGTCTCCACACGTCCAGTGATCACCATCCCGACACCTCTAATCTTGTAGAAGTTATCAATCAGCATCCGAAGTGGCTTGTCGACGGAGCGTCGTGGCGGGCGCCATTGCTGCAGGGCCTCAAGCAGCGTGGGTCCGTCGTACCACGGCATGCTAGTTGAGCGATTCATCAAGTTGTCTCCAAGCCACCCAGAGACCGGTACGAACTGGACCAGGCTGGACTTGAACCCGATATTAATCAAGTACCCTGCGACCTTGCTCTTGACCTCTTCGTACCGAGCTCGGCTGTACATGACCGACTCGTGGTCCATCTTGTTGACAGCGACCACGACTTGCTTCACGCCAAGCATGAACGCCAGCAGCGCGTGCTCATGCGCGTTACCAAACTGCGCAGCTTCGCCATTGTGTGCGTCTGGATCGGCAGAAGTGACGAGCAACGCGGCATCTGCCTGCGTTGTACCAGTGATCATGTTTCGGATGAAATCCCGGTGACCGGGGGTGTCGATCGCCGTGAACACGTGCGTGGGCGTCTGGAATTCCTTCATCGTCACCTCGATCGTGATGCCGCGTTCACGTTCTGACTTCACGTTATCCATCACCCACGCATAGGCGAAGGAGGCTTTCCCCATGTCGGCTGCCTCTTGGCGCAGCTTGTCGAGCACGCGGTCGGAAATCACGCCGCACTCGTACAGCAAGTGACCGGCGATTGTCGACTTGCCACTATCGATCTGGCCGATCACAGCAAACGAAACACGTGCTTTATCGACACTCATGGAATCTGCTTCTTTATTACTACCATACCAAACACAAGCATGCGCAGCTTAGAATTCCTATGTGTTGTACCCATACCAACAAAGCAAAGCGCCAGGGCGTTAGCCTAGATGCATGCACTCGCAGTAAGCGCGTACCTTTGTGTGTGGTCTCTTGTATCGTTGTTTGCGCACGACGCTGTGGAATGGAAAATGAACAGTGAACGGCGAGTTCTTTTGCGGAAAAGCTTTGGAGCTCTTTGTGTGCACTGAACCCATGCGTAGAGAGAGTTCAGGAAAACCCATTCGGTTGCACTTTCTTTGTGAGTGAAGGTCAGCTATGTGCGAGTGCAGGTCTGTTCTTCATAATTCAAGAGTAGAGATATCCATATAAACTCTCGTATTACGTTTACTGTCTTGATTGCATATTTGAATACGCTACAATTGGCTACAACGTCTGGTATTTATAGCCTCTGCACTTTCCCTTGACCAATTATATAGCTTCCATTGATTTTTTTCAGCCAATACGATATCCACATTCGACATGGCTACATATACACACACTCTTCTTGTGCAATTAGAGAAGAGTTGTTGAGGTGCGTGCATCGATGACACTTGCAAGATGCTATCCTTGAATAGCTACGGATGCGCGCGTCCGCTGCCGACTAACAACAACCAACGCCATGTCGTGCTGCCGCGGCTCGTGCTCTCTGGAGGAGGTGGTGGCGGCGGCGCTGGATTGTCGCCGATGCCGCCGTCGCGCGCCATCAACTCGCTCAGCAAACTAGAAATGGCGCGTGCTGATGCGCATCCGCTCTATCGCACTACTGCTGGGTGCGTTCGTGCAAGTGGAGTCCTTTGTCATACATATGCAGAACAGAGTATAACAGCGTGCGTCTGTGTGAGGCAATAGGTTCGACTATGGTCGCTATCTGGACTTCAAGGACGTGGCGCTGAGTTGTCCCAAGCATGCAAAGCCCGCCAAGTTCACCAAGGAGTTCATCGCCGGCACATTCACCGACACGAGTCTCACGTCCATCGACAAAAGCAAACTGCGCGCCGAGTGTTGGCAGCGCAAAGTCGCCGAGCGCACAGCGCAGATGCAAATCAAACACGAAGAGCTCCAGCATGTGCTCGAGGTCAAAAAGCAAGTGCGCAAACACGCACGTGACCAAAAGCGACGCGAAATGGAGACGAAGAACCGTGCCGCCGCCGTGATCCAAGCACGTATTCGAGGAATTCAGATGCGCGCGAGGCTTCACAAAGAGGCGCATCGACGCTACACGATCGCGGCCTTGAAAATCCAGCAAATGTGTCGTTCGCGAGCCAAAGTGCACCGCGCAAAGGCAATCCTGATCGCCAAGAAGCGCGAGAAACTCGACGTGTTCGCGCTGAAGATCCAACGCATACAGCGCGACTACATACTGCGTGTGGATGCAAAACGGCAGCTTGCGGAGCGCCGCAAGCACAAAGTGCTGGAAGCTGAGGAGCTCGAGAAGCGGTTCCTGGAGATCCAGGACGATGCTGCACGCGATATTCAGCGACTCGTGCGTGGATATTTGGCGCGACGCATGCATCGGCAGTTCTCGACCACGTCCACGTTCAGTGACAAGGAAGAGTTCCTCAAAGACTACTACTACGTCGGAAGCGGCAGCAAGAGCAAGATCACACGGAAAGCGCTCGTGTCGCTGCGCCGTAATAAACGCGATAAATCGTTGCATCGCATCTCCCCGACCGCCATGAAGTAACAGCATAAAGCTCATTTTTCTGCTTGGAAAAAGCAGCGCGATCTATTTTATTCTCACATCATTAAAGAACAACGATACGAGCCATGGATAGGGGAACATGCAGTAGATGAAATGCAATATATAAATGCTACGCACTCTTTTTTCTTCTTGGTCTGATCTTGTTGGTAGCATCGTTTGAATACAGAAGGCTGCATGCCTAACTGCATTTAGTCTGT
Organism: Globisporangium ultimum DAOM BR144; assembly: GCA_000143045.1. Lineage (NCBI taxonomy): Eukaryota > Oomycota > Peronosporomycetes > Pythiales > Pythiaceae > Globisporangium > Globisporangium ultimum. Next base: position 383,935 of record GL376596.1, on the reverse strand, counting down.
GTCGGACCGAGGAAAGAAGCCGAGAATGTCCTTGATGATGATATTCCACACGATCTGGACCACGACTTCGGCCACAATCAGCCAAATCACAATCCACTCGAGCTTCGTGTCGTGCTGGTGCGCGAGCTGCTGACTCAGCACGTCTAACCTACACGGAACAAGCGAACAAAAGACAACAATGAGTCACCTCAGACAGCTTGCCTCGCATAGAGTGGCCATTGGTCACGGCAGCACATAAGAAAACGGTATCGTACAGTTCACGGAGAATGTCGAGACGCGTGTTGAGGATCTGCACGCGGTTGTCGACATCGAGGTACCGCATCATCTTCTTGTAGAGCGGTTCGTACTCGTCGTCTTCCCAAAAGAAGTCGGGCTCATCCAGCATATCCGAATTCAGATTCACGTCACTTCGCTGTAGTCATCAAGCAAACAAATAATGGCGTATGTTGAGTTCTCCACACGAGAAACAAAAATGCAACACAAGCACGGATGTTCGAGGTACCTCGATGAATAATCGACCGATGAGCTTGGAGATGTCGCCCTGCGAGTACTGGATCGAACCCGTGGTCGCGAGATTCTGCGGGATATGCTTGGTCTGCTGGATCGTTTCTTCCACGCGCTCTTCAAAGACGTCCAATTTCGCCGACTGCGCCATCGCAAACGAGATCGCGAGCTTTTCGGACGCCAGATTGCTACTCAACGTAATCGCATCGTTCACAATGCTGCAGCAGAGATTGCCGTCCATGGAGAAAGCGCATTTGCCAGGCACGTTCAGCAATCAGTAAGCGAGCGCACAACCACTTTAAAGTACAGGGACACGCGCATCCTACCTGGTGGCATCGCCATAGGTGTAGTCCATGTCTTCGACTTCGATTTGCTTGACGGGTCCGACGGAAAACTGCAGCAATGCGCGCAAGTGCGCTTGCTCTTCCATGCGCGTAAGGCCCCAAAACACCGTGCAACCCGTCCTAGAGACAAGAAAACACTTAGGCACTCATGCTACATCACGGTCACATAGTAGCAGGCCCTCATTGGCACGTACGCAAAGTAAAACACGTCTTTTTGACGATACGCCACCGGGACCACCATGTCGTCACTGCCGGCAGCACGAAATAAATACATATAGCAACATTGTCAGTCCTTATGGAGTTCAAATAATAACAACGCAAAAACAATGCCATAAGAACACGTACGTCTCGTCCACGAGCGGCGCGCAGAACGAGTGGATGGCGCCCATGTACATCTTGTGGCTCCAGCCGTCAGGATTGAGCTCTCCGCCAGGCAATTGGCCCGTTTCCACACGCTCGAGCCACTTCAGGAGCTTGAACAACTGCAGCTGGTCGCATGTGCAGTACGCTGACACGCGCAGCTTCTGGACGCTCGGCGGTTCGCGCAGGTGCTTCTTGATACTGCGCATGCGCGAGCGGCGCGTGTAGCGGTTGACGCTCTGGCCCGACGACGGCGGCGAGATCTACAGCATTATACAGACGTCCATATAGTCAGTATCGTGCATGAGCAGGAGCAGAAAAATGCGCAAGTAAAGAGCCGCGATATAACGTACCGTGCGCTTGCTCTTGCGACTCACGAGGCCGCGCCAGTTGGCGCGCGGCAGCGGCGTGCGGCCGGCGGGGAACTCGGCCAGTTGCCGCTGGTTATAGCCCCTCGCGGGGAAATCCAGACGCGCGTTGTCGTCCTCGTCTTCATCCTCATCGTCGCTCGACATCGTGTTGTAGTGCGTGCCCGGGCCGTAGTAGAAGTGACGGTGCTGCATCGGTCCGACCTCTGTTCATCATCATATTAGCACGGCACACATGTACAACAGTAGCAGCTATATTCACATGCACATGTACGAGAGACGTACGATCGCGCGCTTCCATGTCGTAGACGGCCGAGTCCGAATTGTAGTTGAGCGTCATGGTGCCGTGGCCGAGCAGCGGCGAGTTTTCAGCCACAGCGGCCGTGTGGAACTTGGAGAGCGGCGGCGTCTTGCGGCCGCTACTGCGCTTCTTGCCGTTACTGCTGCTGTTGCTGCTGCCGGACGACATCGCGCGGGTCGAGTAGTGGGAGGAGGAGGGCGCGTGTGGATGGAGGAGAAGTGAACGCGGCGGCGGCTTCTCACCTCAGCTTTCCGCTTGTCTCGTGTGGCGCTTTAGAACCAAGCAGGGGGGAAATGCACCGGCTGCTCCTCACCTTCGGTTTGAAACGCCGTCTTTATTCGATAATTTCTGGGTTATAGTACCAACATCTGATACTAATAGAGTATTGGACATTGTAGAATATCATATCATGGAGATTTATTGTGGGCGACTCATCAGCTGCAACATCCGGGGCAAGCGACTTGCTATCCGAAGTGACTGAAGTGGACCACGCTGCGATCATTGTACTGCATCCATTTAAATAGTAGACCTCTACTATTATGGTGGTCGACTGCACCTGCGCGCCAAGTAGTGACAACAATGCGCATCCGAAAAGCTCTTCCTCCTCCCTCTCTTTCTCTCTCTATGCGCATGCGCGTGCGCGCATGAGGCCAACAGATAAGGATTTATACAGCAGATCCATGCTGCTACCTGCTCGCCTCTGCGTATCCAACCCGCTGGCATCGTTAGCACCACGAATGCGAAGCGTCGCCGCCACGCACCACATGGTCGTTATCGCCTTTTGCTATTTAAAAGCACCGTCCGTGGCTCCTCCCTCCATAAGCTGAAGGCCAGCAGTTGCGCGCATCCAGAGCGCGATCCTCCCTCTCGCTCCCTTCAACTCGTTCGCCACCAGACAGCGCAGGCGTCAATCCCGCATTGGCGCGCTGCACTCTTCGTGACGGCACAGTACGAGACGCTCATGGCGACGCAGGAAGAGCAGCTGCAGCGCAAGTACGCGCGCGCGAACGCGCTCGTGGCGTCCGTGCTCAACAAGTACTACAACGGCAGCGCGCGCGCCGTCGACCCCTTCGTCATCCGCTATCTCCAGGAGGAGGAGACCAAGCTCTTCAGCATCCAGTGCTTCATCGAAGAGGTATTGTACATATGGACTTACTATCTTGCAGCCTATGTGTGTACTTATCTTGCTGTATGTAATAACGTTGCAGGGACCAACGGAGGCGCGCCGCGAGTGGAAGGATGCGAGCGCGACGACGACCGCCACCAAGGTGCCGTCCTTCTCATGTAAGAAGAGCGTTAGCGTGTCTGCTCTCATTTCCTGCAACTCACGTGTGCTATATCTGCACATCTTCTTACCATGTGGCTCAGTCCTGAGTCGCCTCTTAGCCGTCTGCGGTGGTGGTTACCTGGGTGGTCCTGGCTCCGTCATGTACGGTTTTGCCTCGTGTATCTACCCAGCAGTCCATGTAAATGCTCTCACATTTCCCTATATAAACCTATTGACGTGGCTACTTTCTCAACAAACTGTAGGCGCCACTGGGAAAAACTGAGTGACACTGGGCACGACGACGCCATGCGTGAGTACATTGCAGTTGTCGACAAGATCGTGCCTGGGTGGGACGGCGGTCCAGACAACGCAGGCCCCGAGTACTACCCCGTGGCGAAGCAGGAGAAGTTCTGGCAAGACGACGCCGCGGTTGGACAATGTCAGTACTGCGGCGCACACTTTTCGCTCCAGCGACGTCGTCACCATTGTCGCATGTGCTTTGACATTTTCTGCGCCGAATGCTGCAACGATGAGCTCGAGATCGCGCTGTGCCCCGGTGCGCCCGTGCGTATGCAACGCGTGTGCTGCCAGTGTTTCCAGGAAAGTGAGCGCGACAAGAGTCTGCGCGAAGTGCGGCGCGTAATTCGCGAGAACTATGACATGGAACAACAGCTCAAAACGATCCAGGCAACGACAGACGCCCTGATTGCAGCGAAACAACGAGAAGAGCGCAAGTTGCGCGAGGATGCGAGGGAAAATGGCTGTGATATGGACGCATTGGAGGCTGCGATTCAAAAGAGAACGGGAGCAACCATGATCAACGGCAACAGTATCGTCAGCAGCAGTACCACCAGCACAAAGCCCAGTCGCAGCTTTTCACCTCCGCCCGTGATCATCGAGACTCCACCAGCGCACAAGTTTGCACCGCGTGAAACGGTTGAAGCGAACGAGCAGCTCGCGCTCGCGCATCGCCAGTTGCTCATGGGGCTCAAAGTCGCGCAGTGCCGCGCCAAGAAGGCGCTCGAGACCATGGACACGATGCTTTCTATGTTACGGCAAGCGATCTGCTTTGGTGCCTCCAACTGGACTATTGCGCTGCGCGCGACGCGTCGGTTTCTCACGCTTCAAGACGTAAAAACACTGAATCGCGTCTCGAAAGCGCTGCGTGCAGGCGTTGCACGCGCGCAGTGCGAGAAGAAATGCATTTTGGAGCAGGATCTTTCGGCATCATTACGCCCGAAAGTGTGGCAAGCTGAGTGCATGAAGCACGGCAAGACACGCGCATACATTACAGATCTCGCCGAGGCGATCCGCACGCGGTTTGACGACACGTCCGACTCGGAAACGGACGACTCGGACTCGAACGAAGGCTCACCGTCGTCGCGAACTGAAGCGAGACAGCCGTTGTGGCTCTCGCTCGTTCAAACCACATCGTCGCTTTCCTCCATCTCCACAGATCCAACTGAGCACACTACTGAGACTGTGTGGACAAAAGCGTATGCCACAATCGTGTCACGATGCACAGCGTCATCGCCGGCGGGGGACGACGGGGTCGACGCTCAGATTCGGCGTGATGCACAGCGGACGTTTGGTGTATCAGCGTTGCGGACGAAAGCCAACAAAACGAAAACGTACCAGCAAACACCGTCGTCTGGATCCTCAGTTGCCGTTGCGAGCCCCACAGAAATTGTTGTAGAAGCCCGACGCAATGCGCTCGTCAACGTGCTGCATGCCTTTGCGAGCGTGAACACCGAGGTCGGGTACTGTCAGGGCATGGATCACGTCACGACCGTGCTGCTCTCGGTCGTGAACTGGGACGAGAGCAAAGCGTTTTGGCTGCTCACGAGTCTTGTGGCGTGCCCAAAGTACGAATTAGCAGCGCTCTACTTGCCAGGACTCCCACACTTACCGCTGCGGTGTTTCCAGCTGGAGAAGATAATGGCGATGCACTTGCCTGAACTGTCGGCGCACCTCGTGGAGCTGGAATTTCCCATCAGTGTGTTTGCGACCAGGTTCGCTCCTTTCTGCTTTGCCAATCGGATGATATTCCTCGTCTATCAGCAGACTAAGTTTCATCTTGTGCATGTGTATGTACACTCTTACCTCTAGCTGGTTCATGACGCTTTTCACAAGCATGGAAACGCTGTCGTATGATGCCTCACTTCGTGTCTTGGATGGCTTTGTCGTGGCCGGGTGGAAGCAAATCTTCCGCGTTGCACTCGTGATTCTGGAAACCCTCCAAGTACGTGATTTCGATACCATCTTGATTGCATCATTATGCAAACGATGTTGTTCTGACGCACTTTGTTGCTTCTTTAACAGCATGATATTCTTGCGAGTGTGTTTGAAGAAATCCCGCAGATCTTTTACGACGTGCAAGCGCATGCCGTGAGTTGCTGTATTGCGTGATTTGGTGATGTCTGCTTTACTGACGGTGGCTTTGCTGCTTTCGTTGCTTATTAGCCAAGCCTCGCAAACGTTGACGCAGTGCTCACTCGTGCGGCGCAATTCAAGGTAAACAACAAAACAACCATCTTGAGGTTCCTGATACAATGACTGAACTTCTCTGGACGTATGGGCACTTTTCTTTTTCATGTAGGTCACGAATAGTTTGCTGCAAACGCTGCAGTACGAATATGAAGCTTCATCATCGTCGTCTCCGCCCATTGCGCTGAGGACATCAGTACCTATGCAGAAACGAAAAGATCGTCATCAGGACAGCAGCAGCAAACCAAACGGATCTGGACCCACTCAAGTGTCTGCGAAGAAGAGACACGCCACGAAATCCAGTCGAACACGACAGTCAAGCTTGAATGCAAATGGAAGCCGATCAAACGGTGCACCAGTTCCTGCTCCTACGAAGATCGATTCGTCTTCGGTGATGACGACCAAGAAATTGCACCTCGCAGTGCACGAGCTGCGCAAAGAAGGCCAGAAATCATCGGATGCCACGCGCGACGCGGCGCCACTGGTATCTCCACCTGCATCAACCACCATCAAGTGCGAAATGACGGTCACCATGAGCTCTGAAGTTGCCAATTATCACTTCTAGCATTGGAAAAAGCGAAATTGACGACGCACAATCTATAAAATAGGAACACCATGGATGCTGCCGATGTTTGTTGTTCGCCTAGTACCCCAGTCGGTGATATACTCTAAAGTTTGCGCAGACTGAGGAAGCCCTGGGCATTCTCGTCGATATCGTACGCGATTTGAACGACCGCGCGTGCCGGAAGCGCTAGGAGCGCGTCCATCGCGACGCCGACAATGTTTCCTGCGCTATGATGCACGCGACGCACACTGGGACCAGGTCGTCGCCCATTTTGGGTTTTCTCCTTTTCATACTTTGGGCCGCTATTTGCAAGAAGCGCCGAGTCGTCTTCACCAGCGGAGTACACAAGCGCAGGCTCGCCGTTGACGAGAATGTGGATCGTGGGCGCGAAATCCGTGAAAAAGGCGGCTTGTAAGTGGTAGAGACCCGGGATCTTGAGCAGGATCTGGTCCGAGCCGCGTTTCCACACAAAGATGTCGGTCCGCGTGTTGACAATTTGCGTATCCCACGAGATCGTCTGCTTCGTTGCGCTCGGCCGCCCTTCTTTCCAGATCTGACAAAATGTTGAAAGGTTACTACACAAAATAGGAAATCCATGACATGGCAGACATCTACTTACATAGCGTGCGTGGAAAAGCTCGCTGCGCAGCTGCTGCTGGATCGCCTGCACTTGCTGCGTGACGCCCTGGAGCTCGCTTTTCGTCACGAAATCCTCGGCCATGGCGCGCTCCACGTGCTGCATTGCGCTGTTGAGCCCCACGAGCGTCGTGCAAGACTCGACCAGTTGCGCAGCGTCATCGACGTCGAGCTTTTGCGTGATTGCGGATCGAAGGCCACTCGACTCTTGCTGCAGCGACTCGACCACCGCGACCAGCTCATGCTGCAGACATAGGAAGCATATATCAAAATCAACGAGTGATGAGGAATTGTGGGTGAACCCTTAGCCAGAAACGTACAATACGCTGCGTTATGTGCGTCATTTCGAGTGCGTCGGCTTTGGAGCTGTTGCAGTTCCGCAGTTGCTGCAACTCGCGTTTCATCGTGTCTTGCGCTTGCTCGATCCTGGTCTTCAGGAGGTCGACAGCTTCGTTCAACCGCGCAATATCTGCTTTCGCTGCGAATTGTTTCCGCGCGTCCTCTTTTCCATTTCAGGCAATTGCAACAGAGTAAGGAATACAAAACCTAGCATATCGTTAGTGCGTTACGTACTTGCATCCAGTTTCCGATGAAGCAGCGTCTCCAATTCGTTTTTTGTGCAGGAGTTTTCGTTGTTTGAGAGCGTGAGGAGGAGCTCTTGGCGCCACGAGACCATCTTGGCTTGCATCTCCTGGCACTCACGCGTGGTTTTAATCAACTGCTCCTGCATCAAGCTGCTCTAAACGCACGACAAAGTAGAGGTTAGATGCCATTGCCAACGCTTCTCTACCAGTTGTTGAGTTACCGTTTCATTGTCTCGTTGGCTCATTCTGTGCTTGTCATTCTCTTCAAATGTGCGCTCCAGCTTGTCTACTGCTTCCTCCATGAGATTGCCATGCGCCCGGAGCAATTCTTGCTTTCGCACGTCAAGTGCTGCATCGAGCTGCCGTTGCGTTTGCGCCTCCATCTGCAGCTTAAACGCATCCCACTCGCTGTCTCGGTCATGCTTCCAGCGTGCAAACTGATGCTGCAGCTCTTGTGTGCAAGAATCGCCAAACTAATGGCAAATAACAGACAAATTGCACCTACAACATCAATCCGAAGTTGCTCCATTGTGGTGGCACTGACCAGTTTGAAAAATACCCCACACACTTTGGCCACCGCCAAGCCGCACTTTGCATCAGCTTGCGTCTCAGTCTCTGCCATCACGCGCGCCATCGTTGTTTGCGCACTCAGTTCGATCTTTGCGTCCATGCGGTCAATCAGCTGCTGCCTCCACGACGGCTCCTTCGCCTCTACGGCGTCCATCCTCGCGCGCATTTCGTCCATCGACATCTATCGCCGCGAAGGCCACCACCATAATCGCATATCAACACAAAATACGTCATATGAAGCGCACATCATGATAAGCAGAACGAAAGCAAAAAGGCAATCGCGAAGAGCTCCGTACGTGCACGCGCGTGAGCTGCTCGTGCACCTTCTGGAGCTGCGTGGCCTGGCTTGTGAGCAGCTGTGCGACGCTCGCGAAGGATGTGAGCAGGACCGACTGGATGTTGCGCCACGCACGCTCGCTGCGCAGCGTCTCGCGGAACTGCGCGCACTCGCCAACAAGCGCAGCGGTAGCAGTCGGGTCTTCATCGGCCATTCTCATTCTTTGGGAAAAGACACACTGGCCAGTGGTATGTCTGTACAGATTATATAGAGGCTTTATATAATATAAAGAGTTCTACCAGAGTGATGGTTATATGGACTGTTTTTGGTTTGAGATGGACATTCTACACTTCACAGAATGTACCCATGTGGGTTCATAAAAGAGACACCGAACAATGCAAGATACTTACTGAACCTGGACCAAGCAGCGTCGTGAACGAGCGGCGTCGGACTCGTGGCTGCTTTGTTGGGCCTTCGTCTCCGCAGACATCTTGGGTGAAGCTTTGGCTAAACGCGGAGATACCTCATGTGTGAGCACCACGCAGTAAGCGCGTTCTGTTCGCCCATTTTGACGGATAGCTCTTGTACGTGCAGGAAGTTACGCGAGCGACCAATCGAGATAGTGAACACAATATCTACGTTCTAGCGATAATGGGTCAATAGCCGCCCGGTTGTCTCGACGTGCCGAAACTTGGTACAGCCCTCAAACTCACGACATCTTTCCATCCAAAACAGGATAACTCGGAGGGAGTGATACGATTTATAAACTTTGATGAGAAATGGTGGAAAATGAGAGCGAATGGGAACAGAATGAGTGGTCTCGGATGCGCGCACATTTCGTTCATCGACGCTAACGTCATGGTGACAATCAATGAAATCGTATGCACACACAAACGCGCATTTAACGCTTCCACCGCATGACAAGCAGAAAGAAACAAAAGATAACAGCGAAGAGCCCCGTACGTGCACGCGCGTGCACCTTCTGGAGCTGCACGGCTGGTTCATCAGCGTCTGCGCGGGGCTTGCGAAGGACGCAAGCAGGTGTGCTGGATGTTGCGCCACGCGCGCATTGGCAGCGGTGGCGTCTCCATCTATACCCATTTTAAGCATTGCCATGCGTCGCGCTCCAGCAATCGAGTCCTGATACTGGATGTAGAGAGGGCTTACTCTAAATAAAGAGGTTGATATGTAGTGTTTTTGTTCAAGAACGCATTTTTTTGTGACTTGACCAAGTAATGTACCCATATCTTTGCACATAGAAAATGCATAAACCTAGAAAGTTCATGGCGTGCGATGGAGGACCGAAGCGTGGACGAGAGGTACTGGTGCGCTCGAGGCGCGTGCGAATATCTACAACACACACTGCTCTTTTGAGCAGTACGTGATGGCCGTAGTGGCGACGGAATTGTTTGTCGTCAACCGCGGCATGCAGCAGATACACGAGCAACAAGCCACTCAATTATAAAAGCTTACATATACTGTTTACACATCGTAGGAAGTACGATAATCAACACTCAATACTCGCTTTTTCTGCTTTAAATGTACTGAGGCCGCCTTCGCTATTTTGCTTCACTTCAGGTAAATCGTCACGTACTCCTTCCACAAGTTGTTTCAGACTACATATCCCTCGCATTCTCTTCAATTTGCTCGGCTCGTGCCCGCGTCAGGGTTGCAACTGTCTGGGCGCATTTACAGATTAAAACCGACGGCATTGTATGGCGCTAGTCACTGTATGGGTACCCTGAAGCAAATGCTTCCCATTCGCCCATGTCAGCAAGTTGTTGTTTCAAATACGACAAATCAAGCTTGCGAAACTAATGGAGCAAGGATCTTGGCCACGCCTTGGCGTGGTAATGACTAAATAGCTATCCCAGGGTCTCGAGGTATTGTGGGCTCAGTTTGTCTTGAGCAAAGCTACCGTAGTACTCAAAACGACGATACACTTCTGTTTGGTTTGCATGCAGGAACGTCAACATATCGAAGTCCTGGTGGGCTACGGCTTCCGCCACGGACTGTGCCGTATAACCTTCGCTTCTGTTGTCGTGAAGAAATTGCACAATCGCAAGAGAACCAGCCTTTACAGTCATGCCCATGGCTACAGGTGTACATCCTTCGCTTCGGTGGTCGTGCAATCACTTGATGATATCGAGGTGGCTCTTCCCTGCTGCGTAGTCCATGGCTTTTGTAGTACACCCTTCTTGGCGATTCTCGTGAAACCGCTTAACGACTTTCAAGCAAGAACACTCGAGTATTACTAATGTGAGCGGGTTTGCTATGGATTCATATCGCGCAAATATTTTCATTAGCGAGTGATAGTTGACGTATCTTCGGCTCAAAGCAGTCGGGGCAGGCCGGTTGCAAGAGCTCAGTTGTCAAATGATTGCCGTCTGTGAAAGCGCGGTCACTTGGTGGTTTGGTGGATAATTTTGAGTGCTATCTAACGCGAAGACTCTGCATAGTTTCGTGTTTCCAATTTCAGAAATACCTCAAAGAAGCGATGGGTTAGTAGTGTAGAAACCACACAAAATCTTCTCAGTTGATAATGCACACGAAAAAATATGCCAAATAACCACCAGCATGTAGCGCACCAAGACAGCCAAGAACGACTTGCTCTATCTCAGCTCCAACCAAGAGGCCTCGTGCGTACTGTGCCACTAAATGTGCAAGAACCGAAGTGAAGGATGCAAAGAAGCAACCATGAGTAGCACCGCATGTGCGAACCGGCAGATGCGGTACTACTCATGGTTACTTCTTTGTGCCATTGTGCAAATCCTGCACGAGCATCGAAGCGAAGGGTGCACCGTGAACTTCTCCGTCGAAGATAACAATCCGTTACCTGTCCAGCCAATTTGAAAATCGGAAACGTAGTTGTGGGTACCCATAGGAACACGCAGGGGAGTGTGAAAGGCAAGTTGAGCACATTAAAGCAACGAGAAATAAAATCTTTTCCTCATGTTATCAATAGTCATGTAGTCGAATAATATGTGCTGAAGAATATCAGTTTGCTCATGTTATTGTGATACCCTTCTTGACAACAGTCGGCAAGAGTCTGTAGTCGTGTGAACAAAGCTTGGGCAGTATCCATGTTTGGGCTGTGAGCTGTTATTGTAAGCGCACGCTTGTGCTCGAATATGCTTCGGCACGAAGCAATTTACTTCAATGACAGCAATTTGCCTCGGAGGATCTTCGAAAGTGTCGGTCGTTAGGAATACCTCTATACATGAGACTGGTATCCGGATGTGGCCTTTCTATTGAGGTCGCGCGAAGGTCGCTCGACGCGAAGCGACACAGGATCCTCCTATGCGTCTCTCGTTTGAGGTTTGAGCTGTTGTTGTGAACTCACGGGTGTGCATACAACGCGACAATGGTGGAAACCCTGACGTCGACGACTGCGTCTTCTTCTTCGGATGGAGTCCTTGCTCCCATCAGTCGCGTGTCGACACCAAACGCCTTCCCGCTGCCGTCGGCGTCGGATGGAGCCCGCGCAAAACAAAAGGGCGTCGACTACGAGGTCGTGAGGCTGTATCCGACCCACATGCGCTTCGTCACGGGCATCGCGAGTGCGTACGACGACGAGTTCCCAGTAGAACTCAGCATCTTGGTATGGTGGTACTGGGTTGTGTCTTTAGCAGCGGCATTGTGAGGGTATGTAGTTGTCGAGTGTCACATGTATGTATGTGTGTGTGTGTGCCTGTGACAGATCAAACGCGAAGAGTTTGAGACGGCGATCAATCAGATCAACAACACGCTCAAGGACTACTGGCCGTGCACATTCTGCATCTGCTGCGGCTACTTTTGCTGCCCGTGCACGCTCGGCGTCTCGCTGTTGTGTCCAAACCTCTGCATCAAAGATGTTCGTCTTTGTCTCTTTTTTTCTCGTGCCAAACATAAGCTAACGACCAATTGCGACTCAATGGACCTCAGCTGATCGCAAGTCATTTCTGTTTGTGCACTTGATGTTGCTTGTGCAGGCAGAGCAGTACGTGCGCGCGCTCATCGGACGACTCAACAAGCGCTTGTGCTTTGCCCGAGCAGGAGTTGAGTGGCGGCTTGTGCGCTCCTGCGGTCGATCGTGGGTATGTCTCCGATTGCTGGAGCCTTGATACTGTCGCTCTTCTGGTTCCTTATGTCGTTGTTGGCTCTTGCAAATATGTTTGATGCGTTACGTCCAGGTTGAAATCACGTACCCAGTCGCTACCAAAATCTCTATAACGGTAAACGCGCTGCTACTCATTGTCGATTTAGACGCTCTGACCCCGCAACCTCACAGTATTGGTGCTGTTTGTTGTCGCGAATCAGAGCTCGTACCAATCTGCTTTTGAGGACGCACTCCCAACGTCGTCGTCGTCGGTGTCCACCGCGTCTACGCGCTCAACGTCCTCGTTTCAACATTCGACCGTACGCACATCGTCCAGTTCGCCATTGATGCCGGAAGTGGAAGTCTGACAAGAGTCACACAAGTAAGTCATCAACTGTGTAGTGAGCGTGTCGTAGCTAACAAGATACCAAAGGATACAAACAGAAACTCAAAGTAGATATGCACATAAAATCCTTGCTTTTTTGTGTTGCTTTGTATAATCCACATGGTTCCGGTTGAGCCAATTACGAGAATGTCGTCGCCAATGAAGCTTCTTCATTCCACTACCAACCAGCATTGCCGACACCTGTGAGTGCTTGTCTTCCTGATTATAATTCTATTTGTCTTCTCGATTCCTACGATATCATCACTTCCAAATTAGAGAGCAAGGATGAGACAGACGACACATGGCTACATTGCGTACCACAAGCATACTTCCCATCCCCCACGTCCATCGTGTGTGTAGACAACGTTACCTTCTGGTCGCGTACCTTTGTGACTCTTTTTTTCCTTCCCCGACAGCCTTCCTCTTGCACTCGGCATTCTACTGAAGCGTGAGGAAACTGCGCACTGTGTTTCGGAATTGGCCGAGCTTTTGCGTGAACTTGTCTCGGTTCGCCGCTTCCAGATTCGGCAGCACGTCCGAAAACAGCGCCGCAAATGCTTCTTCAATCAAAGCCTGGTTCTCCATCGACTGCGACGAACTGAGCGACTGCTGATACGCGTTCAGCGCCTCTTCGCTGCAAAGCGTCAAACTCAGAATCGGGCGAGACAGCGCCCACTGCGATGTCGCTTCTCCGTAAATTAAAATATCGAAAAGCGACGCCAACAAAGTTGACCACATGTTTGGGTTCGCTTGCGCGTGGGCGATCAGCGCATGTTTGATCGGCGTGTCGCGCTTCTTTTTCATCTCGTGATAGTAGAGCGTCGCCAAGTGATCCACGGCTGTCGCACATTGCGCCGCAATCGCCAGGTCGTACGAGTTGATTCCTTCAAGAAGCGACGTCACCAGCTGGCTGAAGATGCCACCGTCGAGGGCGACGACCGATGCGATCTGGTTGCGGAACAAGATCTCTAGAAAGAAAAAGTACGCGTTCTTGACTTTCGGAAAATTCATCAAATCCTCATGCGGAATCGAGAGCACGAGCTGCAACGCCACTTCAAGCGCATTGTCCAGCGACTGGTCATTGTAGAGCTTGAACACACCAAAGTTGACGTAATTACCGCCAAGCGCGCGATACAGAATGCCCAAGCACAGCGAAATGGCCTTGTACTTCTCCCCGTAAGGATTCTTGCCTACTTGCAATGGTTGTATCCGCCTTCCAAACGCCACCACAACGCTGCTCAACTCCCGAAAGAGCAAGATGCCGTTCGCCGAGCTCTGGTCAAACATAACGCGCTGGGCTTTGTTGTACGCGACTTCCTGGAGGAACTTGAGCAGCGCTGTCATCACGAACGGGTTGTCGTAGAGCTCTTCCGCGGCACGCACAAAGACGGGGAAATACGTTGGATACAAAAAATCAAAGATGCAGCTAAAGGTTCGACGATTGTGCGTTTGCTGCACGATACCACGCAGATCTCGGCACACCCCGATGACAGCATCTTTCACTTCTGGGACGCGGAAGTTCGGTGTTTGCATGAGCTTGTTCAGCACGTCCTCGATTGGCTCCATGAATCGCTCAAAGCGATCCGAGGACTCGTCAAATGCAGTCGTGAACAACAAGCGGGCAATCGTCGTGTGAAACGTCGTACGGTGTCGAGTATTTGCTGGAACAGCCAAGAACGGAAACTCGTCGGCGGTGTGGTGACCAATGAGGTATTGCACGGTCTCGAGCCCCAACAGCAATTTGCCAGACGAATACCCAGACGCAATCTCAAAGAAAAGCGCAAGCGTCTTGCTGATCACAACTTCATCTTCGCCCCAAAATTTCAGGTTGTTGCCAATCTTCGTCACGATCATGTTGACCACAATTGTGTGGTCGCCAAACCCCATGCGATCGAACATGCGCTGGTACGCCTTGTGCTTGCCCGTCATCGACGCCTCGGTTGGTGCCATGATTGGAGACGACACTTGCAAGTTTGATGATGGTGGGGGCGCCGACGGCATACCATGCTGCTCACCGATGTAACTCTTTCGGAAACTGCTAAAGTAGTACAGCAGCGCCAACTCAAAGTGAATACTCGGCTTTTGCTGGCCACCCGACGTGATCAAACGGTGCTCCGTAAGCTGCATCGCACGGAACACGCGCTGCGACAAATCAGCGTCCACCAGTTCGTCGCCTTCGGCCGATCCAGACGCATACGTTTGACCGCCAATGATCGATCCGATCACGTACACAAGCCACGCGAGCTGGTTTTCCATCGTCTCAACCTGCTGATGCACAGTTTGATCACCCATGTCGCCGCCATTTTGCTCGAGAATGCTGCAGGCTTCGGCGTACTGACTCAAGATCGGGTCCAACACCGTCACGATGTATTCCCCCGATTTGCGGTAATTGAAATGGCACAGCGTCGGGAGCTTCTCGAGCTGTTCGTACAGACCACCTTCATCGTCCAGCGGGTTGTCCAACGAATCGTCAGCAGCACATTGCTTCGCTGAGTCCAGACGGGATTGCACATACGCTTGAATGACCTGCGGCACGCCACTGTCCAAAAAGGTCGACGACGTAGGCGACCCTGGACGCGTCTCGACACGCACATATGGCAATGCCGCCACCAATCGTGCCCACAATCCCAGCAGGTAATGCGTCGAGTTCGCCGACCATTGCCACTGTCGAAAAGACTTGATCGTGAAATCCGGCGTCAAATCGATCCATTCCTGGAACGAGTCGGCTTTGATGAGCTCCGAGAGCTGGTAGTTCGACTTCAAGCGACCAATGAGGCGGCAAAACTCGTGATAATTCTGCTGGTCCGAGAGTCCCTGCTGGGTCGCGAGGATGGCGCAGATGCCCGTGAGCAACTGCGACAAAAATGTCGCGCGCTCCTTGTCCGGAGAAAACAGGTTGCGTCGCACCGACGCAAACAGCATCAACGCTTCGAGGCACTTCGACGTGTTCGGCGGGTTGCTGGATTTGTAGAAATCAAACAGCAGCTGCATCGTCTGCGGATCCTGGATCAGCGGACGCCACGACGTCGGCACTTGCAACGAACCCGTTTCCTCGGACGATTCGTCCGGGTTCGTCCCGATAAAGTCAAACGAAAGACACTTGATCACGAGACTGAGCGCTTGGTCGCCCATGCGATCCTCCTGCGTGGGCGTCGCGCCGATGATGTTGTGCATGTGCAATTGCTTCAACGTGGTCAGCGACAATTGGAAGATGCGGTACAGCGAGTCTTCGCGAAACGAGACGGCGATCTTGCGGTGAAACGTGATGTTGCGGCCAGCCACAGGCAAATTCATCTCGGTCACGAGCTCGTTCAGGATCTGCAGTCCGATAATACAGTGGTCGACGGTCGCCTGTAGGAACTTGGTAACCTCGTTCACGATCTCGCGGTGCTGTTCGTCGTCGAACCAGCCAAACTTGGTGAGGCGACATACCATCTGGATCAGCGACGTCGTCACGAACTTCTCGAGCGTCGGCCCTTTCTGCGCTAAATACCCGAGAACATAATTGCCTAGTGCACACGTATATATACGTATAATGCGCATTTCCATCAGATACCATCATAATACAGCAATACGCCTCCAGAAAATGCGCAAACACACGCCGTCTTCCACACACGAATAAAATACATATATAGCTAAATAGCCACACGTACGGATGTCGACGCGCTCGGACGCCGTAAAGTTGTTCCAGTGCGTGGTGATGAGCTTGGTGAGGCTGTTGCTCGCGACGAGCAGCGCGTAGGGCGAGCTCGAGTTGTCGAGTACGTACTGGCACTGCGGGATGTACTCGGCCGACGACTGCAGCACGAGCACGGCCTGCTGCGCGTGCGCGCGCTCCGACTCGTTCGCGCTCTCGTAAAGCACTTTGCAGAGCGTCTCCAGGTTGCGCAGCTGGCTCGCGTCCATCGTCGCGTGTGTATGTGTGTCTGCGGACGGCTGCTCTCTGGGGGGTTGTTCGGTTGTTTTTTGGGACGATCCTTCACTATGGCGGAGAACAGGAAGCTCCTTGGATATCGCTCTCTCTGTGTGCGTGCCCTGGTTTGCCGTCTTCAACTAGGACCACCCGTCCGAAAATAAGGACGAAAGCCTAGTTTAAGGGGAACGATTCAGATTCACTTATTCACTTACACAAGCGAAATCGGGACTGGGGATAAGGCATTGGATGATGGTGGCAGACAACAATGAAGGAATCATGGAATCAAAAGAACGAGTATATTGATATTGGACGCGTGGCATTCACTCTGCTGCTGTATGGAGCTGGATATGCTGCACCTAATGCCAAGAGCGTGGCGCGTTGCGTTCGGATACACCGCGTGTCCCACAATAGAGAGTGAGCGAAGGACTCTGAATCCTTGTCGGAGGAGTCATTTGCTGTCTTAGCCCATCCAGCGGTAGGTGGGGAGCCGATTGCCGTCCTCGTCCACCTGGCAGTCGCGGTTCAAGCAGACCCAAATGAGCCCGAGCGTCGACTGCTTGACGCCGTCGTGCGAGCGGATGAACACGGCGCCGTTGTGGCCGCACATGGGGCACGTCACGTCGTAGTCGCGCTGCAGCGTCGGGTCGTCGATGATGTCGCCGGGGAGCACGTCCAATTGCACACTGAGCACATATACACACGCGTATATATGCAATAGCATTCATGTTAGCAAATACACCCATAATATAGTAGTCCCTCTCCATGTTGCAGCATGCGCATGTATAAAAAAGAAAGCGCACCGCGTGTCCTTGACCAATTCGTTCACATAAATACAGTTCTCTTCGACTTCCTCCGACTGGCCGCAATTCCGGCACCGGAACGTCAGACGACGCAAGTCGCGATCTTGGCTCGGGTACAACATGTTGTTGCTGCACTCGTATAATATTACATCATAACAACAGCACGCACACAGACAGTGTCCGTAAGTAAATGGCGTCAGGCATACAAACCCAGACGAAAACGACGCAGATTCCGCATCACAACAACACGAAAAGAAAAGCGCAGAGAGGAGGACAAGTGGCGCGTGTTAAACGCCAGCACACTCGCGTCACTGCGCGTCCGCCTCCCTTCTCTCTCGCTTCACTTGTAGTAGAATGGGGACCGTACCATTCGCGACAGAAGCGCATGCCCGCGGCCGCCATGGTTGCTACCTGTGATCGTGGGTGGAAGGAAAGTAGGCGAGTGAGCGAACTGAGGAAGGGAGAGGCGCACATACTTCTCTAAAGTGCGTTTTCGAAAAAGCAATTTACTTGTTTGACTTCCAGATAGTCCAATATAACAAGATCGTACTTAACACTACTGTCGTCTCTCTTATAGTTGATAGCTGGCTTCGTTCGGATTCTGGTTCTGATTCTCTAAATTGAACCCAAAATTGAACCCAAAATTGAACCCAAAATTGAACCCAAAATCATGTTGTTAGAAGAAGGAAGCAACCCACAGTCAATTGAGTTTCCCACGCACACAGCAAACAGCAAACAGCAAGCAGAAAACAGCAGCGTTCACGTCGTTCACAAGATACCGCCACCAGTGACGCTGCTTCCGCTCACGTGCATCACGGCTGTGGTCCGTCTGGTGCATCCGGAGCTGCAAGCGCTGTCACACGTCATGACGCAGCTCAGTGACTTGCTCGAGTGCGCAAAGTGGAGCATCCCACGCACAGTACAGCGACACGGTGTCTTCAGCTTCTTCGCCACCGTTGTCGCCGATGATCTCGCTGTTGAGCCAGTTGCATGCGCGCGAGTTGCCCAATATCGACCGCTTCCACAAGGCGTGGCTGTTCCGGAAGGCGCTTGAGCGTGCCCTGAGCTTACCTCGTGACGAGCTCATCGTGATCCAGTAGCTCTTGGAAACGTACTCCCCGACAGAGAACATCTCGCTTGGGCAAATTGCACATTTTGCAATGGTTTACCGAGCATTTTGCATCGAGAATTACGTGGCACGCTCAGTTCATGGTTGCTACTGCTCGGGGAGGACACCTGGACACACTAAAGTGGATTTATGCAAAACGTGAAAAACTGTTACGCGAATAAATGGGTGAAAATGATTGAAGAAGCCGCGGCAAAAGGCCATTTTGAGGTGGTGCAGCGGGTCCACAGTCGAAGTCTTGAACAAGTCCAAGATGGGGGAGCTACCAGTGTGTTAGAAGACGCACGGGCCAGCAACGCTTTCCCGTTTGCACTTCACCGCAATCATCTCCAGGTCGTCGAGTACCTCTACGCCAGTGGGTACGTCGGCAGCACAATCGATCTCACACACTTTTATCGAGACGATTTTGGGGGACTCAGCTTCGAAATGCAGCAGTGGCTCCTAAATCACTCGTTTCGGGATTGTCTAGAAACGTTTGCGCACTACCGCGCAGTAATCAACGGCAACTTGGCAATCGTCCAGTGGCTCCATACAAACAATGTGGAAAGTTTTGGTACTGGCACGATGGATTGCGCAGCTGAGCATGGTCAACTCGATGTTGTCAAGTGGCTTCACGAGAATCGACGTGAGGGATGCACCACTCAAGCCATGGATTTGGCGGTAGAGAGAGGACATCTTGATATTATAAAATGGTTACACTTGAACAGGTTTGAAGGGTGCACAGGTTCTGCAATGGATGGTGCTGCGCTATACGGACACTTGGCTGTGGCGCAGTGGCTTCACACTCACCGAGAGGAGGGCTGATCGACGTCTGCGATGAATTACGCCGCTAGAAATGGTTGTCTAGACATCGTGAAGTGGCTTCACTCGAATCTCAGCGAAGGTTGCTCAACTATCGCGATGGATCGTGCAGCTAGGCGTGGCCACTTAGACGTTGTCAAGTGGCTGCACGAGCATCGCAATGAAGGTTGCACAACGAATGCGATGGACCGCGCAGCTGAGAACGGTCATTTGGAGGTCGTCGTATGGCTTCACGAGAATCGTAGTGAAGGATGCACAAAGTTCGTCATGGGTTGTGCAGCGAGGAACGGCCACCTGCATGTTGTGAAATGGCTGCACAAGAATCGAAGTGAAGGCTGTACGTAAGCTGCGATGAACAATGCGGCTGCGGCTGGCTCGCTTGCCATCGTGCAATTCCTGCATTACAATCGAAGCGAAGGGTGCACGTCACGAGCCATCATGCTGGCTGTAATCCACAAGCACTTTGATGTCTTTGCTTTCTTGCATGCGAATTGAACGGAAGGGTGTTGCAAGTATAGGCCTCCTTTGTGAGGTAAACGAAGGGATCTCGAGAGTCTTGGGTGGCTCTTGAAACATTATCGTGGGAGCGTGGACATCGCGCGTTTGCTTCATCGATCTCGCTCGAGGGATTATCCGTTCGTGAAAGAGCTGCTCTGTGATATGGGTAAATGGAAAGCGTTAACTTCGAGTTACCGGTGCTCTAGGTCTCAAGCGGGAGGAACTCCAGCGCTGCGTTCGTAGCAGGTAAGCCGGACGAATCAAGGAAAAGGTAAACTAACAAATTGAAAGACATGCCCCAGCATTAAAGAATACTGAGTGTGTCAGACATCCACTTGAAGTTCACGTTGTGTACTCAAGAGCGTGTGTTTTCAACGCCATCAGTCTTGCCAATCATTCGGTAGCTTCGTATCTTTGCGACTACATCGAAGAAACACGTCAATGCAGATTCAAACGGCGAAGGGTAAGTGTACATTGCCTTCCTATACTGAAGTCAGTCTTCAGCGATTGATTTACAGGAATGATTGCAGTCAGTCTTCGATTATTGCGCCATTGGTGATGACAGGGAAATGGCATCAATATTTGTCCCATCATTGTTGTTTGCACCCGTGGGACGAGTGGCTGAAAGAAGGAAATAAACCGTCGTATCGGAGGCTTAAGCACACTTTTGGTCGTGTGGCTAATCAAGAATCGGGGCAACAATCGCAAACTTGGAAGCATGGACTCAGACGTAGCTCCAGTGGACACGTACAGTGAGCAGCGTCGCCGACACCACAAACCCAAGTCGCGAAGTGCATTCTGGTATGTACCTAAATCGCGCAAGAAGCGCTACCGCGACATGCGAACGCTAGTGTGCGATTCCACGGGGACTGTGAGGTACCAAGGGGTAGTGGGGACAAGACCAAAGCTTGATTGCCTAGACGCGCCCCATGAGGGTGACGTTACGGTCAAAAGAGAGGCCGTCGTTGAAGCAGCGGCATCGAGCACTACACTTGATGAGGAAGAATCCAAGGGCAAAATGAAGGTCGAGGTATGGCGGGCATGATCCAAATGCTGAAATTTTGTCGAACGCAGCACGAAGCACGATCTCAATTTACAACAAATTCTTCAATGGGAATGAACCCTCTTCCATTCACACGAGCTGAGACTTGCAGACAAACACACAGTGTGCGCTAGCTAGCTGTCACAAACGCATTTGCTTCTATCGAGTTTGCATTACTTTGTAAGGCATTGGCAAATTGCATAGAATATACATAAAATAGCTTGGCCAATTTGGAACGTCGACATTGCCCAATGCATTGAAGTGGTAAAAAATCTCGTACCACAGATCCGAGCTACGACGAGCTACTTCATTCGTCGACTTCCTCTGCCTCCTTTGACTGTTGACTCCAGAGCTTTGCGTAGGCTTTTCATACACAACAAGAACAACAGATAACATTAGCGTCCGACGATTTAAAAGTGCCAAGATTATGGACGAGGTGCCAAATCGTACCTTGCTTTTTCTCGAGCAATTCGGCATGGCTACCGGTTTCCACAATGCGTCCTTTCTCCAGTACGACGATGTTGTTGGCGTGGCGGATCGTCGACAGGCGATGCGCGATGATGATCGTGGTACGACCCTTGCACGCTACGTCGAGCGCGGCGTGGATACTGCGCTCAGTGACCGTATCCAGAGACGACGTGGCCTCGTCGAGGACGACCACGGACGGATTCTTCAGTATGAGCCGCGCGATCGCAATGCGCTGCTTCTCGCCACCACTGAGCTTCAGGCCACGCTCACCGATCTGCGAATCGAATTGCTTTGGTAGCGACATGATCAAGTCGTAGATATTGGCTGCTTTCGTTGCAGCAATGAGATCTTCTTCGGCGCTGTTTTGACGAGCATACATGAGCTGCACGTACGCGTAGGCATAGCAGAAACACGAATGCGCACAGCAACAAAGTGATTATTGAGATCATATGTCGGTATGTGCAGCAATCAGAAGCAAACAGAGACGTACATTGTAGCGAATCGTGTCGTTGAACATGACCGTGTCCTGCGGCACGATGCCGATGCTTTGACGCAACGATTTCTGACGAACCGAAGCGATGTCCTGACCATTGATAAAGATCTTCCCCGACGTCACCTCATAGAAGCGGAACAGCAAACGGCTGATCGTCGTTTTGCCCGACCCCGTCGAACCCACAATCGCAACTGTGTGTCCCGTTGGCACAACGAAGTTAATGTCTTTCAAGCCATTCGCTCGCGGTTGACTTGGGTACGTGAAATACACGCCCTTGAACACCACGGTACTCGCGAACGGGTCCACCTGAAGCGCTAGCGCACCCGGTTGGTCCTTGATCTCCGGCTCGATCTGCAGCAACTCGACCAAATTCTCCATGTCCACGAACGACTGCACGATCGTGTTGTAGATGTTGCCCAACGAGTCCAGCGGCTTAAAGATATTGGCGATGTACACTGTCACGGCCACAAAGTCTCCGATCGTCATGGTGCCGCGGAAGATGTTCTGTGCCGTGATAAACAGACACGCGCCGAGACAGCTCTGCTGGATCAGCTGCTGAATCGTCACGATCGCGTTCAGCAGACCCCGCGTCGACAGTTGCGAGCGCTGGAACATTGTGATGCTTACCATGTAGCGCTTCAGCTCGTACTCCTCCGTGCAAAAGTACTTGACAGTCTCAAAGTTCGTGAGTGAATCGACCGCTTTCTCGCTTGCCTGGTTGTCGTGCTCGTTCGTTTCTTTCTTGTATTTGAGCCGGATTTGCGTCCCGATAGCCGTCGTGACAACATAGAGGACCACGCCCGTGATGCAGATCACCGACAGGATCTTCTCCTTGAAGGAAAAGATAAACACGATCGAAACGATCACGAGCTCCACGAGCGTCGGCAGCAAGCGGAAGAAGATCACGTTGACGATGTTGTCCGTGCTCGAGGACCCTCGGTCGAGGCAGCGCAGCACTTTGCCAGTTTTCTTGGTCAGGTGGTAGTTCATCGACAGGCTGTGCAAGTGACCGAACAGCTGACACATGAGCACATACGCAGAACAAACAAAGTCAGTATGGTGTTCTAAAGTCCTCCTGATTGATGAAGAAAAACAGTCAGAGACTCATACCTTTTCAGCCACCTCTTGGTAAGCGTGCTGCTTAACTGTCATGTACAGATACGTCTGGAGCTGCTTTGCGAACGCAAACCCAAAGAGCGTAACTGCAGGAAAACACGACAACAACAAGCGTCCGTTAGTACACACACATACAAAAAATGCATAATGCCTCTTGCTGTTGCATAGAGACATCTGATGTGTACTTACGGCAGTACATCGCGATTGCGAACGCGGGGAAATGTGTCAACTGACTGGCCGATAGGTCGTTCGTGGCCTCCTTCAGAAACAGCGGCGCCAGGATCCGCGACCCGCGCGAGCAAAACATAAACGCAAACGAGATCGCCACACGAAACCTCTATTTTCATTCCATATCCACAAAGAAAGAAGCCAGATATACAACGTCAACCTAAAGCCAACCGCGCAAAAAAAGCAACAGAAAGCAACACCACAAAGATAACCACGTACCAGTCCCCACGTCTTGGGCCAGAAATCTGCATCACCAGCACATGTTCACATATTCATATACACATCAATCGTCAGAACGCAGTACGCAATGCATGCGATGGTGTCGCTATCAGCAGCAAAAGTGCATCGCTTCAACCCGCCACACGTACACGGCACGAGCAGCACGCGGAGCTCCCACGCTGACACGCTACGCGACAGCGCCGACGGGTCCTCGAGGGAGGCGAAAGTCGCGTCGTCATTGGGCGTCTTCTTCTCCTTTTGCTGCTGCTGTGTGGATGACGCGTCCAGAAGCGCCGTGCGCTCCGTCGCCGTCATGTCTGCTCTTGACGCGGCAAATGCGGAAATGCCACAAACGGCAGTTTGACTTATTTGTGTGCGTTGCTTTACAATACGGGATGCTGATATATACAAACATTCTGAGGATCCAAAGATGTGGGATGAATATTAAAGCAGTACATGGAGCTGCGACACGTCAAGGCACAGAAGAGAGTAGTGAAATGATCGACGGAGAAACTTTTGCCTTTGAAACAGGGAATGCTCAGCTGCAACGAAGCATGAAGCAGAGAGATGCTTGCGTATTGTACCTGCTGCGTCGCGTAGACTGGCAGCCATTGGCAGCAAGGCTGCACTCGCCCCAAGTATTATTTACGCTGTTATCCCAAGGACGCGCACAGTACAGCACACAAGGATGTGTGCTGTATTGCTATGCTCTAGACCCTAGCATGTCGTCGTTTCATTGCTGCTCCAGTCGTCTCAAGCACCTGGACACATCATGTTGGTTCAACAACTCGAGCTCCAGCTTCAGCTTCGTGCATTGAAACAAGTTGCCATGGACACCATTCGATTACGTTTCCAAGCATACATTCTGAGCAAATCACCATCGTTCTGGATGAGCCAGGCAGTGTGGAGGGGGTCCAATCGCCACCTTCACTCCGAATGGAGGATTCCCGTCTGTCGTTGTCCATTTGAACTTGCTGGTCGAAGCGTACATATCACGTCCGCATAGGGTTCGCATGTGTTGTCGCTCTGAGGCGAGTGAATTGCCCAGCGATTCTCACAGCGCCATGATACACTGCAACGCTTTTTTGCATTGTTTACAAGTGCCGTCAACGCCCTCCCACGCAACTTTGCGTTTGGATGACTTCACAAATACAGCGAGGGTGCACAATCTAGTTGGCGTGTGCAGAGTGCTGCTCCTGGACCTCTCTCCACATTCTGATAACGCACAGCGGTTTTAAAATGGAAGATGATCGCTCTCAACCTGTGAACCAAAACCACACACCACCTCATACATTGCACGCAATTGACTTTACAGTGTCGATGTGGTTTTGCTTCAAATTATCCTGCAATGGGAGGTAAAGAGACCCAAGCCTTTCCACCTCAAGTTTTCGTCGATAGCGCGGTCGCTTTTGCAGTGAAGGAGGGGGAGAGAATTGGGCCTGTCCATTTAGAATAGTAGACTGTAGCTCGAACAGGCTACTGTATTACAGAAGCCCACAGAGTAAGGTACAAGAGTGTCTACGTGTAGACTGGCGCATTAGGAAATCGGCATTCCTATCACGCCGTGTGGATGTATAGTTGAAAGACAAACGCCATTGTGCGAGGCATTTTTGCCAGGAAATAGCTACGTTAATAAATGGAGTGCATTATTAAATTAGAGAAGCCATAGATAGTGCGCATTCGTTCGCTTGCATAATGGTTCTGTTTTTCTTTTTGTAAAATTGACAGCTTATGATTGGTCAATTGACCTTTTAATGGAATCTGATTGGGTGGTACCGGCCACCTGCCTTGTCTCGTGGAATGGGAATTTGGTCTTCCCGCCCTACCCCGCATTACATGATTCATGTTACTTCAGCAGTACGTGGGTATTTTTGGCTTCACACGCAAAAGTCCGCAACACCCACACCAAACTACAGTGTAGCAGCAGGTGCATGGATTTGCGAAGTAAGCAGCAACTTCACTTTAGTACCTGGCCACCAGAAAATGCGTTGACGCACGCTGCTTTTCCTCCCAATAAAGCTATTCAACCAAACGCATACCTACCACTTTTCGTAGGTTCTTTTCGCATGCTACTTTATCCTAAAATCGGCGCACACACTCGTCTATTACACATTGGAACTTCCGCTCCCTCCCGCCGCGCCAGTCGCTTCTCCCAAAAGTGCAGCGTAGCATGGCTTCCACAATGCTTTATCAAAGGCGACTAGGGGTCTTCCTGTTACTTCAGCATAGATAGTCAGTGTCGTGTTATTGGGCGAACTTTACTTCAGACCTCCCCCTCCCCTTTCCCGCGTCCGTCCGAACTCTTCACTTTTCTCCATACATACACACACGCCTATTATAATACCATTGAACCAACGTGGCGCGCGCTCCGACGAAATAAATGCCTGCAGGCCGATGGACACGGAAGACGATCCCATAGCATCGCCGCGGCGCGGACGCGGCGGTGAACAGCCGACCCGGAAGCGCAAGAAGCCCACGAACCTCAGGGCCAGCCACGGCGCGCAGCTTGAGCGGATAGCGCACGCGCCGGGCACGCCGCCCGTGTCGTACGCGCCGGCGTCGTTCCGGAAGAAGGACAAGTACAGGAAGCTCGCGGACACGACGGTCTCTACGGCGTCCACAACCGCAACCAGTGCCACCACTGCGTCATCGACATCATTAGCGTCGGCGATGACGCAGACTAATAGCAGGCTAGCGACGCCGCCGATTTTCCTCACAAGCGCGCCGCCGCCGGCGCCGTCGTCGACGTTCTCGTCGCTCGCGTCCTTTGCGTCGTCGCACAATAGTCAGTTCAGTAGCAGCAGCACGACGGGGGACGAAGATGGCGACTATTACAACAGGAAGAAGCCCAAGTGGTGGAAGCGCATGGTGACCATGCGCTCGGGGTTCAAGCGCCCGCGCGACCACCAGCAGATGCTCATCGACCAGGAGTTGTACGTGCGCAGCATCCTCGAGTCGTACTCGTCGTCGCTGTCCTCGAACCGCATGTCGTCGACGGTGAACCAACTTGGCGGCATGAACGGCGAGCCCTCGCCGCACAGTGGCGGACCAATCACTACAGGAGCAGGCGGCGGACTGCCACCACCTTCGGTGCGCGGTCGCGGAATGTCGACTGATGGGCTCACGAGCGAAGAGGCGATGTATTTAGCCCAATTGGAGACACCGGACCCGTTTGATCTCGCGGCCGAAGAGGACCACATCCGACTTCAAATGCAGAACCAGCGCACGATCGGCGTCGGCGACGACGAGGACGACGACGAAGAGCGCAATCGACGACGTATCCAGCGCCGCATCGCGAAGGAGGCGCTGCGTGCCAAGGAAATGGAGAAAAGTCAGCATCTCGCACGCACGCGCAGAAAACTGTGTCTGTTTATGCTTTGTCTAGGCATCACGCTCTCGGCGTTCATCGTGGCGTCCGTGCTGATAGCAAGAGTGGGCGTCAAGGCGTTTCGAGTGAGTGCGAGCGATGGCGAGGCGAGAAATGTGACGTCGACGGACACGATAACGGCGGTGCCAGTCCCCGTGACACCAGCACCTGTTGTGACGCTGTCTCCGGACAGTCCGCTGTATGAGATGTACAATGGCACGCTGCCGCCGCGAAATGCGCGCTCGGGCATCGGCTTGATCAGCGACTCGGCATCAGGGGATGAAGATGGCAGCGGGGGTTCTGCAGCCGGTTCAGCGAGCGGAAGCGGCGATGATGCTGACGCAGGCACAGGAACCACGAGTCTGACCAAGAAGGTGTACACGTACGTACACTGCGTGCTCATGTCGCTGTCGCTCTGGATGTCGCTCGTGATCATCGGCATGCACATCACGTTCCGGTCGTTTCGCACGTACTCGTTGCCGCTGGTGCTGGAGCTGAGCTTTGCGCAGTGCGGCTACTGGATCACGTCACTGCTCCGTGTGCAGTTTGTGAACGAGAGCGTCAACAACATCGCGTACCTGCTCTTCTGCATGGCCGAGAGTTTCTTCAATTTTGGGCAGATCTCGTTCACGTGTGCGATCGCGTTTAACATGTACCGTTCCGTGGTGTCGTACGCCGACGTGCTCTTGGATTCGCACAGTGCAAAGCAACGGTACCGCTCGTACACGGTCAACGTGATGCTGCTCTCGCTGCTTGGGTCCATCACGCTCTCCCTTGTCGGGTACCGGAAATACGATGCAACCTTAGTTGAAGACAATTTCCAGCCGTGCCTGTACCCAACGTGTCGGCTGATCCTGTACGTGTACTACCCGCTGCTCGCGTTCGGCTTCAGCTTTATCTTCTACATCCGCTTCAAGCGCACGATCGGTGAATCCTACCCGATGTCCGCTACAGGCCGACTCAACAAGATCGCGCGGTCGTACCTCGTGCTGTTTTTCATTTGCTGGGGCAGTTTGATCACGCTCACGGCCATGCCATCCCCAGATCCGTCGGACACCGACATGAAGATCGTGCACTACACACTGCAATGGATCTTCGATGTTCTCGGCGTGGGCACTGCGGTTATTACGCTCACAAACTTCCACCGGTGTCGCAAGGCGTTTGATTTCGGGTTGTCGCTCAAGACCATTGATCCAAACAGCATCGAGTTCGAAGACCCAGTCAACATTCTTGGGGAAGGCACGTTTGCGCTGGTGCTGAAGGCAAAGTGGCACCAGGGCGTGATGGACAACTCGATTTCCCGTACGGTCGATGTCGCGGTCAAGACGTTCAAGCACACCCAGTTTGAATGCCTTGACCAAATGAAGGAAGAAGCGTACTTGTCGTCGAAGCTGATGCACCCTTGTGTGATGATGACCTACGGGTGCTACACCAATGGTAGCAACATGTACATCGTGTACGAATACCTTGGAGGTGGTACGCTCCAGGACGTGCTGGATGCCAATGAGAGTCTTCCTTACGAGACTGTTCTCCGATACGCGCACATGATCGCCATGGGTATGCGGTTCTTGCATGGACTCCCCGTTCCCATTATCCATCGGTAAGTTGACCTTCTCTCTGTCATCTTTTCTTGTGAGTAGCTTCAAGCTGACCCAATTGCTTCTTCTGTTTGTGTGCTATAATGCTATAATAGCGACCTGAAGCCATTGAATTGCATCTTTGATGCCGATCAAGAGATGCTGAAAGTGGCTGATTTTGGCGAGTCGCGGTTGTTCCGAAAGAAAGAGGTCGTGCGGCATCAACGACCGGATTTCTATCCATCGGCGGATTTGACGCTCCAGATGACCACAAACATCGGCAGCGCCTGTTGGGCGGTAAGATCTGTTTCTGCGTTACGAAGTGTATTTTTGTTAAATCATCTGACGCACCGCTCTTCGCCATGACGTCAACCGTAGGCTCCTGAAGTGCTGAAAGACGAAGACAAGTCCGAATATTCGGTCAAGGTCGACGTGTATAGCTTTGGGATCATGTGCTGGCAGCTCTACACGTGCAAAATCCCGTACCTCGATATCCCCGGGAGTGTCTTGGCGCTCTCGGAAGCAGTTTTGAACGGGCATCGCCCCAAGATCCCCGCCGATTGCCCCACGCTCTTTGCGAAGATTATGCGCCGGTGCTGGCACGAGAGCGCACCGCGTCGCCCAAGTTTTGAAGACATTGTGCAGTTATTAGAGATGGAGCTCGCCGATGAACGCCGGCGGCAAGCGTACAGCAATGCCCAGCCGCCGCGAATGAATAGTGGTGGGTACTTGCGACGGAAAGCGGAGCTGTCCTCCGTGATGACGACAGCCGGGTCGTCGACAGCATCCGACTGAGCTGATCCACTCCGTGATTGCAATGGCAGAGTGAGTAGCCATGTACCACGGGAAAACGAAAGATCGCGGCTCGCGACCACCATTTTGACCATTTTGTTAATATAAAACCTTATCTATTCAACTGGGAATGCTGAGACCAGCCTCATGTTCGCCAGAAACACTGCTGCAACGGCACACTTGGTGGGGCTTGAGTGGGAAACGCTAATGCGATTCGCAGGTCTTGAGAGAGCGACCACACTCGTTTCCAGTACCTTTTTCACGTGCAACTCTTTGGTGCTTGGTGGCTGTTTCCAGATCCACGCAACCGCCGTGGTGTGCCTGAAAAGGCGCCGACTCATTACGCAACAAGGGCACGTCAAAGACAAGAGCTCGCTTGGCAAAGCGAACAGCTACAGTGTGCTTGCGCAAACTCTTGTCCCAGGGGCAAACGAGCAGCGATATTCAGTCACAGCTTTAGCCACAGCTCTGGCATCTTGTCTCCGACGTCAGCGCACACGATGAAGCTGGTTGGACGAGTCGCCCTGTTCGGGACGCTTCTGCTTGCGCTCCTGGGCAATTACCATGCGCAAGCCAACGTGATCCAGGTCGCGCTGACCAAAATGGCTCGGTCGTCAGAAGTGGACTGGCTGCACTCGAGATACCGCAATGCTCTCAACGCTGCGGCACCATCCGAGAAAGTGAACCTCGCAGACGACAATAGTACAACGACGCAGTCCGCGAGTGCAAATTCGGCGACGCCCCAAGTCATCAACGTCGATGCCGCTGAGACGCGCATCTTCAGCGGCGAAGGCTCGCATACGATCCAGGTCACGGTCGGTGGCCAACCGCGCACGCTCATCATCGACACGGGCAGCGGCAAGACGGCGTTCGTGTGCGAAGGTTGCAACAATTGCGGTACGCGCCACGAGAATGCGCCGTTCCAGTTCACCTCCAACACCAAGTACCTCACGTGCGCATCGTCAAACAGTTGCGCCGAGTGCACGACCGAGGGCAAATGCAAGTACAGCCAGGTGTACGTGGAAGGGGACTACTGGCTCGCCAACAAAGTGTCGGACGTGATGGCATTTGCGCCAAAGAACCAACCAGCATTCCAGGCGCCCGTCAACTTCGGGTGCATCTACGCGCAGGACGGTGTCTTTAACACGCAAACATCAGACGGCATCATGGGCTTCTCCAAGCACGCGGACTCGATCTTCGAACAATTCTACCAGCACAAGGTCACCAAGTCGCGCATTTTCTCGCAATGCCTCAGCCAAAATGGCGGGATCTTGACGCTAGGTGGGGTCGACATGTCCATCAATTACGATCCCGTCGTGTACACCCCGATTCGCAACACTGGATTCCAGTACTGGACCGTCACGCTGCTCTCGATCTCCATCGGGTCCACAGAGCTTGAGATCGACAATAAAGTGTACAACAAGCACCGCGGCACCGTGTTTGACAGCGGCACGACGTTCGTGTACATGCCGCTGGCCATTGAGGCGCCGCTCAAAGCGGCCTGGGCGAAAGCCGTCGGTGACGATCAGTTCCCGATCAGTGACTATTATTACGATCTGACCGAGGCGCAGCTCGCGCACTTGCCCGATATCTGCTTCCATCTACTGAATGACGCCAAGGTGTGCGTGCCCCCGTCCTTGTATTTCTACCGCGTCGGAGTTGGCAAGTACGCCGGCACGCTTTTCTTTGGAGATGGTGCCAAATCCCTAATCATCGGTGCCAGCGCTCTCACGAATCACAACGTGATCTACGACGTCGACAACTTGCGTATTGGCGTCGCAAAGGCTAATTGCGAAGCCACAGTGAGCTCTACTGCCACCGACAACAGCACCACAACGAGTGCCGTGATGGTCGAGTTGAGCATCAACCCAGGTGGCGACAAGTTCCGCTCCATCTCACCTGCGATTGGAAGCTACGACGCTCTCGTGCAGTGGATTCTGGCGTCGGCCACGTTTCTTGGCGTCATCGGACTCGTGAACGCGCTCTGGATGGAGCTGAAGGACATCAAAGCGGAGAAAGCGCACCAAGCGCAATTAGCGAAGCAAGGCGACGTCAATGTCAATGAAGCTGATGGCGGCCGCGTGCCATCGGCGTCGTCTTGTGCTCTACTAGACGAGGAAGAAGAGGACCGGACAAGCGCATTTTCATTCATTCTCATGCGCGATGATGACGAGAGACAGGTTGTTTGACTGTTTGGATCAGAAGCTACACAGATGGAATGGAGCACATGATGGTTGTGATTGACCACATTACTTTCTCCTTCTTTGACTTTATCGCGTGGTTTGCAACACAAATATGCACACTCAGGGTCTCGTTCGCTGCATTACATTTTCTTTTCTATCGCATCTTTCAGAAGCTTTTCATCACTTGTCTTGTTTACCCGAGAGCGACATCCATGGCCATCATAACGATGAAGCCGACAATGACACCAGACGTGGCCAGTTTCTGGTTGCCACTTTGGTTCGCTTCCGGGATGAGATCGTCGACAACCACGAAAATCATGGCGCCCGCTGCGAACGCAAGCGCGTATGGGAGAATGGGTTGCACGTAAAGCACGGCGCCGGCTCCAATGATCTGATAAAACACACATAAATACGAAAATGAAGTAGCGCAATTAGTTTAAAAACCACTTTGGCAAGAGAAAAAAAGCGAAAGTGAACACATACCCCGCCGAAAGGCTCTACGAGTCCGCTCAGTTGACCCCACATAAAAGCTTTCCACGCCGACATGCCCTCTCTGCGCAACGGCATCGACACGGCAAGCCCCTCAGGGAAGTTTTGCAACCCAATGCCGATCGCGAGACTCACAGCGTTCGAGAAAGTCGCACTTGGGCTGTGGCCGATGCTTCCAAAACCAACGCCGACGGCCATGCCTTCAGGCAAGTTGTGCAGTGTAATCGCGATCACCAAGAGCAGAACGCGGCGAAAGCTGTTCTGCTTGCCTCCGGCACCAGCGTGGACACCGTAACTCGCCATCGGGTCCGGTCCGGTGCTCTGACCGCTGTGCTCACCGTACTGCACCTTCGAGTTGTACAGATCGTCGTTCTTTTTGCTCAGATCCTGTGGTCTCCCGAACATGTTTTCGATCATGGGCAGCACGCTCTCCGTTGCAAACAGCGCCGCGGCGCCGAGGCCAAACCCTACTGCAGCAGGGATAAACGCCCACCGACCGTAGACGCCGGATTCTTCGGCGATTTCAATCGCTGGTGCCAGCAACGACCAGTACGAAGCGGCGATCATCACACCGCCAGCGAAACCCTAGAGAGACCCACACACGCAGAACAGTAATCCCACACGAAGATTTAGCGTAACTCACGAAAAATAGGCTGTATATGCTGCGTACGACGAACCAGCATCCAGTCGAGAATCTTTTGGCTCTTCTTCTTGTCATCCACGTCAAGGAAGAAAACCATCGCCGAGCCCTAAGGATATCATACACATAGTCATAAGAAAGAGCGAATACACACACGAGGTACAATTTTAATACACGCGAGGTTCATGCGAAAAGCAGCCATGCCGCCACGACCCCTCGTGCAAAGGACAGCACATCGTGCGGTAGATAGAGCAGACCCCGCTAATCAGAATCTGCAACACACGCTGACACACATGTACAAACACGTACCGCGGCGGTGAGCCCCCATGTGACGAGCGTGCCGAGAAGCGCTTGGACGACGGGGTGCTGGTCCGGGATCATGGTCTCTTCTTCACTTTTCGAATCTCCCACACACGCAAACAAACACGTGCTCATCAAAAAATGCATCACCGACCTACATTAGCGTGCAAATAAAACGTCAGTTTAGGCATTAAACACTGCTTTCGGTAAGTGGAATCAGGATCATGTTACGTGTCCCACCTTAATTCTGTTCATGTTGCATCACACGTCGTTTCTGGGAATGGCTTGACAGCATTGGACATGGAGAGAAAAGGCAAAGTCGAGCACGAGATGGCGTCGCGCGTGAAGCGTATTGAGCAGCAGATGGATGCGCTTCCTCTGCATTGGAAGCAGATCGCAGGTAAGCCCTTGGCGATGAGCTACTACGGCACAAAAATCAATACGTTTCGTGAGAACCCGGCGTTGCAACCAGAGAAGGCATACATGCAATTTGCGGTGCGAGAGCTGAAGCAACAGATGGCAGCGTACGTGTGCGTTGTCCATATTCGGGAGCTTTGTCATACCAGGATTTCGCTGATCCCTCTGTTGTCTTCGTAGAGATGGTGTAAAACTGAGTGATGCGGAAGTCGAGGAAATTATCACACAAGAATGGCAAACCAACATGACGCGCTGTGCCTTGGAGACGCGCTTGAATCGTCATCGAAGCAAAGACGGACCCGTTGTACGTAGATCAGCGAGTGGTGTTTTGTTCGTGACAGATCAGCCAAAACCAGGCGAACATTTCGTACTCGACGCCATTGCAACCCCAACTCGACGAAAAAAGTCAGCATGATAAATAATCGCATTTACTCCAAACACACACGCACAAAATAAACGACTGCGATTCCCACTACTGCGCCTTCGGAGCACACAGACGGCGTTAAATAACGCGAAATACCGGTAATGCTGCGTTTTCCAAAGTGCGATGCATTCTTTGCTGCGCCTTGATCAGCTTTTCCTGCAATTTCAAGGGATGACACAGTTACTTTAGCATCAATCATCATTAATCGTATGCCACTCTCGCAATACTTACGCGTTCTTTCACCCACCACTCCTGTTCGCCATTCACAGGCTCCGTTTTCCCTTCATCAACTTTCTCAATGAAGCAATCAATGGCAGGCTCTTGCACACTCGCTTGGAACTCGAACACTTGAAGCAGCGCCGCAGCATGAGCGTCCATCGCCGCACTGCCCATGTACGCTGTTTTCTTCGTGTGCTTTCTGCGAACCAGTCGCGCCACTCGCTGGCGTGGCTGCGATGGGTCGTGACCTCTACGCTGCCGCGAGCAGTTGACGCGCGCGTACTTGACTTCTCGCCACTCGCTGTCCGTCTCGGTCTCGGATCCCGAGCGCCCATCTTCATCCGCACCATTGCGCCAGTCTGCCAAAGCCCATTATCAATAAGCTTGCGAAACTATCCACGCAGATGCTCATGGAAACACGCAACGTACCATTTCCGCGCATCGCCTGCATCTCTCGCCTTCCAACGTATTCGAGTGCGCGCTGCTTTGCGAATGCGCGCATTTCCGTATTTTCTTTTTGACTTCAACTTTGAGCGCCTGAAAGCAGCAACCTTCAGTCAATTTTCGCCAATCAGAGAAGTCGATTCAGTTGCAGAATCAGAGGGAAAGCACCTGACCAACCAACTGGCGAACTAAGAAGGCAACGTTGATGTTTCCTTTTCCCATTCACCAAAACAAAGCACTTTTTGAAAAAGAAGCACACACGTTGGCCTCGTTGGACGCAAATCGAATACATGCACATGGCCATAAGAGTATATTCACTTCGCCCACATGATAATCCATATCCTGAAAACATATGATAATTGATTTCGCACTCTTTGGCTGTGTATGCGCCAAGAATACGATGGTTTGACAGCAGCTTCTGGATTAGATTCCACCCCGTCCTTTGACATCGCTTGCGCCATAATGACCATTGTTTGTATGATTGCTCCAGTGGATGGTCAACATGTCAGAAGAAGCAAAAATGGCATAGAAAACTATATCGCGATTGTTCGTGGATCACCAAAGAGCAGAGCGCCTGCAGAAAAAAAAAGAAGAAAAATGACGCGATCCTCACTTCCAGCGTTCCATTCGCGAATTTGCGCGCAAGGAAGCAGCAGAGCGGCCCCCAAAGAACCATAATAACAATGCTGTGCGTGTACTACCAGCTGCTCTACAGCACGCGGACGTCGCTCGCCCCCTGGAAGCACACGATCGTCGGTGGATGCGTGTACGACCGGATCGACGCCTGCATCCCCGCCGCCCCAGCGTCGATCACGGAACGAACAACAGCGACAACGGTGCCATTCGACAGGCTGTATGAGGACGCAGCGACGACGCAACCAGAGTGTGAGATCGTGCCTGTCAAGGCCTGCGACGCAGATTCGAACGTGTCCGAGCGCAGAAACCCACTGACACAGGGAGGAAGCCGACATTTAGCGCATTCAAGGGCTGTTCAATAGAAGGCGGATAGCCGCAACTTAACGCATGAGCAGTAACACAGGGAATGACGTCAGGCGGCTTTCGCTTCTCGCTAAACGCGGCAGACGTGGATTACGGGTTCCTGGGTTCATGGCGCAGCGTCGTCAGCTTCAAACACACGTTGGTACGATAAATAAATACAGCCATGCGAGTGGACACGGCGCCGCGTTTGTACGCTGTACGTTATCAGGAGCAGACCGACAGACGTGCGGCTTTCGGATGCAGGCGATGCTATGTTGTAGTCTATTGTAAGGATGGTCGAGTTAACCGAAGGCGTCATTACGATCAATCGATTCAACCATGCAACTAGACAATTCGCATCATGCCACGGTGCGTGGAAGCCAACTCTATCGCCAGTCCGACGTGCGACTCCCCGCTCTCGTCCAGCTATCCCTTTCGTATGTTCCTCTTTTTGCAAACATATCATTATATTACATTATACAAGAAAATATTCCCATTGCATGCGTAGGAAACAGATAATTGTAATTGTATCATAGATACAACTAGTATAAGAACATGCAGTGATCCAGTGGTGTTTGCGTCACTTCAACCTGCTTTTTTAGGGTCAAGGAATTCAGCAGACATGTGCTCTCTACACATGTCACTTCTTTATTTTTTTCTTCACATCCATTCTTTTCATCCAATCCGCATCTATCAATACACAATATTATCCAATGATAACGCATATTCGTCAAATAAAATGGCGCGCTTCCATTCCCATCGGTTGGCCGATTTTCTTTTTCACCCACCACCATGATGCGCCACTTTCGAATTTCGCGAGAACAAGACAAGCGCGCCACTGGAACCAAGGCGGACGGCGCGCGACCAGCTGTCGATTACGATGACCGCTTTACAGGAATCCCCGCCGCTCGTGGCGCCACCACCGCCTGCCGCACCGCTCGCGCCGTCGCCATCGCGGCTGCTGAAGGCGTGCTTTGATGGCCACACCGACACCGTAAACAGCCTGCTGCAGGCATTAGAGAAGGAGACGGCGAAGACAGAGACGGCGTTCGTCAATTATGCGAACGGACGCGGCCGCACGCCGCTGTTCATGGCCGCGTGGAACGGCCACGTGCAGATCGTGCGCGCGCTGGTAGCGAGGGGCGCGTCGGTGAATGCGACGTGCATCGAAGGCGAGACGCCGCTGTTCCGCGCCGCGGAACATGGGCATCTTGAGGTCGTGAATGCGCTGGTCGTTGAGTATAAAGCGGAGGTTGATCATCGCAAGGACATTGGGCTGACACCGTTGTCGGTTGCTGCACGCGAAGGACATGCTGCAGTGGTGAAGGCGCTGTTGGACCAAGGCGCTGAGGTGAACCAGAGAAGCCGTTCGCGACAGTCACCGCTTCATCTAGCAGCAGGGAACGGACATCTGGAAGTCGTGAGGCTTCTCATTGAGCGAGGTGCTACGGTGGATATCAAAGACAACTGTGGCGAGACGCCACTCTTCTACGCCGTCCGCGGAAGCCACCTGGAAGTTCTCGCAGAGCTTGTTCGTTGCAGTGCGTCCATCAACGTGATATCCTATAGCGCCAGAACGCCGCTGTCTGTTGCATCGTGTCTCACGAATGCCGGCATTCTCACGGACGCTCTGCACGGCAACTGGCGGTCGAATGGCATCATGGTCTAAAGCTCAAGTTGTCGCAATAGGCGGACGGATCCTTTCGTCTATCTGTCATCGTTTATTTATACCTACTACAGAAAGCTATCAAGCGTGTGATTGGTGACGAAGGCGCTGATCAAACTCAGTCAAGTGGAAAGCGTGCTTGGGCAAGCAAGTTCATAGTACAATTTATCTTCAACCCAGAACTTTAAGCGCCAATCCTATCTATTTCTTGAATCCGTTATGGCGGGTTCACAAGATTCCTTTCATCTCAGATGTCGTGCCCAAGTCCCCAGGTCAAGCAATTTAGATAATTCAAGATCAGTACTGCATCAGGTTATACAGCTGAATTTGGGATTTGGCGATTGTCTACCAAGTGCGGTCATTCGACCACATTGCTGCGATGGTGAGCAAAATGGATCATAAAAGACCACTTTCTTATCGCCTTTTCAAGAGTTGAAATAAGGAGGCAGTGTCATTTTCGCATTGATATCATGGTCTACATGGCCAAGCGGACGTGACCGTCGCAGTTGTTGCAGCAATGCTGGAAATGCTGCACTTCCGGTGCCAATCACGTCCGTGTATTGCAACTGCCCTCACGAAAAACAACATATAAAGGCATCGAACGAATGAGCTGCCTATACGTTTGCTTCATATTCTCCAGCAGCTCAGCACTTGTCTAATGTCTACTGTAGCAGCGCTGTTGCTGTCTGTCTACGCGCGTCTCCGTATGATAACAATGCCATGTTTATTTGCCGACGAGGAAGTTGAAGATGTCGCCGTCCTGGCACAAATACTCCTTGCCTTCCGACCGCACGAGCCCCTTCTCCTTGGCGGTCTTCATGGACCCTGCGCGGATGAAATCGTCGTACGCGACCGTCTCTGCTCGGATGAACAGCCGCTCGAAGTCCGAGTGGATCACGCCGGCCGCGACTGGCGCCGTCGCACCAAACGGGACGTTCCATGCGCGCGCTTCCTTCTCACCGACCGTGTAGTACGTCTGCAGCTGCAGCAGGTCCTTGCTCGCCCGGATGACCTTGGTGAGGCCAGTCTCGCTGAGCCCGCTCTCCTGGAGGTACTCCAATTGGCTCTCTTCGTCTTCAAACGATGCTGCGGCTTCCTCCAGCGCACCTGACACGTTGATGCACAGGGCTCCTTCTGCCTCGACGCGCTCACGCACAGCCTCCGTCATCGCATTGCCAGTCGCGGCATCGTCCTCCGAAGTGTTGCAGAGGTACATGGCTTTCTTCGCAGTGAGCAACTGCAGTCGTTCGAACTGGATCTGCTCTTCAGGCTTGTCGAACACTATGTCGTGCGCCTGATTGCCGTCTTCCAGGTGGGGCTGGAGACGCTCAAGTACCTCGAGCAAGGCCGGAATCGTCGGGTCCGTGGACTTCTTCTTCTTCTGGAGGTTCGCCAGGCGCTTCTCGACGGTCTGAAGGTCCGAGAGAATCAGCTCCGTGCGGATAGTCTCGAGATCGCGGATCGGGTCCACGGACTCGTCCACGTGCAAGATGTTGGTGTCTTCGAAGCAGCGCACGACATGTGCGATCACGGCCACCTGACGAATGTTTTCCAGAAACTTGTTGCCCAGACCTTCGCCCTTCGACGCTCCACGCACAAGGCCCGCAATGTCCACGAACTCGAGCTAATCAAACGCAAACAACACAGTGAGTTTCGCAAAGCCATGCGTGTGTGTTGTGATCAACGCCACAGACGCCGCACCTGCGTTTCGATGACTTTCTGCGACTTCTCGATTTCTGCAAGCCGATGCACGCGCGGGTCCGGCACGGCGACGCGCGCGACGTTCGGGTCGATCGTGCAGAACGGGTAGTTGGCTGCCTGCGCGTTCTCGGTCTTGGTCAGCGCGTTGAAGAGCGTTGACTTGCCAACGTTGGGCATGCCAACGATGCCGACGGAGCGGTGGAAAAAGCGCACGGAGGATCCATTATGGCGCAACGCGGAGAGGGAACCCGCAGCGCAGCTACGACGCGCACACCCACCGAGCATTTTGGCGTCGATGGCTCGCGTGTCAATGCTGATCAGAGGTGGCAAGGAGCTCCACTGATAAAGAATTGCACATGTGGGACGGCCCACATGTGCGTTTGGGTACAAGCTTAGGATGAAAACTAAAGTGTCATGTTTGGTTTGTATCATCGTCTCCATACGGGTTTGGCCGTTCTTTTGGGCGATTGGTTTGAACATACCCTCTTTGATATCGTGGGCAATATTTTTGACAGGTTTTGAAAACAACCCATTTTTACCATCATTCTATGTGGGTGCTGGGTTAAATTGAGTGGCACTACAGCGTACGACCCAAAGTCGATCTTTTTTCGACCAATTGATGGGCGATTCTTTTTTCTTTCAGCAAGTTGCGCTGGACAAAAACACAAAAAAATCGAAACAACGGTGCATTCGTATATTTAGATCAGTGCTAAATCGTCCTAAACGTCCGTACCCTTTTGTGTTGAACAGGCCACTTCCACGGGAAGGGTGACAAAAGAATCAAGAGCGTTTAACCCATTCGTTTTGACCCACTCTGCTCCAATTGCCCAGATTCTTCTTCTTCTGTAGCAGAATCACAACAACCACGCATCAATCGTTCAATCACGCTCACTGGGCGCCTCGAAGAACCATTGCACATGATGAATCGCCAGACTTTGTCTATGGAATGTTGTAACTCGTGCGTCGACTACATATACGGAAGTGTGAGCGCATGTGGCCGCCTATGTCTTGCTAGCTCCTTTCCTTCTCCACGTCGCCAATGTGATCAGAGCCTACGAGCACTTGTTCATTGCATCTTTCACGTCGCCGCCCCATATGAGGACGCGTAAAAAATGAACGTGCTTCGCCATCTCTCGCTCTTCACCGTGTGCGATGCTCATCTATAACTCGGTAAGCGTGCGAGTGCTGTGAGCATGATGCTTCTGATTCTTTTCGTTGTTCTTGGAGTACTCGTCCTTGATTCTTTATCTATATTGCCGATAATCAAATCAACATAGGTCGAGTTTAGCCCACCAACTGGGTCAAAAGAGTGAGGCGAAACGAAATCGAGAGGGTTAAACCTGCTCACCATGCCCCACAGTATGCACCACAGTAGGGCCGCCCCACTTCTACACCAAGATGACCAATCCGTTGGTGATGCGCATCAACGCAGAGAAGAGCAAAATGCTCCAGCATGGCGCTTTTTGCGCCAATTCGTTTGGCCGAATCAGAATGTATGTTCTGCTGTCTCCTTCCCTCCCTCATCCCACCCATCAGAGCCCCAAAGCACTCGTTCACTTTGTCTTTTGCTTCGCCGCAAGAACGCCAAGACTCGCGAAAGATGAACGTGCTCCGTCACCTCGCCCTCTTCGCTGCTGCCGCGCTCCTCGGCGTCTCTGGGGCCACTGCAGACAATACGGATCATCTCGTCACGAACTTGCCTGGTCTGGACAACGCCGGCGTGAACTTCAAGCACTATGCTGGCCACTTGGAACTGCAAGCCAATGAAAAGCTCTTCTACTGGTACACAGAAAGTCAGGATAACCTGGAGGACGCACCGATCGTATTGTGGTTGAATGGTGGCCCAGGATGCTCCTCGATGGGCGGTTTCTTCACTGGTGCGTAGTCGGTTGTGCTTACATCTACATCCAACAAAATTTCGCATCTAACTATTGCCTCCATGCTACGCTTCTCTCCTGTTTGTGTTCCACAGAGAACGGCCCATTTGTCGTGAATGGCGATCTCTCCATCAAGATCAATCGCCATTCGTGGAACCGCAAAGCTAACATGGTGTGGCTGGAGTCGCCTGCAGGAGTTGGCTTCAGTGGACCCGTGCAGGATGAGACGTACTACAATGACGATGTCACGGCGGAGAAAGCGCGTGAATTTCTGCAGCTCTTTTTCGAGAAGTACTCAGAGCTGAAAGGGCGCAAGTTCTACATCACGGGCGAGAGTTATGCGGGGCGATACATTCCGTACCTGGTGAATGTGCTTGTCGAGCATCCAATTCCAGGCGTCAATCTCGCTGGTTTCGCCATCGGAAACGCGTACACCGATTTGCACACGGACGCAAACGCGAACATCGACTACTTCTACACTCACGGTCTCATGTCGCTCGAGAGCTACCGCGAGATTCAGAAGGAGTGCGGCCGTGAGGGTATCGGCTGTGTCTTCTCGGACCAGGAAGAGTGCTCGGAGACGTGTACCCAAGTGCTGACTGACGCCGTAAGCGCTATCCAAATGGACCAGATCAATCCGTACTTCATCTACGGAGACGTGTGCCGCCTGCCTACGAACCAAGTGACTGCTCTGCCATTTGCGAAGAAGTTGATGACGCAGTTGGAGACCACAGCGAACCAGCGCAATGATATTGGTCCTTGTGCGGATACGTTCACTCAAACGTACTTGAACCAGCGAGAAGTGCAAGAAGCGATCCACGTTCCTAACCAAGTAGACTGGGCCGACTGCAGTGATGTTGTTGGCGAAAAGTACACGAGCAGTCTGACTGCGCTGCCAAAGTACCCCAACATCCTTAGCAAAGGTCTTAAAGTCCTTATCTTCAGCGGTGATGCTGACTCAAACACGAACTTTATCGGCACGGAGCGCTGGATCGGCGAAGAAGGACTCAAGCTTCGCGTGACCGACAAGTGGACGGCCTGGTTCGGTCCTGATAAGCAACTCGCGGGATATGTTCAAGGGTACGAGGGCTTGACATTCAAGACCGTCAAGGGTGCGGGTCACATGGTACCAGCCGTGAAGCCGCTGCACGGACTCAACTTGTTTGAGTGCTTTGTGTTTGGCGATGACGCGTGCGCGACGTTCGACTATCCGAAGGATGAAGAAGAGTTTGAAGCTGGTGATATCTCGGATTCCAGCAAAACGAGTGCTTCATCGACTGCTTTGTCAGCACACGTCTCCATGGCTTCGGCGACGACGTGGTTGCCGTTGCTTGTGGTGTGCTCGGCCATTGGCGCCGTCATCGCAATTGGCGCCAAGAACTCGAAGAAGCGCTCGGCGTACGAGCGCATCGGATCGTCTGCGTGAGGCGTGCATGACCATTGCTAAAAACGAGAGCGACTGGTCCAAGTTCGTTCACAACTAAACGAGCAAACACGATGCTTCGGATTCTTTTTTTTGCGCCTCGTGATTCTTTACGCTGTTTTCGCTACTGTAGAATCGGAACGCCTTTTGGGTAGTTTTGGGTTTAATCCGTTGGGTTCAAGACTCATTTGACCCGGCTCTATCCCTTTCTAACGTGATGGGCCTTAGCGACGTAAAAAGGGCAGAGTCTGTCGCTCCAATGGCTTCTCACACAACCTGCTGTTGTGCTCTTATCGGGGAAGAGGGGGACGGCACAGTTGGCGCCGAAAAAGAACACCTCCCATGGCGTTCAGAGGCGTGTTCATTCTCGGATTTGCGCCGCGCAGGAGACACTCGACCGTTCCAGATGAAGCTGCTCCGCCACCTCTCGCTTTTGGCCGCCTGGGCGCTCGTCGGCGGCTCACGAACTTCTGCCGCCGCGAAGGACAATAACTACCATCTCGTGAAAAACCTACCTGGTCTGGATAATGCGGATGTGACTTTCAAGCACTACGCTGGCCACCTGGAGCTCCACGCCAAGGAAAAGCTCTTTTATTGGTACACGGAGAGCCAGGAAGACTCGGAGAATGCGCCGATCGTGCTGTGGCTGAATGGCGGCCCAGGGTGCTCGTCCTTGGGTGGCTTCTTTACGGGTGCGTTG
The DNA here is from genome assembly GCA_000143045.1 of Globisporangium ultimum DAOM BR144. Lineage (NCBI taxonomy): Eukaryota > Oomycota > Peronosporomycetes > Pythiales > Pythiaceae > Globisporangium > Globisporangium ultimum. The sequence goes on along the minus strand of GL376596.1, from coordinate 341,305 downwards.
CCTATTTACCCATGCTTGTGTTCCCAAGAAGCCGTTGTTGACTTCTAACATGAGTCTTGACTCTCGTTGATGCCATGTAGAAAACGGTCCTTTTGTCGTGAATGGTGATCTCTCAGTCAAGATCAACCGCCACTCGTGGAACCGCAAGGTCAACATGGTGTGGCTAGAGTCCCCTGCGGGCGTGGGCTTCAGCGGCCCAGTGCAGGACGCGTTGTACTACAACGACGACGTCGTGGCAGAGAAAGCCCACGAGTTCCTGCAACTGTTCTTTGATAAGTACCCGGAGCTGCAAAACCGCAAGTTCTACGTCACGGGCGAGAGCTACGCCGGCATGTACATCCCGTACCTGGTGAACTTGCTCGTGGAAAAGCCAATCCCGAACGTGAACCTCGCTGGGTTTGCGATCGGAAACGCGTATACGGACAACAAGATCGACAACAGCGCGTACGTGGACTACTACTACTCGCACGGTCTCATTTCACTGGAGAACTACCGTGCGATGCGCAAAATCTGCGGCACCGACATTGGCTGCGTCTTCACTGGTGGCAACTGCACGGACGCGTGCAAGCAAGTGCTGGAAGAGGGCATCTTTGCGATTCAAGAGGACGATTTCAACCCGTACTTCATCTACGGCGACAAGTGCTTGTTGATGGACAACCAGGCCAACACGCTGCGGCTGTCGGCGGACAAGAAGCAGCAGCTCCAGACGACGTCCAACCGGCGTGTTGACATTGTGCCGTGTGCGGACACGTTCACGCAGGCTTTCCTGAACCAAAAGAGCGTGCAAGAGGCGATCCACGTCACCGACCACGTGGACTGGGTGTCCTGCAGCGGAGACGTCTCGGACACGTACACGAGTAGCGACTCGTCCTTGCCAAAGTACCACAACATCCTCGGCAAAGGTCTTAACGTGCTCATCTACAGTGGTGACGCCGACTCAGTCGTCAACTTTATCGGCACGGAACGCTGGATCGGCGAAGAAGGACTCAAGCTTCGCGTGACCGACAAGTGGACGGCCTGGTTCGGTCCTGATAAGCAACTCGCGGGATATGTTCAAGGGTACGAGGGCTTGACATTCAAGACCGTCAAGGGTGCGGGTCACATGGTACCAGCCGTGAAGCCGCTGCACGGACTCAACTTGTTTGAGTGCTTTGTGTTTGGCGATGACGCGTGCGCGACGTTCGACTATCCGAAGGACGAAGAAGAGCTCCAAGCCGGCGCGTTCACTGAACTGCACCAGACTGCGTCTGCTGCCATGAGCTTGTCCTCGTTCCTGTCGGTCGTTGCCGTGGGCTCAGTCGTCGCCGTGTTCCTCGCAGTGGGCATGAAGAGTGCCAAGAAGCGCGCCGACTATGCAATCATTCGATCCCCGACTGTCTAATGGGCCGCGCGCGTGTAGTAAGAGTGGCATAGTGGTGCATGTATTAATGAATGTGGATGCCGTCATGATTGCTTTCTTTTTGGTATCTGTAATGGCTCTGCTCAGACTCAGAGGCAGAATTGCACAAGTTGCACCCTTCGCCCATCATGCTGAGACTTTCGGATGAGTGGACGGACACTCGAGAGTGTTGGTCTGGAAAAAAGATCGCGTCTTGCGTAACGCACCGGATGATTGGGCGACACATCCGCAGGGTTCGGGATCAACTGATGAGCCAATACGCTTCGTGAATGAATGTGGATGGAATTCTCTTTCGTGCGTCGTCCCCCAGGTGGCAGTTGCGAAATGATCTTCCTTGCTGCGCAATCCACATGCTCACGCAAGTCTCACTTTGCAATTCGCACGCGACTCATTTCAAGAGCTACAAGTAGGATGAAGGGGTTCACTCGCGCTGTCGCTGCGCTCAGCGTCGCCCTCGCGCTCGTGTCGTCGGTGTCAGCATCCCACCGCCACGACAAGAGCAAGGAGCTCCGCAATGCGCACCAGATCATCGACCTGCCGGGACTCAAGGCCAAGGCGATCGAGTTCGACCAGTTCGCGGGCCACCTCGAGCTCGAGACGAAGGAGAAGCTCTTCTACTGGTACACCGAGTCGCAGACCGACCCCGCGAGTGACCCGATCGTGCTCTGGCTGAATGGCGGCCCCGGGTGCTCGTCGATCAACGGCTTCTTCACGGAGAACGGGCCGTTCGTGGTGCAGCCAGATCTGTCACTCAAGGTGAACCCGTACGGCTGGAACCGCAAGGCGAACATCGTGTGGGTCGATTCACCCGCGGGTGTTGGCTTCAGCACGCCGCTGCAGAATGCCGAGTACTACAACGACGACGTGGTCGCGGACCGATTGCATCAGTTCGTCGGCACCTTTTTCCAGAAGTACCCCGAGTTGCAACGCCGCGACTTCTATATCACGGGCGAGAGCTACGGCGGCATGTACATCCCGTACCTAGTCGACCGCATCGTGAACGCGCCAATCGCCAATGTGACGCTAAAGGGCTTCGCGATCGGGAACCCACTCACGGACAACACGATCGACGGCAATGCGTACCTGGACTACTACCTGTCGCACGCCCTGATCTCGCGCAGCAACTACGCCAAGGCGCAGCAAGATTGCGAGCACAACGTCGCGCAGTGCATGTTCACGCCTGTGAACTGTACCGAGAAGTGTCAAACTGCGGTCGACGAGGCGTTCGCGGCGTCCGATAAAAAAGAGTTCAACCACTACTACATCTACGGCGACGCGTGTTTGCTGAAGAACTCACAAGCTGCCGCGTTGCACTACCGCGATGATCGCAAGCCGGCAGTCGTGACGCACCGCGGAGTGATTGGGCCGTGCGCGAGTTCGTACACCGACTCGTACTTGAACCAGCCAGACGTCCAACTTGCGTTGCACGTCGAAGGCTCGCCCGTCCAGTGGGTCGACTGCCAGCCGTTCATTTCGAAGTATTTCACCAAGAGCCTGTCGTCGCTGCCAAAGTACCGCAACATCCTCGGCAAGGGGCTCAAGGCGCTCATCTACAGTGGCGACGCCGACTCGGTCGTCAACTTTATCGGCACGGAGCGATGGATCACGCAGGACGGACTTAACCTGACGGAGGTTGGTCCGTGGAGATCGTGGCTCGGTCCAGACAAGCAGATCGCAGGGTACGTCCAGGATTTTGACGGCCTGACATTCAAGACGATCAAGGGTGCGGGCCACATGGTGCCGGCCGTACGGCCATTGCACGGCCTCAACCTGTTTGAATGCTATGTGTACGGCGCCGACACCTGCGCCACATTCAAGTACCCGAGCGATCCGTACGAGACGGAGGCCGGCGATTTCGACTCGGAAGATGACAATGACGACGACGATGCGAACAAGGTGGAGGACGTGCACGACGTTGTGCAGCTCAAGAAGATCGCGGCAGCGAGCACGACGCTCACGTCCGCTAGCAGTGCTTCTTCGTCAGGTCTTGCGTACGTTGGCGGAGGCGCTGTGCTACTGGTCTGCGGTTTCTTTGTGTACACGGGACGCCGTCGCCACCGCACTGCTCGCTATAGCAGCGGCGAAGAGCGGATCCCGTTTGCGTCCACCGTTTAAATCATCTGCACACAAGAAATCGAGGCATTGTAGCGTGAAGCGTTGCTGGTCTTGCTCGTTTTGCTGCTGACGAAGTCGATGGAAACACGTGGACGATCGACGAAGAGCTACATAGTGTGGATCTTTCTGACTGTGTAGACGAACGAATGAATGGATGGCTACATTTTTCTGTTTTTTTACAAGCACATGATGTACTTTCTTTGCACCCAATGCATTGGTGTGGTGTACATTATTTTACTGCAGTTTGTCCTCGATTAAGGTACCATGCCCTAGTTTAACGGGACTCCTGCCTCTCGCGCCATTCACATAAGCAATCGAGGCAAATGCTGCGCAACGCCTTGCGCCGATGGCCGCGTGGCGGCAGCGGGGGAGCGGCGGCGCTGCTGCGGGCCTCAGCGACTGCGGTGCCCCCACGCAGCACCTGCGTCTCGCAGAGAGCGTTCGCGTCGCGCCAGTATACGTCCAGTAGCAGCAGAAGCAACAATACCGCCTTGAGAAAATCGCCTCGCGGTGTGAGTGCAACCGCTATCGCAAAACGCGAGCGCGACGTACGCGCGCACGCGCAGCTGCTGCTGGCGTTACAGACGTTTTACAAGAACGAGCGTCACTTTGCGGTGCCCTACAACTTCGTCGTGCCGGCGCCGTCACCGTTCCCAAGCGCGTTTTCGTCTGCACGACGCCCCCCAGCCAGCATGGAGCAGGGCGACAGCGAGGATGTGATCGTGCCACACCACTTGCAGCACGAGTCGTGGTCCAAGGAGCTCCACGGCATGCGGCTGGGCGTCAAGGTGCACAAGTTTGTCCAGGCCGTGATGAAAGGCACGCACAAGCAGAGCGCCAAGCAGCTCGCGCAGCTCACGGAGCTGGGCTTCCCGTGGTCCGACTGGCGAGAGTACGTCTTTGAAAACGTGACGGTGCCGGCGCTCGAGACGTACTTGCAGAAAGAGGGCCATCTCTTTGTACCACAGAAGTTTGTGTGCCCGCACGGGGATCAGACGTGGCCGCGGCCCACGTGGGGATTCCCACTAGGGACTCAAGTCGCGACGCTGCGCAAACACAAAGACACATCGCTCCTCGCCGACCATCACGTCGAGGTGCTGGGGCAAATGGGGTTTGTCTGGAAAGTGCGCGATGCCAAGTGGTTCCAGTACTTCCTACCTGGACTGCGTCACTACAAGTCGGTCTACGGACACGTGGACGTCCCGCTCGCGTTCGTGATCCCCGACCAACAGCAAAGTAGCAGCACATCACTGCAACAAGGAGACGAAGGCAATGCCGAGTGGCCAGTGTACCTGGGTGGATACATGCTCGGCCGCCACGTGTACATGGTGCGCTCGGGAAAGTACGCCGACCAGGTCGAGGAATCCCGCGCTGAGCTCAATGCGCTCGGGTTTTCGTTCAACCTGTCGGATTCCATGTGGACGCACACAATCCTGCCGGCGCTGCGAGTGTTTGCGCAAGTGCACCGCCACTGTGACGTGCACCAGGAGTTTGTTGTGCCGTCCTGGGCGCCATGGCCCGAGAAAGCCTGGGGCTTGAAACTCGGACACACCGTGAAGAGCATCCGTCAGGGCGCCTACGAAGCTCAAGTGCAGGCTTCTCGTGACGACCTGGAGCGTCTTGGGTTCGTGTGGAACGCAAAGCAGCGGCTGGAGCGGACCGTGCGGGACATCGTGCTCCCGGCGATGGCCACGTACCGCAAGCTGCACGGTCATGTGCTGATCAGCACGGACTTTGTGGTTCCCAAAAACGATGCCGCATGGCCAGAGTTCGCGCGAGGTTTCAAGTTGGGCCACTGGATCACTCGTGCGCGGTCAGGACACGTCGACGTGCCGAGCCACTTGCGACGCGAATTGGACCACGTCGGCTTCGTCTGGCGGTTCAACGACGCGCGCTGGAACGAGATCCTGCTTCCTTCGTTCCGCGTGTATGCGAAGTTGCACGGCACGTGCCACGGCATGAGCACCAAGTTCCACGTCCCGCATGAACCCCCGTACCCAGAGCAAGCGTGGGGCGCAAACCTCGGCGGCGCCGTCTGGCATATGCGCAATGGCGACACGTACGTCAACGACGACGAGAAGCAGCGCGAACTGCGGGCGCTGGGCGTGCTGGAGTGAGTTGTGGAGAACAAGGAAATACAGAAAGACAGAGTTTTGTAAAGGATGTGACGTTTGGAAATAAAACAAAAATACGACTTGAGTGCAGCGATTCACAAGGGGCGGGCTCTGGTACGTGGCAATGGAGCATGTCATTGTGCAGCGCAGTTGAATTCTTTCTTTCTCCTCTTTCTCGTCAACTTAATTTTAGAAGTTGCGAGACTATTAAAGACGAGGAACCGTGCTGCAGCAGGTGAGTACCGAGTTTCGAGCTTATGTGCCAAGCTGGTTTGAGTTTGTGTGCCAAGTTTAGCCTCCGAGGGCGTTTCTCGACTACAAAGTCGGTCGTTTGGTGTGCGTGGCAACAGCAAAGTTGCCACATACCATCACGCAACGAGCAGCATCGAAAAGAGCGATTGCCGCGTTGGGAAAAGCAAAAAATGGCGGTACCGACTATCAAGAGCAGCGGCCCACGGCAACGCAAACTCACTCCAAGCCATGTCATTCGGCTGGCGCGTCGTCTCCTGGTCGTCGTCGCTGCCGTGCTGTACATCGTCGTGTCGCTCCAGGCGTGCGCTGACACTTTCAGGCTGCTGCAGAGCACGGAGATGCCCACCACGAATTACCTGCTGTACGAGAGCAAACTGATCGGGCAGTACGCGGGGGAGACGACCTTGCGGGCGAGCCCGATGCTTGCAGCGCTGCAGGGCGATACGACTCCACGCAGTGGCTCATTGTTCCTCGAGGCGCATTCGACGCACTTTACTGGCTGCGCGAGCTTCAACGAGTCGTCGATCTACCAAGACGCGTTCCAGCGCTCGATGTTTGCTGCAGTTGTGAGCTCGTTGACGTACAACCTCACGTTTCTCGACCCAAAGACAATAGAGCTCATCATGCCTGTGATCGACTGCACGTTCACGTCGCTCGTCACGAGCGATAACACGGCACCGCGGTTCTTTTACCTCATGCGTAGCGTAAGCGACCACGACGACGTGTATCTGCTCTCGGTCATGATGAGTGTACAAGAGTACCAGAACGCCAGGCAGAGAACGAGCGGAGCGGCGGCCGTGGCGACGATTGCCATTGTCAACGACGTGCGCGCGAATGACACGACGCACGACTTTGCCTTGGCGCTCGGGTACCCTTTCCAGTCGCCAGTATTCCAGGTGTATACGTACTACGGAGAGACGCCGGACGGCTTGTGGCTGCTCAAGAGCGTGCCTCACAACCCACTCATAGAAGCGAGCAAGATCGTGTCGACATCGTGTCCGACGGGGTTCTACATCTCGTCGCCCAACGAACAAGCCAGCATCATCCACCTGCGCTGGCACTTG
>GL376596.1:278592-334341 GCA_000143045.1 Globisporangium ultimum DAOM BR144 | reverse complement strand
ACCTATACTTTGCCGTCAAAACGAGCTTGAATCTCCTCGTGCTGCTCGCGCTTGTGTACTACAACCTTCGGCTGGGTAAGTTCTGGATCGGCGACGCGTTTGCAGCCGTGTCGTCCACGCACGACCTGCGCAGCATCCTCGTGCTCGTCTCGTGGTACGTGGGCGAATGGTGGGCGCTCGTCGAGTTCACGCTGTTTACGGGGAACGATCTCGCGAAAAAGCACGTGGCGTCTATTTACCCATCAATCATGCGCGCCGACTTGATGTCGCTTTACATCACGTTTGCCAGCATCCTTGGGCAGATTTGTAAAGAGCGCGTGGATCCGGCCGTGACGCTCGGGCTGTTCTTCCTAGGCTTTGAGGGAAGATTTGTGATCCTCAAGTGGTTTCCAGGCATGGTGAACACTCTTATCGCGTATGCCGACTACGAATTTATCCTCGGGGTCAGGCCGTTGGATCCGACTCTCCCCGAGATCTCGCCCTTGCGTGTCTGGAACAGCAAAGTGCTGCCCGCTGCGAGCGCGAAGGTCGTGTTGTCCGGGCTCTTCCCAGTCTTCGCCACGCTGGTGTTTATCGTCGTGTACATCGCACTGCGCAAAGTCTACCACCATTTCTATCCCAATCAGCTCGCCAAGCAGCGCAGTAGCGTAAGTTCTATTAAGGAGAGGAGCACGTCGATTGTCGGCGCCAGATCCAATTTGACGCAGTTTGAGTTCGCGACGGGCGTCGCACTGCTCGACCGCTTTGGCGTCGTGAGCGATTACGATAATTACGTGTTCTTCAAAGCCATGAGGTTTGCGTCGGCTGATGGCATCTACACGAGCGGATTCGTGATCGCGAACGGCAAGTTCCTAGTGCACATGGACGATCTGAATGCCATCATTGTAATGAAACTCATGCGTGCTCGCGTCAAGAACGTTTACGTGTACGAAGTGGACGGCCATACCGTGAAACAAACAGCGCGACTCGTGTACCCTGAGACCATGTCGTTCCATGACATCTTCCACTTGAATGTGAAGATTCTGCTGTAGTGTTCGCGTGCCATGCGATAAAGGGGTTGACTTAGAAACAGTAAAGCAAATGAAGGCGTTCATACATTGACTTAATGTGGTGAGCGTGATGCGTCGGAGAGCTCTTGCATGCTTTTCAGGCTGCTGACGGCAGGTTTGGCAAACTCGACCTTGCCTGCTGCCGGGTTCTTCGCAAGTGACTCGTGGATTCGCATCTCAGCTTTCATCCCTCGCTTCAACGTGCGAGCATGACGTTTGCATCCTTGCGCGTGTAGTTTTCGTACCCGATGCCTGAGTTCGCGCCAGCCACGATCGCAATCTTGTCCGTGGGAGATAGGATCTTTCGGCTTACTAGTTCTCGGGCACTTGGGTCTTGATCGTGGTGGACGAATTTGAGTTACCATGGTCATTATCAAAGAACGAGAAAACGGTTTACAGCCTTGAAGAGTTGGTTGCTTGCTGAAAAGTTAATGGAATAGAAACGAGGCTCTCTCTCACTCTCTCTCACTTTTTCGCTGCCGATATGCTGAAAAGCCCACTTCCTGGGGTTGTATGCCCTGTTGGCAACTTCTAACAGCTAACCCCGCCCTATGAAATCAACTCGAACCACAAATGAAGCTTGCTGGTTGGTAAGAAACTTTGCCCGTGTACGAAACTCGACTGTTTGTCAACTCTGTCAACCTCGCGGTAACCAGCAATTGCTATTGGCGCCAGCGAGCCGAATGGATCTGGAAAGGTTGCATTCTCCATGCGCTGTTACATTAGCTACGGAACGCTAGACGCTTGCATATACACTACGATTTTCACGGTTACGAGAGGATGTCAACGTTGAGCTGCAGCAAATCGTGATACGATATGGTCTCGGGGTACACGAGTCGCGCCTGCGGCTTGACTGTGTTGCCCTCAACTTCGTACGCGTACACGTTGCGAAATCGTGTGCGCAATAGTTTCATGAGCAAGATCGACACGAGGTCATCAGTTTGCACGAGGAACTTGCCGTTCGCGATCACGTACCCACTGCTGTAGATCCCGTCGGCCGAAGCGAACTTGACGCCCTTGATGTAGATGCAATTGTCATAGTCGGCGATGATGCCGTACCGGTTCTGCAGCGCGGCGCCCGTCGCGATTTCGAAGAGCGTCAGCGTCCCTTTCAGATGAAACAGGCGGTCTTCGTGTTCGGAATAGCCCGTCACGCGCTGCACGATGAGCTTTGGGGGGAACACAATGCGATAGAGCTTGCGCAACGCTACGTACACGACCACGAGAACGAACGTTGAGAAGACAGGAAAAATCGATGCGAGGATAAATGACACGTCGAGGTTTGTCAGCTCGTGCGTTGACCAGAGCCGCAAAGGACTGATGCTGGCGAGGCTCGGGTCGACATACATACTCAGGTTATAGTCGGCTGTCACGTATGCTGTCATGGTCTTGGTGATTTCTGGGAACCACTGCGCAACTTCCAGGCGTGTCTCAAAGCCAACGTAAAAAAGTCCCATCGTCAGCACTGGGTCAATGCGCTCTTTGAGGGCAGTGCCGATGACACCAATGACGCAAAAGTACAACGCGAGCAAATCGGCGCGCATGATCGACGGGAGAACGAAAAAGCTCTGCGTATCGGAAATCACGTTGCCGTTGAAAATGCAAAATTCCATCACGGCCCAGAACTCATTCATGTACCACGAGACGAGAACGAGGGAGCTTCGTGTCCAGAGCGTACTCGAGACCGCGACAAACGCATCGCCGATCCACACGTGGCCCTTGCGTAAATTGTGATGAATCACGACGAGGAGCACTACGAGATTCACAAAGACGTCAAACGCGAGCAAGACGTGGAGGCAATGAAGCCACGCCCAGGAGTCCCGCAGCACAGGCCGTCCTTCCCACTGCCAGTATTTTATGACCTCCAACGGGTCCTGCGGTAGTCTCCAGATGGTGTTCTTGATGTTGGACTGTTCTGTCTCCCCGCTAATGTAAAACCCTGTGCGACAGGCTGTCTGCACTTGCTTTGGCACGTCGGATGAGTGTAGTGGCACACGCTGCAGTCTCCAGTAGCTCTCGGGTGTGACCTGTTCGAGTTCGTACGCCTCAAACACGGCTGGCAAGAACGGATACCCGAGCGCGAGCGCGAAATAGTGGGTTACGCTGCTGGCGCGCAAGTCCCGAATAATCGCAATGGTGGAGACACCTGCGGCGCCATTTTCGTCGCGCGCGACAATCTTGTACTCTTGAACCGAGAGCGCAACCGTGACCAAGTATACATCGTCTGGGGTGTCCTTCTTGCGTATCAAATAGAAAAAGCGCACAGCTGACAGGTCTCTGTACGTGATCGATGAGCACGTGCAGTCCACGACTGGGAAAATCAATTCCGTCGTGTTTGGGTTTAAGAGCGAAACTTGAGCCGATACGCTGGTCGTCAGAGTCGCAAACAGCGACCGCTGGAATGCGTCCGTGTAGATTTGATCTGGCAATCCCACGACTTGCGTACACGTCTCGCGTGACGTTGAGCTTTTGCTCTCAAGGAACAGCACACCCTTGCGCGGCGTTGTGTCGCCATCTAAGACTTGCTCGACCAAGGGACTTTCGCGGAGCGTCGTCGTGCCCACGTATGCCCCCATCAAGAGCGCATCGTACGGGACAAAATTCATAGCAGGGAGCACGGTGCGGTGCAGGACACGGATCGAATCGATGCACGCCGAGATGCAGATGTTCAGGTACAGCATCGCTGCTGCGAAGATAAGCAGTCGCCGCACGAGATGCAGCGCGTATGATGGAGTGATCTTTGCCGCCTTTTTGCAATGCTGGGGAGGGTTGCTGCTGCTAGCGGCGTCTGGTAGGTCACTCAAAAGACCTGGTGTTGCTGACAATGACTGGGTTTGCGGTGGGTGATCATCAACTGCGTTGGGCGGGCTTTCCGCGGCTGAATCCTCAGCGGCTACTTTGTACAGCGCCCCACGCGAGGACTTCGTCAACTTCATGCTCACGATCACCGCCGGGACTCGTAATGAAGACTCGACGCCTGCGCTGAAGATGTTGTGACCAGAAGGCAGCCGACAGTGAAACCGATGGGGACAAGTGGAACGTGGTATATTTGACTGTGTATATTTGTGGCCAATTGAGTCATCGTGTGGATCCAAGAGCTGTTGATGAATGAACATTTAGGCGAGGATGTTAACGTTGAGGTTGAGCAAATCCGTGTACGAGATCGTGTGAGGATACACGAGACGCGCTGTTTGCTTCACGGCACTGCCTTCGACATCATACACAAACACGTTCCGGAAGCGTGTCGTAGAGAGCTTCATGAGCAAGATCGACACGAGGTCGTCAGTTTGCACGAGGAACTTGCCGTTCGCGATCACGTACCCACTGCTGTAGATCCCGTCGGCCGAAGCGAACTTGACGCCCTTGATGTACACGCAATTGTCATAGTCGGCAACGACGCCGTACCGATTCTGCAGCGCGGCGCCCGTCGCGATCTCAAAGAGCGTGAGGTTGCGCTTGAGTTCAATCAACCGCTCTTCATTCTCGGAAAAACCTGTAACTTTCTGTACGAGCAACTTGTCGGGAAAAAAGTGTCGGTATGTCTTGCGCAGCGCAACGTACACGATGACAAACACGAAGGTGCTGAACACAGGGAACAATAGCGCCATGACAAACGATGAATCGCGGCGCGGCAAATGGTGAATTGACCAAAACCGCATTGGGCTGATCGATAATGTCTCCTCGTCGACGTCGCTCATCGCGAGACTGTAGTCATTGGTCGAGTATGTCACGATGGTCTTGAGTAGTCCAGGAAAGAGCTTGGCTATTCCCATGCGCTCCTCAAAACTAATGAAAAAGAGCGCGATCGTGAACACGGGGTCGATCCGTTCGTGGAGAACATTGCCGATGAATCCGATGAAGCAAAAGTAGAGCGCCAGCAGATCGGCGCGCATAATCGCTGGGTACAAAAAATACCCTGGCGTGTTGGCAAGCTCGTTGCCTGTGTATAGACAAAATTCCAAGAGTGACCAGAAGCCGCTGATCCACCACGAGAGCACGACAAGAGAACTACGCATCCACAGCGTTGTTGACACGGCAACGAATGCGTCGCCTATCCAGAGTTTCTTGGCCCGAAAGTTTCGATAGATCACCATGAGTAGCACGATGAGGTTTACAATCACGTCAAACGCGAGCAGGAAGTGCAGGAAATGCACCCATGCCCAGGAGTCGTGAAGCACGGGGCGCCCGTACCACTGCCACATTGTCAGCACCGTGAGCGGGTCTTGGGACAGCTCCCAGATCACGTTGCGGAAATTTGCTTGTTCGTTCTCAGATGAGACGTAGAACCCTGTGCGGCACGCTGTGACTACTTGCTTGGGGTAGTCTGTGAGTGGGTCGCGCGGTATGCTCCGTAAAAGCCAATAGCTGTCGGACGTCACACCCTCGAGAGTGTACACTTCTAGTGTTGGTTGGAGAAAGGGATACCCAGGCGCTACAGTGAAATAGTGATCAACCGACGTGGCTCGCATGTCGTTTATGATTGCGATGGTCGAGACACCGGCAGACCCTTTTTCGTTCATAGCCGGGATTCTGTACTCTTGAGTCGAGAGCGTGATTGTGACTAAGTAGACATCGTCGGGATCGTCTACTTTGCGCGTGAGGAAGAAGAACCGCACGGAGGTGAGGTCATCGAACACGACCGCGGAGGATGAACAGTCCACGACTGGCATGACCAACTCGCTCACGTTTGGATTGAGGTACGTGATATTGTAAGCCACATCGCGCACATTCGCTGAGTAGACCGCGCGCTGGAACGAGTCATCATAAATGCGGTAAGGCAGCATCACGCTCTTGCACGGGGTGAACATGATCTCGTCTTTTTCCAAGTACATTGTACCATTGCATGGCGACGTCCCGTTGCCTAAAGCAGCAATGAGAGCGCTCTTCCGGATCGTAGTAGTCCCCGCGTAGCCTCCAATGAGTCGCGACTCGTACGGCTTAAAGTCCATCACGGGGTTCTGTGCACCCTGTAGAACGTGAATTGCATCAAAACACGCGGACAAGCACGTATGCAGGTACAGGATCGCGGCTGCGAAGATGCAAAGCCGGCGTAAGAGGGTGAAGCCCTCACTGAGTGGCAGTCGGTTTTTGTTCACGTACGTGACGCTATCGGCGTTCGGCTGGCGGTTGCTGAATCGGTTGTGGCCATGACTGTTGGCGTCAGGTTTTGCTGGCGGCGGTGACTTGTTGCTCTGGAACGCGGGAATGCTCTTGGTGAAGTCGACCACGTCGTTCTCGGTCACGCTTTCTTTGTCGGTTGCGTCAACTCGGTAATGTGACGTCATGCCCAAGGGAATGCGGAGTGTTCTTGCTTGCAAACGAACGATAAGCACAGGACGAAATGGTTTTGCTGTGTTTGAGAGAGAGAAGAGCTCAACTGGAGAAGCCTCACAGCAATCTGTGGAGGTTTCGTACATTTTGCTTCAAGTGAGGTTTTGTACATTATAAGACCACAGGACGTTAAATAGTCTGCTATTTTTGAAATCACCACGAGATGCTGGGGGTGTGGAACAGCACCTTCCACGCAGGGTTCGCGACCAACTGTAGTCCGAATAGAGCCAATCACGAACGCGCTACGCCGTCATAAAGACTCAAAGTTGCTAGCTCGATGCCCTTTGCCTTCCTAACAACGGCTACCATTTGTCGCCCTCAAGGAAGTGTGCTTCCATAGAGGGGGCTCCATACCTCACAAAGTCTCCAACCAGGGCACAATGTGATTGGCACGAAAAGATGATTTGTGATCTTTGGAAATTTGTTTCTTTTTGTTAGGCAGTTGGTGGGCGTGTCTTCATTCTCTGAGAGGTCATGCCGTTGACGGAAAGCAATCGCCCCATTTTTGAACCTTTTAGTAGTGGACCCGGACTCCGCTCCAGGAGCGCGATTAATTTCAGGACGAGGACTAAATCCACCTCCACAAGATTCGGTTCCCGAGCCTGAACCAAACTCTGATCCAAGGCCATCAAGTAACTCCCACAAGACTGTCGATGGTTGTCAACTACTCTCGGCAGGCAAGGCCAAGTGGCGTTTGGCTGCTGCGATAATAGACCGGAATTGTCAGTGGCACACTTCCAGCCAAGTGAGTCAAGTGACTTGCTCCGACCGGCCTTAGATCAGAAAAAAATAATCGGCCGACTTGGGCCCCACAATCACGTTAGCGTTCTTCTACTTGGCCCGCGCCAAGATCACAAAGCTGCTTTGTCACACAGGTTGACGCATGCTAAGCTTACTCCGGATGTCGCCCTGCTCGAGAAAAGCGACCGCCCTCGAAAGGCATCCATATCATTCACATCAACGATCTTCACGCTACGGTCATAGTGAAACGCCTTCTTCTGCTCTACACGAGTGCGCATTCACGAGCGGCTGCATTACGCAATCCATCACGCTCGTGACATTCTTCGGTGAATATTCAGGCAACCCTGAAGCTGCTGCAACAAGACTACGTGGAAGCAACGTCGTCCAGAGTGTGATGTTTGCTCCACTACGACAAGTATCTCGTAAGGATGATATCTTCTCGCAGCTCGCGCATTCATTCCGCATGAAGCACGCACACGCTGGCGGTCGCGATGGTGTGTGCAGGCAAGATATTAAGGATAATGGCCTCTCTCTTATCAGATCAGATCGGCGGAGAATGATTTTGGAGCGAAGATGGACCTTCCGTCGTCGGAGCAAGTTGCTCCACTGATTCCCCCTCCAAATGCAGCACGATTGTTTCATGCCTTTCATCCGATTGTAAAATCAAGTTTGGTATTTTTACGGACATTTTTGGATTAATAATATCTACATGATAACTTTATTGTGTTGTACAGGTATGGAAACCTCTGATTGCAAGCAACATGGTCTCTGATAAATGTGCCTGCATACTGTATCTCATCAAGCCTTATCCATAGACAGCTACTAATACCAGCTTCTACATCAACCTTTTAGTAATATACTCCTTTGAATTCCGCATACCCCTTACAAGTCAAGCAGGTACAAAAATAGTCATAATCAAATTAAAATCACTGGCATGAATCACTTGCTGGACATAAACCACGTCACTTTTGCTCCTCCCTCCTCCACATCAGAACCGCATTTCCCCAGCAGCACGCAGTCAGTCACCTTACGACCTCCAGGACAATGGCAACCACCAGCAGCAACACCGTGCCGGACAAGTGGGACGCGTCCCGTATCCCGTCCCTCAAGGACAAGGTCGTGGTGATCACGGGCGCCAACTCGGGCATCGGGTTCGTCGCGGCGCGCGAGATGGTGCGCAAGGGTGCGCACGTCGTGATCGCGTGCCGCAACGAGGAGCGCGGCAAGGCGGCCGTGCAGAAGCTCGAGAGCGAGCTCCAGGACGCCGCACAAAAGGGCAAGGTCGAGTTCATGCAGCTCGACGTGAGTGACCTGAGCAGCGTCAAGAAGTTTTCGAGCGCGTTCCTCGAGACCCACGACCGCTTGGACGTGCTTGTCAACAACGCCGGTATCATGGGGCTGCCGCACTCGCTCTCGGTCGACGGCGTCGAGAACCAGTTCGCGACCAACCACTTGGGCCACTTTGCACTCACGAGCCAGCTTTTCGATATTCTCAAGAAGAGCGCGCCGTCGCGCGTGATCAACACGTCCAGCGTGGCGCACCGCGAAGCGAAACTCGACCTCGACAACATTGTTGCGCCCAAGGAAAAGTACGCGCCGATGAAGGTGTACTCCAACACGAAGCTCTACAACCTCGTGTTTACCATGGAGCTCGATCGACGGATCAAGGCGAGCGGTGTTGACGGCGTCTCGTCCATCGCCGTGCACCCAGGCGTGACCGACACCAACCTGTTCAGCGGCCCGCTCAAGGCCGGCATCGCGGCGCGCATGACGATGAAGTTTGCGTCGCTTTTCCCGCTCTGGCAAAAGGTTGAGATGGGCGCGCTCCCGACTTTGTACGCCGCGACGGCCCCAGGCGTTAAGAGCGGCGACTACTACGGCTGCAACGGGTTTCAGAACTTCTGGGGTTACCCGACACTCGAGGAGCCGCAAAACCAGAGCAAATCCGAAGCTGCCGGTGCGAAATTGTGGGATGTGAGCGAATTGCTCGCCAAGCAAAAGTTCACCATGGAGTAGACAAAGTGGTCTCCAAATCATAGGCTAGTTAGTAGGCATTTTTGTATCAAAATCAACGAAAAACTTCACGTTTTTGTGTGATTCTTTAGCTTCCGTCTTGCTGGCTCAAAATAGCGGCAGTGCTGTCTTCCGTTTCGCTCTTCGGCTCTTTTTGTCAAACGTCTTTCATCGCGCGTGGTATACTCGAACGCTGCAGCGCCTCGGCACATTTGCCATGCGACCAGATGCCGAACCGATATGTGGTGCCGCAGAAACAACGACCAAGCCAAGTCACGCAGTTCGCGTCGTCCGTGATGAGAAACCTCATGCTACTCCGGAAGCAACCGTTGCGTGAATCAGGCCGATCAAAAGTCGCAGCCGGGAATGGGGGCTCGCCCGGTAAGACCGCGAAAAGCTACAAGAGCGTGAAAAGTGGCCGAAGTAGCCGCAGCGGACGCACAGCGGGGCGTGCGGACGATGAGAATGACGACGGGGCTCCATCCTGGGAGTATACGACAGCAGCGCCTCCAGATCTGCTGGCAGCCCACGAACACTCGCAGCGCCCGCCACGTGCAGAAATTCAGGATCCAGCTGAGCGAGGTCTCACACTCGACGCTATCAAGTCCACGCGTACGCTGAACAACAAGAATGAGATGTTCTTTGATCCACTAAACCCACTGCGACCGCCCATTCGATGCAACAGCCACAGTAGGAAGCGACTCTTGAGCCAAACTGGCGAGGATGCTGCCGCTGCTACAATAGAAAGTGAAGGCGACGAGCGACATATTGGCAAACACGAAGTGTTGTATGCGGCATACGACGTAGCAAACTCCACCACTTACCGTAGTGCTCGTGAGAACAATGACGAAGACAGCGAAGAAGTCGACGAGGATGAGGGCGAAAGTGAGGGTGAGGATTCGCGCGCGTACCAGCAGGCGCTCACGGCAGAAGACCAGGACGAACTGGCGTACTTCTCGCAGCGGATCGGCAATTCGGACTTCAAACTCGCGCGGCGGCTCGTGATCCACCCGCACGGCCGCACGCGTGCATTCTGGGACACGATCCTTATGGTCCTCATCAGCTGTACGTGTCGTTGAGTTGTACTCATGCTGTTTCTTTCGGTGCTGTGGGCTTCGCCTCATGGTGGAGATTCTTACTTCGTCCTTGTCTTGTGTGACGCTGCCTATCAGGGATTCTCGTGGTGGTGCCACTAGAGTTGAGCTTCAAGGAGCTCGACCCGCACATTCGGCGCACGCTCCTGCGCTTTGATCTGTTTGTGGACTCCATGTTTGCCATCGACATCTTTCTTAAGTAAAGTCATCCATTAAGTTACAGTGTTGCATGTCTAATGGAATTGCTGACAATCAGTGGCTGGTGTGTGTCCACAGCTTCAACACGGGCATCGAAAGTGACGGCAAGTTGCACTTCTCGTTCCGCTCCATTTACCGGCACTACTTGCGCAGCTGGTTCTTCCCCGACGTCATCTGGACGCTGCCGCTGTATGCGTTTGTCGAGTTCAAGGATCCACACACGTATTCTTCGCACGCAACGCTTTCACGAGTCGCGCAAACGCATACGTGGCTGTACACGTGCTTCCGATGCATTCGGTTTCTGCGCGTGTTTGAGCTTCCGCATCTCCAGCGGCGGCTCGAGTACTCGCTGCTCATCTCGTCCAAGATCAGCAGCCTTGGGAGTTTCATGTACGTCGTCGTCGCGCTCTCGCACGTGTTCAGGTATGGCCACCATCTCCATTTCTTTCGTCAATGTCCTTGAAACCCGTCCATTTGATTCCTGATGTGATTGGTTGTTCATCGCATTGGTTAGCTGCATGTTTGCGTACCTGGCGTTTGGGGACCAGGAGCACCTGGCGATCGCAATCGAGTCCAATTTGCTGGAAAGCGACAACCTCCAGACCAAGTACATTGCGTCGTTCTACTGGTCCATGATGACGATGACCACGGTCGGCTACGGCGACAGTACGTTTCGTCAAAGCTACTTTTTTTTACTGGTTTCTGGTATGTTGTCCTCACTATATTGATGTTCTTCTGTTCTACTATTCCATTCAGTCACGGTACGCACGAACACGGGTCGGCTCTTTTCACTCGCGGCCATGGTCGTCGGTGGCGGCATCTTTGCGTACGGCATCTCCAACGTCGTTGCGCTTTTCCAGCAGCTCTACGTCGACGAGACCGAGCATCGCCACAAGATGGACAACGTCAACACGTTCATGCACTCACGCTCCTTGCCCCGCAAGCTCCGCGACGAGATCCGCGCCAACTTCTTCCACATGCGCAAAGCCACGCGCGAGAGCAAGCAGCACGACTACGAGATCTTCCAGCAGATGTCGCGCACGCTGCAATCGAACGTCGCAACGCTCTTCTGTCAGGAGATGATGCCACGCAAGATGCCGTTCCTCGCCGGTTGCAACGCCGAATTCATCCACGAGTTGTATCTGTCCATGGAAGTCAGGTGCTACCTGCCAGGTGAAGATATTATCCGTCAGGATGACTATGGCACCGAGATGTATTTCCTCTTTGTCGGCCACGTGCAAGTGTTCCTGAGCCACACCAAAGTCGCGGCACTTGGTCCGAGCGCGTTTTTCGGTGAATTCGGCATTTTCAACCCGAAGAAACCGCGGCTCGCGACAATCCAGGCGCTCGATTTCTGCGAAACCCACTGCATACAGCGCCGTGAACTCTTCCGCATCCTCGTGTGCCATCCATTCATGCTTCGCACGATCCAGCAACTCGCTGTGCTCCGGTCCCGGAAAGCGCTCAATATCTTGTACGAAAGCGGCGGGAAGTCGCGTACACTGCTCCAGGGACTCGCATCCATGTGGCATCAAGAGGGCATCCTGGCGTTGTTTCCGCGTGGGATCGTGACGGCCAAGGACGAGTTCCCATCGCTGCAAGAGTACCTGCCCCCAATGCCGACCACGTCGTCCCCAGACGCTGCTGGGCGCCGCGCCTCGGTGCGGGCCAGTTTCATAAACGTATCTGACGCTAATGCTGCTGGAGGTGGCACCACAAGTCGCCGCAAATCGGTCGTCGTCATCAATGGCGGCGCTGAGCTCCCGTCGACGGCAAGGACATTGAACCAGCTGAGAGGCAATGCAGCGTCGAGTCCTGGGAAATCTGCTCCCCGGCGTCGCACGTCAATTGGAGCCGCCGATAACGTGCATTTGATGAAAACGCTTGCGAGTATTGGACCCCAGCGCTTCATGAACGTTATTGATCAAGAGAAAGCTGACGGCACTACTCACGAGTTGGGAAAAGAAACCGCCGGCAGCATTGGCCCCACTCCCAGCAGTGCCAGGATTTTATCTGTTCCACCACCGCCTTCGATAAGCGACGAGCGAATGGACGCGCTGATGCGCCAAATGCACGAGGTGGTCAAGCGACAGGAGTTGCTAGACGAACAGTTGCAGGAACTGCTGGCTGTGCTGGCCTATGATCCGCATGGCTTCAACCGATTTCGCGAACAGCATCAGCTGAACGCGGCAGCGGCACGTCTTGTCCGCGAGCGCTCACAATACTTCCACCGTAGCCAAAGCATTAACGAAACCAACGAAGGATGACACGCAAAATCATAGCAACGTACTTATCTTCTAAGCCGGACTCACACACACACACACAGCTTTTTTTTCTGAAAGTAAATCAAATTCTATTATGATACGAGGGCAAAAGTCTCTCCAGTTTTTTTTTCACAAATGCGAGAACGAGATACCGTGTTCCGGGTGTGTTCAGTATGGCTTGACTTGGACGCTACGCAAACAGATCTGGAATCGTCTCGCGCTGCGCGATTTCGCCACCGAGCAAGCGCGTGAGCCACGAACGCAGCTCATCGGCCGACACTTTGGACAAAGAAATTGGGTGCATTGCTATCTTCTTCCCCTTCGCGCTGCATGCGACCAGAAACGCTGGATACATTGCATGAAAGACATCAAAATAAAAGCCCATGTGAGATGATGAGATAAACAAAGAAAGCGCCAAACCACGTACGCGTAGTGCCGTTAAACTGCGCCGCCCATTTCGTGCGGTCTGAAGCTGAGCAGGATTGCAAGTCGATCCAACAGAACGTCAATGGATCGCGCTGAAACTCCACTGCGAGCTTTTCCATAACGCTGAACTGATCTGTTGGATAGAGTTGTATACGATATGAGTCAAAAACAAGGAATGAGTGAATTTCCAAATAAATATCGACGCTGGCTTGAGTACCTCGCACGCTGCAGCCGCCGTGCTTGCCGTCATCTGGGAAGAAGACGAGAGTGCGTCGGCCTCGAGCGTTCAAGTACATGGGATTGAACGCGTAGATCGATGGTGCGAACACCTTGGCGAGTTGTTCTAACGGACTCGCGCGAGGTGGTTCCTGTGGATACGTCGTATAGAAACAAGACGAGCCGAGGTCACAGGTAAGGAAGGCATGGCGATGATGAGCGCACTGTCGGCAGTGCCGAATCAGTAAGGAGAGTAAAATGAACTCGTACTGGTGCGCTTGATGACGAGCTGCTGGTGTTGCCTCGCTGCTGGCCTTGGGCTGACGATGTCGGAGGAGCGGACTCAGCCGTTTTCGACGGTAGGATGATCATGACCCAGATCAGCACAGCAAGCAGGCCAACAGTCCATAGCGAAAATGGAAATGCCGAGTTGCTGCATCAACCACATACATACATACGCACACACATTGTAACTATCAGTGCATTCATATTGAAAACGATTTTTGGAATGCAGAGCTACGTACGCTGAGAATCCTTGGTGCTAGATGCAGACAACACAGATGATCCGGTCCAAATGTTAGATAACAGAGCAGCAAAGCCAAAGCCAATCCAGTCCAATCACAACGCACCTGGTACTGGTATTGTTGCTGCCGATAGTAATTCTGCTGCTGTTGGTACTGCCGCGCGTACGGGTTCTGGTGTGAGCGCTGGTGGCGCGAGTGCGACGAGTGCGCGTCGCCGTTCACCAGCTGCTCGTATGCCGAGCCGATGCGCATAAACTCGGACTCGGCTTGCGGGTTCCCAAGGTTCTACAAAGACATATCAATGCGTATACATAAGCATCGAGGCAAGCAGGACCCCCCCCCATACGCAGCAATGATGCTAAACGAACGCGATAGGGACCTTGTCGGGGTGCCACTTGAGCGCCAGCTGGCGGTACGCGCGCTTGATCTCACTCTCGGACGCCGACCGCGACACGCCCAGCACCTTGTACGGGTCCTCAACGCGCGCTGCAACGAGCGCCGCCAGCGCGCAGAGGAGCACGAGCACGCGCGCGAAGCGCACCATCACTGGCATCTTGCTTACGACGCTTTGAAACTTCCAAGTCAGAGAACAGAGGGGGTTGAGATTGAAGAGATAGTGATGGTACGACCATTAGTGGAAGGGTATGCTTTGGTGCAGGTTCAGCTAATAAATAATGTAGTACAATATGCATTATGTATTGCTAACATTTTTATACTAACAATGTATTATAACAGTCATTATAATCTGAGGAGGAAACAACTGCCCCATCAATACTGAGCTTTAGAACCTTTTGTCCATCATTTTAAAGGACTATTACATTTGACAAGCAAGTGTTGCCTTGGCGCGCTTTGCGGAGTGTTCAAATCCAAGTCGGCATAGAGGTCGCATTCATCCGGCACTCGCAAAATGGCCGACGCGCGCGACTACGACGCCGATGAGGGTAATGACGACGACCTCCAGCAGCAGCGTAACGCGTCGCATGCGGACGACGTGTCCGCGGACACGAGCGTGTTCAGCACGTCGAGCGTCGACCAGTTCCTGCGCGACAACGGGTTCAGCCTCGAGGACCACGGGGGCGCCGACCTGTCGTCCCTGAGCGGCGACAACAACGACTCGCTGGAGCAGCAGTTCGATTTGCTAGGAAGCCGGGGGGTGGAGTATGACAGTGTACTACAGCAGTGCGATGTACGTGGCGGTGAAGATGAGACTGCGCGCCATGGGGATTCGTTCCGCGGCACCCAGTCGGCCAGCGAAGAGGAAGTGCCGACGACGCCGCGGTTTACGCTTTTCCACGAAGAGGATGCAAAGAATTTACGGCTGGTGATGCGCAGAGACGATGACGGTGTCGATGAGGAGGGAGAGCGACGTCGTGCGCGCAGTCAACGGCAATCGCTGCATGAGGAACAGGCAGGCGAAGCGGTTGACGAGAACTCGCTCGACCAATCGATGATTCTTGGAGTCGGGTCGATGTTTTCCAATGACTTATCCAGTACTGGTACGGCTGAACGCTCTCGTATTGCACAGAGTCTGCAAAAGGACGAGGGAGAGCAGCAGGCCGCGACACGGGAACCTTCGTCGATGCGACAAGGTCTATTGTCCCCTGCACCAAGCCATCGCGAGTTTCAGCAGCCGTCGGTGATGCATTCACATCGTGTCTCGCCTTCTCACTCCTCTTTATCGTTTTCCTCCCTGCCGTCCTCCTTTTCTACGAGCTCGCGTCGAGTGCAGGACGACGAACTCAGCGATGCACTCGGCGTGACCGCATCGACTCCTGACCATGAGGCTAGTGCCATTACGCGTGCTAGCGGCAGTGTTCGAGCCTCAAAACGATCGTCTCCTGTGCAACGGCATCCAAGTGTTCCAAGACCCGCACCAGTCACCGTTCTGCGCTCACAGCGCTCGCTGTTTCATGCCCAGGAAGAAGAAGAAGAACAGAAAGAAAGTGAATCCGTGGGATTGAATACGGGAGTAGCCACCAGACAACACGGACAGTCTGAAGGAAGTGGCACGAACCTTTCATCACGTCAAAGTGTCTCTACGGCTCAGGAAGCAAAGGAAGAGGGGCCATTTTCAGCGTCTGAGGTTGGAGAAAGATCGTGGAGTGCGCTAAATGATCTCTTGCGGAAAAATGGGCTGCAAGTCATGCAACTTCAGAAAGTTGATGTCCGCGCACTCAGGACTAGCGCAGACGGGAAAGTTACGATCCCAGTACGGGAGTCGCTGTTCAATCTCGTTCAGGACATGACGCTGCAGCTCGAGCGAAAAAATCAGGTACGTGTGCCTTTGAGGTTGCTTTGATACTATAGAAAACAACCCTTTGTAAAGGTGCTCGGATCTGATTGTGGCTGTTAAAACACTGGACAGATTATCCAAGATATCATTTTGGAGTCGAATCGCAATTCCAAGGAGCACAGTAGA
This sequence comes from Globisporangium ultimum DAOM BR144, assembly GCA_000143045.1. Lineage (NCBI taxonomy): Eukaryota > Oomycota > Peronosporomycetes > Pythiales > Pythiaceae > Globisporangium > Globisporangium ultimum. Next base: position 318,066 of record GL376596.1, on the reverse strand, counting down.
GCCGAAGGAAACTTAGCGTCTGTTGAGAAAAAGAATGAGGATATCCAAAATGCCCTCACCGCAGCCAAAGCGGAGATAGTTCGCCTCAAGGTACGACATTGATGTGTGGGTTCTACCTTTTTCAGTGTGCTGGCTTATCACCTCATAGATTCAAACTGAGTAATTTGTGTTTTGTGTGTTATCGTAGGCAAAAATGAAGCAAGACCAGGAAGACGCGAACGAGCAAGCGAAAAAGCTGAAGCAATCGTGCCTAAAATTGCAGCAGCAACTCAAGGTCAGCGAGCACCGCGTGAAAGCGAAAGAGGTCCTCGTGGATCGGATGCAACAGAAGCTTCAGCAGCAAGTGGACAAGGAAAACTTGAGTAAATCTCGGGATCGCCAAGTGTTTCGCCAAATCCAGCAGCGCGATGTAAAGAAAACGAATGCGCGCGATAATCAGTCACTCGAATATATCAACGTGTATGAAGCGCAGCGCGAGCAGATGCAGGAAGAGATCGATCAGCTGAAGAGCCAGGTGACAGCTTTAAATGCGGAACTACGCGACAAAGAAAACTATATTGCCCGCAAAGCAGCAGCCGCTCGAAAAATGAGCACTACTTGGGACGACGAAGATAATAATCGCAAGGTAGCGAGCCCTGTCTACTCATCCAATAAGAGTCGGCGGAACACGCCAACATCTGTCGCATCGGACGATATGATGCTTGAGCGCCTTGAAGTTGCTCGCCGCGAACAAGAGCAAGCAGCAGCCAAATTGCGTCGCCGTGAAGCTGCCATGATCAAGAAAGTAAGCATGATTGAACAGGAGTTGCTGCTGGCTCACGAAACAATTGGTGAGTTGAAAGAAGAAAATGCGAATCTTGTGTTGGAGGCAGAGTCTCGGCCTAGTATTCGCGACTACCGCCTAAGTCAACGGCGTATTCATCAACTGGAGCGTCAAGTTTCGGAAAGCAAACTAGCACTTGAAGAGGCGACGGATCTGCATGAGCTACGCAAGTACATGGGAACCAAAGAGCTGATCGAGCGTGATCGTCTGAATCACCGTTTGCATCTCAATCGACTGAATACGCTACCGAGGGAAACGACTTTGGAAGTGGTAAAAGAGGTCTGTCGCGTGTTAAATCTTACGGACATCACGCTGATCACGCCGAGTCTCGAGAAACTTTGCCACGTAGTTGCCGCGGTACCTCGGATGGAAAAGTTTATTCGAGACGTCTGTGGATTCGTATTCTTGAACCTTCATGAGGATGTCGCTGCACAAGATGTGAATAAATCTGGTTTTGAGCTGGAGCAAGTACTACCGACTTTACAACAATGGTCAGCAGAGCGTCGAAAGCTTCATGCTCTGGAGGTTCGTATCGATTATAGCTGCTTTCCGGGTACTGAAGAGAAAGGAAGGAGTTGAGACAAATTGTTTTTCTTCATTTTTTTGCTACAGGAGTTCAAAGCAGCCATCGTCACCGAGCTTTGCAAACGATCAGTCGAGCCCAGCATCCTGCCCGACGATAAGGAGAACGGGAATCCCCAAAGTACACGAACAACCTTGTCTCGTGCGATTAACTTTGTCTCTGAGCTCGTGGAGTTGGAGAAGAATGTGCTGCATCATCGTGAGATTTACAGCCAAGCAGCAACAGAAATTGAGGTAAGCAGATAAAGTTTACTGCAATTTAGTTTACAAACTTGTATATAAGGGCTGAACTAATGATGCATTATGGTATGGAAAGCGTCGTCCGAACGTGCTGGTGAACCAAATTGTACGCCATTTTTCCCACCTGTTTCAAGTCAAGAGTATTGAAGGCGTGCTTCCGAAGATCAATGTGAGCTCGTGTAAAATTGTCGTACTTCGGTCGTAACCTACTTTAATCCTCATACTTCGTTCTTGGCTTTAGGAAATCTTTTTGTTTACGAATGAAATGACCAATTTCCTGAATGTCGTCCGTGAGCTCCTCAACCTAAGTAAGTGCGCATGACGATACTTTTTTGTAGAAGGCCTTTATTTCTGACGCTTTTCATTTCCATTCCACTGTCTTTGATAGAGAAAGAGACATCCGTAGTTGCCTGCCTCAACGCCATTCGAGAAAAAATCGAAGAGGACGACGCCTCACCACGTTCGCCATATATGGGAAGACGAGAGAATACCGTCCCAAATGTCTCTGCAAGACACGACGAACCAAATTTTGTTGTGGACAAGAGCTCAAAGGCCGATTTTTCTGGTGGAAGAGCAGGACTGGCAGGTGTGCGCGAAGTTCGTGATATGTCCATCCTGATTCGAGAGCTGAAGCATGAACTTGGTGCTGCGACCATGCACGAGATTTTACCCCGGACCAAGCGCCTCATGGAATTACTGAGCTTATCGATTCACAACAATAGCGTCGACGAAGATGATGATTAGCTGCAGCGCCATCTACTCATTGCCGCGGGTGCTTGGTGGCTGGCTAGTTGGCTCTAGGCGTGCTAGATAAACGGAAGCCTAAGATTTACCAGACAAACGCTGAAAGGTTGCGAGTATTTTTCGCCGATGGGCTTTCGCGTTTTGGATTTTGATTGTACATGTCCATGTCTGTTTTACTTTGTGCGACTGTTTCGCTTGTACTTCAACATGTAGATGGCAGGTATCTGATTACGCGGAATTGGCAAAAAGATGGCTTCTACGGCAAGACTGCGACAAAGAAAAAAGAGCCACCCCGCAACGGCCGAATGAATAGTGTTTTCTTGGCTTTTCGCTCAGGAAAACGCGTGTTTCCTCGCACCCCAGTCCCAACGCTCACTCGTCGTGAAAGCGTTTGTCGCTTGCAGTTCATCACTCTAACGTCAACACCTTCGCTCTAAAGTCTTCCGCTTTAGAAGACGTATTCCGATAGAGAGTTGAAAGCACGTGCTCATTCAGTGTTTCTCACAAAAGCTGAGTCTCCGTAAAAGTGTTGGTAGTGAGAAAAGAGCCCGCGAGATGCCATGCCGGCATTCGAGATTGTCGTGAAGGTCCTCGCGTCGACGTCCGCGGTGTACATGTGCTTCAGTCCAGCGCCTACGATGCTCCGAATCCACCGGCAAAAGACCACGGGGTCCATGCCAGTGCTCCCGCTTGTGACCCAGTGGTCGTACAACCATATCTGGTAAGTCTTTATCTCATTCTGGATTTTGCTCTCTTGTTTTGTGTTCACGCTCGCTGTTTGCTTTTTGTCAGGATGCTGTACGGGTATATCGCTCGAGAGTACTTTCCATTAGTCGCCACCTACGCTGTCGGCAGTGTGTTGAGTATCGGCTTCCTCATCATTTACTATTCCAGCGCCAGCATCGACCAACGCGCTGAGATATCGCGATTAGTTGCTGCCACGCTTTTGTTCAACATGCTGGCGAGTGTCTACGCGTTCACTGGAAGCTCTTGGCAGCCACACGACCAAGTTGCGCAAGTCGTCGGTGCAATTGCCATCGCGTGTGGCTTTTTGCTGTATGCGTCTCCACTCGCAACGATATCCCGGGTCGTTCGAACGAAAAGCACCGCCTCCGTCCCCATTGCGATGGTGAGTGTTGGAGCGATCAGCAATGCGATTTGGATTGTCTACGGTGTGCTGCAGCACGACCTCATTATCGTGATCCCGACCGTCGTGAACACGGCGCTCTGTATCGTCCAGCTTATCCTATTCATCGTGTATCATCCGAGACGGCCATCGCTCAAGGCCATGGTGTTTCGTGATCACCATCGTGAAATCCTTGCGAGTCTGCCCCCAGTCCTTTCAACAAAAAGCACACATGAGGATGTCACTATTGAGCATTTGGAGACGTCAACGTACGAAGAGTTGCGCTCCCCGTTGCCTCATCTCGCCATTGCTGTCTAAACGCCAAGGAATTCAGGTATGAAGTGCATAGAAGCATCAATGAACAATGAACAGTAGAAAGACGTGTAATCCCCTGCGCTAGAAGAGCCAAATGAGGTATCATTGATTTTTTAACTGGTCTGAGTTATCCGATGTAGCGACGGCCTTATATTACATGATGCCTACGGATCACGGAGGTGGCAGTGGAGGTCGTGTTTGCTCCAACCTTGGGCTCTCGAGCGTGATCTTCGTGAGCTCGATGTCTTCGCCGTGAACTGGAGCCGACGACACGAAGCCGCCGCCACCAGTGGGTGTGATGACAATCGAAAAAGGGATCCCGTGCTTTCCTGGACTGCTCGCAGTAGTCGTGGTGAGTTCTCGGTCGGCATTCTGGACAGATCCCGCTGCCGCATTATGGCGGTGCGATGGGCGGTACACAAAGTAGAGCACAATTTGGATGCATCCCAGCACGATGCTGATGCTCGTGGGGATGATCAGCATCATATCGTCGATGAGTGCACCGTAGAGGACCCAGAGCGCGTTGTTGACGACGCCGACGATGCACATGACGATCGGGATCGATGAGGACGATTTGGTTTTCACGACCCTCGAGATCGCTGAGAACGGCGACGCGTAGAGCATCAGACTCGACGCGATCGCGACGAAGCCTACGATCTGCTTCAAGTTGTGTTCAGGTTGGTGAGTGATATGGCGTTTACCGAGTACAGCGTAGATCGTGAGGATAGCGTTGCACAGGAACGCCACAAGCATGACCTTGAAGACGTACGCGCGGCGCGTCGAGTAACGATAGTACACGGCGAGGAAGCCGATGTTGAGTACGTCCCCGACCGCGTACGTCACAAGTAGTGGGAACGTGTTGTCCGAGACGTAGCCGTAGATCATCCTTGGGACATAAACGACATACGCAGTTGTTAGTCGTGCTTCATGGCGGCTTGGTTGCTGGTCTTCTCTACACCATTAGGGACACTTACCACATGTGATCACACACCCAGAGCGCGGCAAGCGGGATGATCGACGTCTGACCCGTCGATTTCTGCTTGTGGATCTGCATAATCGCCGTAGACGGGCTCAGACACATGTAGAGTGCCGAGAGCGACGCGAGGATCTTGACCACGAGCAAGAAGACATCACTCATGACTGGGGTCTACTTCACTCTCTCTCCGCGAGAAATAGTAGTCTGGGCTTGCAGATCCTGCCGGTCGCTGGCGAGCGCCTGGGTCGGGGCTTGTTGGGCGGCTTGCTTGGTACAAGGAAGTTGGAAAGTGCTCGTGCCAATGCCAATCTCTCTTCTTCCTGGCCCATACCTTGTCGAGTCCGCTGCCGACGAAGGAGACCATGGGGGTTCCAAAGCGCAAGTGGGGAGTGAAAAGAGAGCGAGGCCGTTTCACTGGATTTGCGTGGCTCCTGGGTTTTCCCTGTGCCTTCTTCTCTCGACCACGAACGCACAAGACTGCGCAGCAGTTGAATGCGCGCGTCGCGATTGGTCTGCAGGGAGGAGGACAGGTTGTTGAAGTTGACGTTGACCACGGCAGACTTCAAAGGGGTCCGTTCAGAATCATGCCCTATTGGTTTTTAAAAGGGATGAATGTTGGAGTAAAAAGGGGATTTTGATGCTTTTGTGATTGCAATGTGTCTTCGGACAAAGTAGAAAGTAGAACGTAGCATTTTCTCTTCACACATATCCCCTTTTTTCGGGTGTCTGGGCGGAAAGGGATGTTCATGAAGCAAAGAGCCAATGAGGTGCTGCGAACCTGGAAGATGAGAACGAACCACTTGGACTGCACGGAGTCGCGCGCTGATGATTGATCTCTCCACGACTCTGGCTGATAGCAGTGCCTGTAGTGACTACGGCTGATAGCAGTGCCTACAGTGACTACGCTACGTTACTGTATTAAGTTACCGCGACTATGCGATGCCATCATCAAAATTTACCACGCAAGCAAAACAATACAAATCCGTTTTCCTGGCGATAGGATGTAGCCTGGGAAGTTGCTTAATCCTGACTTGCGCCACGGTCCGCGAGGGACTCGGTGAGTCAGTCCAGAGTGGCGATCGAGCGAAAACGTGTGGCTCCTGCGTGAATTATGTGGGGAAATGTGCGCTTTCTACTTGGGATGTTGCCAGAAAGAAAGAACGAGGAACGGATGTAATCCATAGTACGCGAGGGAACTGCGTGTCAAGAAAAAAATAAAACAACAAACGCGACAGTCCTGCGAAGGTACTGACGACGGATCCTGACTCCATTTTCGCGACCATGCAATCGGAAGCGTTTCCAGATTCCTAATGCTGGCAGGCACCATGAAACGCCACTAGTCCGCGAGGGATGGCTCTGAGTCAGTCGTAGCCTGTTGTTTCATATGACCCCCACGAAAACAACACTATGAAACGGTCATGAGACAGTCGAAATGGGTGAAGTATATAGTACGCGAGGTTGGAATGCGTGTCAAGCCCGAGAAAATTTGGAAACCACTGGCCACACACAGTCGTTTGTACGCGAGGGGTGCAGGACGGACGAAAAATGTGCCAAGCTGACAGCGCTCGTATGCAACGTCCAGCGCAATCGGTGCGCTCTCGCTGTCTGGTGACTGTGCAGGGCTTCATGCGATTCGTGTCTGGCGCACTTGCTCCCTCTCTCTCTTGGCGGCAAGATCGCAGGCAGTGCGCGCGCATTCTGACCAGCGAGACGAGATTTCTTTTTAGTGGTGATTACTGATTACTGCTCTGTTTGACTATGAGTTTGCAAGAGCTGGTTATAAGATCTGAAAAAAATTCTTCAAAAAATAGCAAATTGCTGGTTATATCCAGTAAAAGGAGGTAAATGAAGTTGCAACCGCATTAATTTAATGCTAACACTTTACTTATTCATATATATGACGTACATTAACCTTTTTCTGTTTTTGTTTATATTCATCCACGCTCAATCATAATTCAACTCCAGTACTCCACTAACTCCTACCCATACAAAACACCCACCACATGCATTCATTCATGCGCTCGCTCGTCTCTCACTAGCACCAAAACATGTCGGGCGATCCGCTGCGCGACTTCTTCGCGGTCGGCCCCGCGCCGGCGACCGCGTACGACCGCTTCTTCCACGCCAGCAGCAGCAGCAGCGCCCTCGCGGCGCCGCACTGCCTCGGCTCTCTGTACCAGCCCCACGCAGCAGCCAGCGCTGCGTCACATCCGCCGCGTGGCGTCCAGAGTCTTCCGCCATTTCCGCCAGCCCAACTTGTCCCCAACAGCGCCGAGAATCCGATCGACTTGACGGTACGCAAGAGAAGAGCAAAGGACTGTGTCACCGCTGGGTGCGCGCGTATCGCGAAGGTTGACGGGCTGTGTCTGCGTCATCAAGGACCACGCTGTGCAGTGCGAGGATGCATGGAGCCCGCGGCTCGCGGAAACGAACGGCGACGGTGCAAGAGCCATACGGCCAGGAAGCGCTGTCCGTTCAGCGGATGCAACAAGGGCATCAATGCGAAAAAAACCTTTTGTAAGGCGCATGACGGCCAGCGCTGCCGACAGGAAGGGTGCGATGCGCGCGTGAACGAACCAAATGGAGTGTGCAGTCAACACGCGGAAACGCAAGAGCGTCGCCACGAGGAGGAAAGCGATCGGCGAGCTGCAGAGGGTCAAGAGAGTGACCATTCTCCTGACAGGGAGTGCGCCGCGGAGAGCGAGCCATGCGCCGACCATACAGAGCGTGCGCCGGAGAGCCCCGTAGACGAATCAGGAAGCTCGGAACCCCCTCGGAACGCTGCAGATGGTCGAGGAGACAGTGGGCATTCTCCCCACAAAGATAGTGTAGTGCCGAGCGCTCATGATACAGAGCAGTCTTTGGAGGTGATCACGAACGAATCGGGACGCGCGGAACGGCCTCGGACATCGTGACGAAAATATTCGGGATAATAAGTGTACCACAGACATGGTGTGCGTGCGCTTTGTTGTAATCCTCTTTGTTGTGTTGGCATCACCCTGTCAGATTGGGTTGGGTTGGCGTTTATCACCTTGGAGAGGTTCAACCAACCAACCACCCCGCCCCCGCCCAGTAATCCTTCTACACTTACTATACTGCATTTCTTGCTTCAAACTCTTTTTATCGCTTGATACAGTACAATAGTTTCTCCACCTGGCAAGTATAATACTTTTCATTAATGCATGGCAAATAGGACCCCGTCTAACGCAACACCCGCCGAGTGCGCGACATGACGCATCCTTAGCAGCGTAGTGTTCGCGCCCAATTGGCCCAAAGTTCAAACGACCAGCACCATGGCGGACCCCGCGCGCGCGTACTTCGCCGTCGACCCCTCTTCTTCGGGGCGTCCGACCGCCCGACGCGCTGCGCTGCCGCCCCTGCCCGCGGTGTCCGCGCCACCGCCATACCCGCCCGTGCGGCGTCAGCCGCGACGCTCCGCCGCCGGCAATGCGAAGGCCGTCAAGTCGACGAAAGCGCCGGTTAAGAAAGCGGCGACGTCAACTGCGGGTACTGCTGCTAGCACAGCGACGAAGACGACGACTCGAGCGGGAGCGCACAGTAAGCTGACGGTGCATCAGCAAGTTCAAGATGCGCTGGACGCTGGTGGCGCGAGACTCACGCGCACGCTCTTGACGCCCATGCAGTCCACGGAGGCTTCATATCAGCAGCAGCTAGCGCAAATGCAGTCGCGACCAGCGCCAGCACCGTTCTCTCAGCCTGTGTCACACGTTCCTGCGGCGATCGTCGCTGCGTCTGCCGTGATATCGTCCATGGGATCCAGTGCAAATTCGACTGCTGCTGCTCCTACTGAAACTGAAGAGTACAATCCAGAAAAGGCGGCGGCGCGGTTGTGCAAGATGGCAGGGTGCACGAAGCGGATTCGCTCGAAGGGATTATGCAAAGCGCACGGTGGCGGCAAGCGCTGCGCTATCGAAGGATGCGAGCGGAGCAGCCAGAGCCATGGCCGCTGCATCCGCCACGGCGGCGGGGTCCGATGCATGCACGAAGGATGCACCAAGGCAGCGCAGTCGAATGGTCATTGCAAGGCACACGGCGGCGGTCTTCGCTGCCAGTATCCAAAGTGCGATAAAGCGACCCAAGGTGGTGGGTTTTGTCGCAACCACGGCGGCGGGCAGCGCTGTGCGCAAGACGGATGCGAGAAAGGTGCGCAACGTGGTGGCTTTTGTGCGAGCCATGGGGGCACCAGGTACTGTCAGCACCCAGACTGCACCAAGCAGGATCGCGGCGGCGGGTTATGCGCTGAACACGGCGGCGGGAAGCGGTGCGACCGCGCGGGCTGCACGAAACCTGCGCGACGGAAAGGCCTGTGCCATTTTCACGCGAGCATTGTCGAGCGCAAGCAGGGGTCGGAAGGCACACGCGCCGCCGAAGCCGCAGCCACCGCTATACTGACTGGAAGAGCAGGAACAGGAGGCGCACCTTCCTATCATCACCTACAGCAGCGCATAGCGGGCAGCATGTTGGAGAACTTTCAGGACATTTAGCCCCGGCCAGCAACTCGCGTTTTGAGATTTGACTCGGTACGGAAAAGAGAGAAGTCCTCTTAATAATACAATGGCAGCCTATAAACAGACATGATGACGTTTTCGCAGAAAACAACACCACAAGGCTGCTCAGTATACGTGAAAGGCGGCGGCGACGAAGTCGTGCATGGAGATTGTGCGCTGGGACGTTGCTCCAGACAGGTCGAATGCGCGTGCGCCGTGAAGTGAAGCCTCCACGACCGCCAGCATCATGCACCATCCGACACCAGGGCCTCCGCCAGCGCGAGACACCGGCACGAGTGGCCCCAACAATGTCCCGCCGTCAGCATCTTCACGCGCACGGCGATCTTCTGTGCCGTGTGGCACCACAAGTTCTTCGTATCGAAATCTGAATGCTGCAGTGGAGGCAGCGCTGAAAAGTGAGGATGCCCATAATCGAGCGTCAGCCACAGCGTCGCCTTCGCCATCCTCGCCTCCTGGAGCACCTTCTGACCGCGGTGGTATGTCAAAAGCGTCAGCGCGGCCTCACGCCCCGCACGGCCATTCTCGAAAGGACCGCCAGTCAGTCGCAACAACATGCGATGGTAGCAGCAGTGGCGAGTTTCGTGACATTGAGCAGAGCAAGAGCGCGCGCCAAGGTTCTCTTTTCTCAGCACAACAACTCAAACGCGAGCAACTCGAGCACTCGGAATTGATCGCATCCATACAACAGAATAGCGTCGCGCTCACGACATTAAACGAACGCGAGCGAGCCCACAATACGCAGCTCAAGGTGCAAGTCGAGCAGCTCACAGCAGCACTGGCCAGCATGAAAGGTTTGTGGTGTGCGTGTTGGAAAGGAGAATAAAAGACGACTTTGAAGGCTCAAACCTCAACAATGCCCTCATCGTACACTGTAGACGCTTACGAAGAAGAAAAACTCAAGAACGAGAAGATCGCTGCGCTCCGGATGAAGCAGAAAACTGGCGGAGAGTATACTGGGTGCCTGCCCGACATCCACTCGTCCCCTGTGCCTGCAGCAGCAACAGCAGCGTTGCAACAGCAGACGCAGCTCGAGGTCTCGTATCAACGACGCGTGCGTTTCTCTTTATCGTTTTACCCTTTTTTTACTAGCTACACCCTTAGAGACCGCTTCTTTTGCTGCTGCTGTAGATCCTGTCGCTTGAAAACCGGACAAAAGATTTGATCGAGAACAACACAAAGCTGCTCGCCAAAATCCAGCAACTCGAGAAAACCGAAGCCGATGCCGGTGCCCAGATCGATGCGCTGCGCAACGAGAACACGCGCTTAGCGACGCAGGCCGATGGCCTCACCAGCACAGTCAACTCCCAGTCGTCACTGATCATCGGCTTGCGCACGACAATGCAACGATTAAACGTAAGTTGCCGTGTGGCAGTTTTCCAGGTTTTGCTGCATGCCTGGCGATGCGCTCCACCTCGTACTTACCCTGTTATGCTTTTCATTTCCCTCACCAAATGCAATACCATCTCTCACAGCAAGAAGATCAGCAGATGAACGCACTGGCTAAGAAATATGACCGCTGTCAAATCGACTTCGAGGTGCTGAAAACGCGCGAAAAGCTGCTGCGTGATGAGTACGAGAAGCTCAAGTTTGTGATGAGCAAGGAAAAAGAAATGCTCATGTTCAAGATCCTCGATTTCCAGCAGCAGCTGCAGCAGAGAAACCAAATAGGCGATGCAATGGAGGCGTACCAGAGTCAGATCCAGCAACTCGACGCAAAACAGCGGGCATGGGAGAATGACATGAGCACTTTGAAGGTAGCCAGCGAAGCAGCAGAGACTCGCTTGCATCAGCAAGAAGAAATGACCAATCGGTTCTTACTGGTAGGTTTCATTGCTCCCATACTTGTGATTCATTCCATTGTCAAACTGGCGTGTTTCTTGGCATGTAGGAAAAGCAGCAATTCGAGCAGGAGAATAATCGATATCAGGAAGAGATTATCCGAAAAAATGAAGAACTGGAACGGCAACAAGCAATGGTTGAGAAGCTCCATGCTCTGAGCACCCAAAGTCATGAATTGAACGGCTTGCTGCGGGCGCAACAACAAGAAGCGGACATTGCGGTCCTGGCAAAAGAGAAAGAGATTGACACGCTGATGCACAAATGCGTGGCGCAAGAGAGCGTTATCGACGAGCTCCAGCAGCGCATTGTTCAAATGGAAGTGGAAACGCAGCGTCTCCAGGCGGAGATCCAAAAGTACAAACAGCTATCACAGGACGAGACCGTGCAGGCGCTTCAGTTGGCTCGCCTGAAGGCAGCAAATCATGATGCATTGATCTTACTCGAGGAAGAAAAACGGGAGCTAGAGATCCGCATTGATACACTGGTCGCTCAGCTGGAACGCGAGCGATGCGCACATGAAGATGATAAAAAAGCAATGGAGTCGACGATCCAGTTCAACGAAACCCGTCTTCAAAAGCTGCTTGATGAGAACTGCATGCTTCATGAGAAAGCAGATGCACCACCATTGGTACAAATCGTGGAGAAGTTTGTCGAGCCGCCGACTGACAAGATAGCTGGCGATATGTTGCAGCTCCAAGTCGCGTACGACGAACTCAAACAAGAGTTTGCTCACGTCGAGTCTGAGTACAAGAAAATGGTTACCAAGAAATACAAGACTGAGTCATTCCAGAGCCAAGTGCGGTTGCTTCAGAACGAAAACAGCGAACTTGCGTCGAAATTGGGGCAGCTTTTCGCAGAGTTGAGTCGAGAACGCGCTGAATTGAACACTCGGACGAGGGAAAACGTCGAGCTGAAGTCGCGCGTGATGGATCCGCAGGCTATCGAACTTTTGCGCAAGACTCAGGAGTCGCTCGAGAAAACCGTGAGCTCGCTTGTCGAGGCCGAGACGTCGTCCGAGAGCTCATTCACGTGTCTGCAATGCATGCGGTTGTTTGTGGAGCCGATGACCTTGGCTCCGTGTGGACACACTTACTGTTCAAGCTGTCTGACAAAGTTTGGAGATGCCGATGTGCCGTCCAGTATCAAATGCAAGGTGAGTGGAATGGCTTGATGATCATAGTGAGCTTATCACCCAGCTCTCGCAGCACTTACTAACCACAACTCTGATAATTTGACGGCGTGGTGAAAATAGGATTGCCACTCGACAAACGAAGTGCTTCCCATACCGGAGCCAGACGCGGTCTTCCCAAACCACGCCCTCGCGGATCTCACGGCGCGTTTCATTTTCCGCCAGCAAAGCCTCTCGTCACTTACGACAATGTGCCTCTCCCTCCGCAGCAGCTTTGCAAATCGAGCCTCAACGATTACTTCGTGAGAGGAGATAAAAAACGGACGAGACAGCGTTTAATAGACCACAGCGCTAGCTCAAAATACTGGCATGTTGATTCACGCGGAAGCGTAGCAACGCCGTAATGCTCTCTAGTCGTATTGAATGGATTTCAGTGCTGCGACGACCTTCAAGTTGACTAGAATGCTTCCAGGCTCTTCACACGTCATGATGTCCCTGAAAAGTGTGGATGCATGCGTACTGAGTTTCGCTCATCGGGCCATCGGGTTAGCGTTTCAGTTCGACCAACCATTCGTCATGCTACGATTCTTTAGGTGGTCCCAACCATAGAAACGAGCCGACATGACGCAAGCACATGCCCACGGACACTGCGACAGCAACAACTGTGACTGTCGGCAAAACGGAAACAGCGGCGTTCGCGGTGCTGAAAAGAAAAAGAATTGGCTAAGGCTCAACGCCGGATCGCAAATGGTTCGCAGAGCTAATTAGGCACCCAGAAGCGCCAAGAACAACATCGTACGGGCGGGCGTTTTCTTATCAACTGCGCTTCATCTCTTATAATAAAGCAATCGAATCAACGTCAGGGCCACCGCGACCAAATGAAAGAAAAACTGACCTTGAACGAGAATATCAAGGGCGCGTACGTACACACCGGCCGAGTCAAAGCTAAGCTGCAAGTGAGATATGAATAGGTTGATCGCGTGAATCTCCGTCTCAAGTTGTATTCAAATCATTCGTTGACTGTGCAAGATGCGAAGCAAACCAGCAAAAATAATCAAGTCGCTGTTGCACTGAAGAAAAGGGAAAGGCAAACACGACACACAAAACCCACCGATATACCTGTCGTTAACGATATGGAGCTCGACGTGGAAGCCAAGCCGAAGCGGGGCCGTCGTCGTTCCGCGAACGCCAAAATCTCAATTGATGCATCTGTTCTTGATAGCCTTTGCCTACTTGATATGTGGGCTCCTGAGTACCATTGTGGATGCGGCATTCGCGTCTAACCATTTCCTAGGCACATACCTCGATGATGCCTGGGGCAAATCGATGAAAGTCGCCAACCAGGAGCGCGATGTGCGTGGACGGCTCGTGTACCTGTTCCTGCAGTCAGCGCTCAAGTACCTTCGCTACCAGGTACGCGTTTGCTTTTCGTTGCTCTGCGTGGGGATGGGATTGCCTCATTTGCGGATCTTTTCACAAAATACAAGCACACTTTCGATAGTTTGGCGACCCACGCACCCAGGCAGCGAGCGTGTACGCGAACGTGTGCATCCCCGATGGAGCGTCCATTTACGGCGTTGGCGAAGTTGATGCGCTGCTAATGTTTTGGAAAGCAATCCTACTATGTCTCGGATTGTACATCTCGTTTCTGATCCGCAACGTGTCGGCCGGTTTCCAGGAATCGTCGTGGATCTTCGGCTCGGCCGTGGTCGTGCTCATCGGGACGGTGGTGATCCTCCTGCTCGCGTACCTCGTTGACATGGCGACGTCGACATTATACATCTTCCTGGCGTGCTCGTTCCTGATCGGCACGTTGCTCATCATGGGGTTTATGCTCGTGCCCAAATTGTTCCGTCTGAACGAGGTCTCGCGCAACTCGGATCGCACAATCAACTCGATGAACAGAATTGCGTCCAAGCGCGGCAGTGCCACGATTTTAGGCACACAGTAATTTAATGCCACAGAAGCAGGCATATCGATCCAGTCGTCCACGCAAATGCGTCCAAGAGCCATCAAGTACAATGTCGCTCCGAGCATCTCACGGTACGACTCCATGTGAGCAGTTCATTAGAATTCTGTATCATAAGAACGAATTGTCAACCCCACATGTGATGCAAGCAGTAGTGCATGGAATACCTCGGATGTAGCGTTGGAAGATAGCCCTTCTTTGTGATTCGGTAGTGTCTGCTGCTGTTTCTACTTGCAGGTATATAAACAGTCTTTTTCTTACTTCTTGTACTCGTCCTTGATGATCTTGGCGATGGTCGTGAGCTGCATGTTGCTCGTGCCTTCGTAAATTGTGCCGATCTTAGAGTCGCGGAAGAATTTCTCGGCTAGCAAATACTTGGTGAATCCGACGCCACCGAGCATCTCAATGCACTTAGACGCCGTCTTCTCGGCGATCCGCGATGCGTGCAGCTTGGCCATAGCCGCTTGCTTGACGAATGGCAGACCTGCGTCTTTTAAACGCGCGGCATTGTACACCAGCAGTCGCGCACTCTCGATTTCGAGTGCGGCTTCGGCGTACTGGTGCTGCATTGCCTGGAATTCGCCAATCGCGGTGCCAAACTGATGGCGGTCGAATAGGTACGGGATCGTTTGGTCGTACACGCCCTGTGCGAGGCCGAGCATTTGCGACGCGATCCCGATGCGGCCTTCGTTGAGCGTACTGATCGCGATCTTGTAGCCCTTGCCGACTTCGCCCATGATGTTTTCTTTCGGCACTTTGACGTCGTTTAGCAGCACCGGACACGTCGACGACGCGCGGATCCCAAGTTTGTCTTCCGGCTTGCCAATCTCCAGACCCTCCATGTCGCGGTCGACGATGAAGCACGTGATGCCTTTGTAGCCCTTGGAAGGGTCCACGTTTGCAAACACTAGGTAGACCCCAGCGTACTCGGCATTCGAGATCCACATCTTTTGGCCGTTGAGCGTGTAGTAGCTTCCATCAACCGAAGCTTCGGCGCGCGTCTTCAATGCAAATGCATCGCTTCCGGAGCCAGCCTCACTCAGGCAAAAGCTGCCAATCTGCAACAGGGTAATGCATCATTCAATCTTTAGTAAATACTGCTTCTGCAAAAAAAGCAGAGCATGATGACATACCATTTCGGAGCTGAGTCGTGGCAGGTACTTTTCCTTTTGCGCTTCGTTGCCATGAAACTAATGAATTGAGAAAGGACGCAACTATGCATTAGCATAGAGTTCATCCGCACATAAGAAGCAAAAACACTTACAAGAAAGACGTTGTTCACGACCGTGTTTTGCAGGTCGCACAAGAGACCAACGACAGGGTCGACTTTCGATAACTCCTCGATCGTAATGCACAAACTCATAAACGAAGCTTCGCTGCCGCCATACTCGGCCGGGATCTCCACCGACAGCAACTGCATCCATATAGCAAAAAAATGCAAAGCATGTTACAAAATGTCCTCAGCAGATTCACCGTCTCGTCCACGTCAGTCCTACCCACGTACCCCGTTTTCAAAGAGTCCTTTCGTGATCTCGTGGTCCATCTCGCCAGCTTGGTCCATGCTCTGCACGCGCGGGGCAACGACATCGGCAGCAAACTTTGCGACTACAAGAAACACAACCCCATCATTAATCTCACGTGTACCATAGCGTACACACAAGTACATTAACAACGCTACTACTAGGTGACGTACCAGAGTCTTTGAACATGATCTCCTCCTCGGACAGTTGCGTGAGCGGCGCAAACGTGTAGTTGGTGCGCGCAGCCGCGAGAGCAGTCGGAGGCCGTCCCGCGAACGTCTTGGCCGCGGAACGCGCCAGTGCGCGGCGCATGGTTCCCATCGATGCCGCCATTTTTCCTACCTTCCTTCGTGCGCTGCTGCTGCTGCTGCTTGTGCGTGCGGAGTCCGATTCCCAAATGGCGCTTCAAGACGAGAAAGTAGCGCGAGTGAACCACCCAATCACCCACACGCCAACTTCAACGCACGCAGTGTACAGAAAAAGACCGCTTTCATACTAAACTAGGGCAAACAAGAAGGATCAATCTCGCTATAGTCAGTGGCTTACAATCCATAACCTTAATTAAATTATATATGCTTGTTACCATATGTATAGGACATTTATTTCAGTTGCCTTTATAATTCGATGTACTTGTGTAATATATTATAGTTGTGGATTCTATACACAGAAAACCTTGAGCTTACCCCTACCCACACGTGCCTTCCAAACACTTGATCAGTCATGAGAAGTTTGAAAAAAGTAGCGTGGTCCACCTCATATTCGGTAGGTTGAAGTGGGCGAACTTATCCTAATTTAACGTGTCTCGTATCTGATTCGACGCTATTTCCGCACACCCAGTAAAGCCGCGTGGCTCTCGGTCATTCTGCAACTCGACAAGCGCCGCCCGAATCCAAGCAGATCCTCCAAGAGTGCGCTTCTCTCTGAAGCCGATAACAACAAGACCAGTATGGACGTGTACGGGCAACCACCGTCGGGTGGATCGCTCCCGCAGTTCGCGCAGCACGACATCGAGTTCGGCAACGGTGGCGCTACCGGCTCTGGAGGAAACGGGAGTCTCTACGACGACCACCACCACCCGCTTCTCTCTGGGACCAGCGGCGGCACGGCATCGCACGCGTACGCGCGCAAGGTTGACGTGCAGACGCCGTTCCTCGTGATCTCTGGCGTTGGGCTACTCTTCTTGCTGTTTAGCTCAGACTTCCGACCGATCTTCCTCGTGCTCACGATCTGCGGGTACGGCACGTTGTTCTCGTTCTACCTCTCGAATTGGGTGCTGGCAAAAGATGACGGCACACCCGAGATGCGGGAAGTGTCGATCCCGATTCGAGAAGGCGCCGAGGGCTTTTTGCGTATTCAGTACACTGCGATCGCCCGGATTGCTGTGGGGATCGCGGGGCTGATCTTTTTCAGTTATGCACTGCGTCCGACCAGTGCATTGGCGTCTGGTGTCGAGAAACTCGGCAACATCACGCTCGGTGTGCTGTGTGCGATTTCGTTCCTCATCGGTGCGATTTGCTCGGCAGCCGCCGGGTACATCAGCATGTGGGTCTCGGCCCAGTCAAACATTCGCGTCGCGAGTGCCGCGAGACGATCTTATGGCGAAGCGCTGCTGATTTGCTTCCGTGGCGGTGCGTTTTCTGCTGTACTCGACATCACGCTCTGCGTTGCGGGCGTGAGTATCTTGTACGGCACGATGTACATCCTGTTCTCATCGACGCTCGAGCCGACGGATATCCCGCTGCTCATGGTCGGATACGGCTTTGGCGCGTCGTTTGTCGCGCTGTTCATGCAACTCGGTGGCGGCATCTACACAAAGGCGGCAGATGTCGGTGCGGACTTGGTCGGCAAAGTTGAAGCGGGGATCCCTGAAGACGATCCGCGCAACCCAGCGGTGATTGCTGATCTCGTGGGCGACATGGTCGGTGATTGCGTTGGCAGCAGTGCCGACGTATTTGAGAGCGTTGCAGCAGAGATCATCGGTGCGATGATCCTCGGTGGCACGCTTGCGAGAGAGTCCAAGCTGGAGTACCCCGTGGCGTTTGTGCTTTTCCCTGTCGTCGTGCACGCATTCGACATCGTCGTGAGCAGCATCGGGATCTTGATGGTCACGGCACCGAGCGATGTGGAATCGTCGCGCGCGAGCCACAACCCGATGGGGACGCTGCAGACCGGATACAACGTGTCGCTTGGACTGGCGCTCGGTGGGTTTGCGCTCACGACGCGGTGGCTGCTGTACAGTGATGCGCATCCGAATGCGTGGTTCCACTTCTTCCTGTGCGGCGTCGTCGGCATGCTCACGGCGTACGTGTTTGTGAAATCTACGCAGTACTACACGGACTATGCGTATTACCCGGTCCGAAGCATCGCCAAGGCGAGTACGACGGGCCACGGTACGAACATCATCACGGGCGTCGCGGTCGGCATGAAGTCGACGGTCGTGCCCACGCTCATGGTGAGTGCCGCGGTCATTTGCGCGTACCATCTTGGTGCGACTTCGGGCATTGGCGGTGACAACAATCGCCACGCAGGGTTGTTTGGCACGGCGGTGGCGACAATGGGCATGCTCTCGTCGGCGGTTTTCGTGCTGGCGATGAACAACTACGGTCCGATCGCTGATAACGCTGGCGGCATCGCCGAGATGAGCCGTCAACCGGATTACGTGCGCGATGCGACTGACAAGCTCGATGCCGCTGGCAACGTGACGAAGGCGATCACAAAGGGGTACTCGATCGGGTCGGCGGCTTTGGCGTGCTTCGTTCTCTTTGGCGCGTTCATGGACGAGTTTTCCGAGTTTGCCGGTCAGGAGTTTAAAACCGTGGACATTGCGACCGTCGAAGTGCTGGTAGGAGGTCTATTGGGCACGATGATGGTGTTTTTCTTTACAGGGTTGGCCGTCGCGGCCGTGGGCGATACTGCAGGTGAAGTCGTGAACGAAGTGCGCCGTCAGTTTGAGCTGTACCCGGGAATCATGGAGTACAAGCAGAAGCCTGATTATCGGACGTGTGTCGCGCTCGTGACGAAAGCAGCGCTCAAGCAAATGCGCTTCCCTGGACTCTTGGCAGTGCTGCTTCCCGTTGCTGTGGGTCTTATCTTCCGTGTGGTACGTATAGATGCGGTCATGCTTATTCGTTATTGGCACCATTGCACTGACCTTGGACCTATTGTTTTAGATTGGAGAGTACCAAGCTAAGCCCTTGCTTGGCGCAGAAGTGCTGGCAGGCTACCTCATGTTTGGCACCGTCACGGGTATCATGATGGCGTTGTTCTTGGACAATGTCGGTGGCGCCTGGGATAACGCCAAGAAGTACGTCGAATTGGGTAATTTCGGTGGCAAGGGCAGCGAAGCCCACAAGGCAGCGGTCACGGGCGACACGGTTGGTGACCCATTCAAAGACACGGCGGGTCCTGCGCTTCACGTCGTGATCAAGTTGTTGTCGACTACGGTGCTCGTGTTTGGGCCGCTCTTTGTGTCTCGCGTGGGAAGTTCCTGAGTCAGCAGCAAACCTCAAGAGCGACTGAGGCTCAACGTCGACAATGGTACGAACGAGCGGTGCAAGGCTGGTGTGTCGCGTGCGTACGTACGTTCTTCTTGTATATGTTCTGTAAATGTGAGCAGAAAAATAGCAGCAAAAGGAAAGCATGTTTGCAACAAACAACGGCTCAATCGTGTGCCCTTTATAGCGTTAGTTGAAGTAGATTGATACTGGGAATTGCGGATTGTGCATGTATTTCAGGGATTGCTCCTGCATGGCCGGTGTATTGTCCCACGCTGTCGCCGTGTGCTCTGGCGGCGGGATGCGGGTATCAATGTCGTGCTGGTACTTTTTCGCGAGCGTTCGCGACAAGTAGCGCAGGTTTTGCTGCTGCCGCGGAAGTCGCAGTGTGCGAATGATGTCGTACTTTCCCGACACGAGATGCAGCGAGAAGAACAACGCCATGTACATGAATTGTTGGTGTTGCGGCTGCTGTCCATGGCTGGGGCTGAAGACTGGGAGGAGCGACGATTCGAGTTCCATCACGCAGCTCATAAACAGCGTTTTCTCCATCTCACTTGCCTACAAAACAGTGAGTGCAGAGTTTTAATGCATTGCTTCGAATGCTACCACTCTCAGTATTGACTGCTTACCCTCACGAGCTGCAAGTCGTAATCGACCAGATTGAGCTGCCGCAAGGAGCCGTAGGAGTTCAGAAACGACTGCAGGAACCTCTCGACGTCAAAGATTTGCTGGTAAACAACTTGCAAAAAAGATAAAGGCACGTAGGCATAGAGCACATGTGTTGAACAGCACACAATATAATAGCAAACTCAAGTCCATACCTTGTGCTACGATGATGGCGTACGAGGCGTCGTCAGCGGCACGCGCGCGTCTTTGGAAGGCCTCACGCTGAAACTCAATGGGGAACTCTGATGGGAAATACCACGCATCTACACAAACAGCAATGATTGCAGCGTGATCAGCCTCACGTGCATCCAACTAGAAACACGGCAAGCGGTGCGGTTCACACTTTGCATGGGCATCGAGGCTCTGGCGCAAGATGAGATGTTGTCTCCGCCTTTGAGGGACGCAGCTGTGTGACGCTGTGTACACAAATGCACTCCAAGAATCATCACGGACGTGCCCATGTTGATCACCAAATGGTACGTTTTTGCGCTACTGGTTGTCGCGATGGCATCGAACTGCAAAAGTTGCCAGGTCTCCATGTCTTGGCAGGGTAACGAGACGGTGTACACGAAGCGCAAGCTCGTGATGGCGCTTGCCACTGCAGCGGCGCCACCATCAAACCCAGGCGCTGGCGCGATTGAGACGTGGAACGACGGTGTGAGTGACAACTCCTGGCTCGCAAGATGGCGGTCTGTCGCGATGGCGACGATGAGCGCGTGGTCCCGACTCTGCCAGACCTTCAGCGACGAGCCCACGCCATTCGCCAATGAAGATGACGACAACGAGACACGATCTTCCTGCTCTGCAAACGCGCCGGTATCGCCCACGGGCAAGCGGAACACCGGGTCATGCGAGACAAACCTTCCTGAGCGAGAACTGAAGTTGACGCGCTTCCACTGGAGCTCATAGCACGATTCCCACCACGAGTAGTACACTAACAAGAAAGGAACGGACCACAATGACACGACGCATTGGGTCAGCCGCAAAAACGAGTGGCACCACGCAAACAGCATAAAGGGCATACGCACGCAAGAAGTGGCCGTCGCTGGAGAAGCCGAGCAGCACGAGTCCGTCGTCGGGACGCAGGACGCTCGAGAGGTGCCATTGAGTGCGTGGCATGGAGGGCAAGAGCTGCTGCTGCTGTTGCTTGCGGGGCGTCCTGGCGCCACCGCCGCGCGTTTCGCGCTGCGCAAGTGCGCGCATCACGTTCCGATGAATTTGCGCAAAGTGAAGGAGGTGGCACTTGCGCTTCTTGGCTTGTGTCGCCGCCGTCACGCCAGGCGCTTCTCTCGATGCGTTGACGGCGCCATTTGCCTCCATTTTGTCTTTCGAAGAGGTCCGATGACGCAAAAGAGGACTCAAAATCCTTCTTAGAGAAAATATGTACGACATAGAGGGTATACAATTTGTGTATTGATTTATGTGATAATTCTCACTATTGAATTGGTTTGCGTTCAGTTTTGATACTGCTTTCGAGTGTCGCAATCTGCTGAAGCACAGTTGCTTCTGCTTTTTGCATTATTGCGCGTTGTTCAATGGGTTGCTGTCAAATGTGACTGTTGTTTCATGGTATGATACATTTTCGGTATGCTGCTGGTGTTGCTCTTTCCCTCGCATGTAGCCAGCAAACACACTTGGCCTTGGACAACATTTTCAATTAATGGTTTCTTTGTGCATTGGTGACGAAGCATTGGGCTAACCACTTCAACTTCCGTTCGTGTTGCACGAAGGTTTTCAGACATCCAGTTCCTTCCAGCAACACAAGCGTAAAAAGCACTTTTTGAAGAAATGAAAAAGTGTGATGATGCGGCTTCAACAGGGTTTCAGAATGTCGCAACACACTTTATCGTCCTCTCTAATTCAATAGTTGCTAAACACTATCCCGAAGTAGGACATGCTCTTGAGATATCGACTATATACCACGATAGTTTCTATGAATTGATATTTCCTCGTGCACTGTCACCGTCCCCCATTATCCCCACACTCCTCCCTAATAAAAAAAAATCTTCAGTGCACTTTCGTATTGGGGGGAGCCAAAGAAGAAGAAGAACGAGAAGCCGACATGAGCGCCGCCAAGGCCGCGAAGAAGGGCCACGAGGGGAAGCCCCCGTCGCCCGTGGCCTCGCGCCGGTCGTCGTCCGCGGGCGAGAGCGAGCTGCGTCACTCGAGCGTCTCGGACGAGTCGAGTCCCGCGTCGTCGCCGCGCCGTCGCAATGAGCGCCCGCGGTTCGACTCGAAGGCGTCTTGGGCGGACTCGACACGCTTCGACATGGGGCGAGCGGACTCACGCGCGTCGGAGATCTCGGCGCGCGACCTGCGCCTCACAATGATGTCCAAGTCGCACCACAGCAACGGCCGCCATCGCTCGGACTCGCGCGCGTCGCGCATGTCTCGAGCGTCGAGTCGAGCCGGCGGCGGAGGGGTCCGCGGGAGAAACTCGTCATTTGTGTCGAACTTCGGTGTTCAGAAGGACCGGAAAGACAGCAACGCGCTCTCCACGATTACGGAGAACTGGAACTTTGCCGATGACCAGTTTGGAAGTCCCTTTTCCGATTTCGATGCACAAGGTAAGGAAGGCTGTTGCGTTATCAATGAGGGGGTAAAGAGTAGGTATCACCCTGCTGATGTGTGGAAAACGCGTTTGCATTCCTGTTTCTAGATCAACCGATTCGCGAGCAATTGCAGCGCGGATTGAACATTATCAACGACCACACGGTAGGAGCGATCTGAGTTTTGGGTTTCGTTCGATAGATGCGCGTGAACTGATTTGAATCGTGCATGTGTTACTTTTGGCATATTCATAGACAAAGTTGAAGGAAATCGAAGACGCGATCACTGCTGCCATGTCGGAAGTGTGGGGATACTGGGTACGTTGTGTTCATCCCCCTTTGTTGTTTGTATATATTTGTATGCTAGGTTCGAAGCCTAACCTGTGCGCTTTGCTTTGGCTTACGATAAACCACTACGAACCGTAGGCTGACCCGATTCAGTTGTTTTTGCACCCTGCCGAGCGTGTGGATGTGCAAGATCTCATCAACACGGACAATGAGCTCTTCAATAAGGTGCTGACGGTCTTTTCCGTGCTCTGCGATGAAATCTCGGAGCTGAAAGTGA
The DNA here is from genome assembly GCA_000143045.1 of Globisporangium ultimum DAOM BR144. Taxonomy (NCBI): domain Eukaryota; phylum Oomycota; class Peronosporomycetes; order Pythiales; family Pythiaceae; genus Globisporangium; species Globisporangium ultimum. The sequence continues at coordinate 294,997 of GL376596.1, read as the reverse complement.
CCGTCGAGGACAACTTTTACCCTGCGCTGATTATGTTTGGACAAGCGTGTCACGGCGAAGAGGGCGAAGTGAAAGCTGGCGAAGATGAAGTGCACATCGGACGCATGCTTCCCTTTTTCCAAGATATCTCCAACTTTGTGGATCGTTGCAATGCGATTACGATCAACATGATCCACCAGTTGGCGAGTCTGTACCAGAGCTTCCAGAAGCTGTGGAAATCGACGTTCAAGCTCGTGCACTTGCACCCGGTGTTCGATGCGCTTGCCAGTTTACTCGAAGTCATGATCACGATCGATGCTATCGTCATTGACAACCCAAACATCATCACGTCGTGGGACAAGTACAAGCGGATGATGCAGTATGTGCGCGCAGATCCAGCAAGATACAACATCACCGTTGATCGCGTGAAGCAGTTTGAGCGCCTGCTTGTGAGTTTGGACCAGACGATCATGAGTGCGCAGGTCTTCCAGACGTGCATCGAGCAAGACTTCGAGGCGTTTTCATCCTTGGATCCTGGTGACGAAGACGATGAAGACCGCAGTGACGATGGCGAGAGTGGACGTGCTAGCAGTGACCGGGAATCGAAGATCGACATTCGAACGAACCGCGTATTCTTGGACGAATTCTTGCACTGCATCAGTGCCCGACTCAGTCTTGCGGAAGCAGCGATCAACTCATCAACGGAGACGTACGAACGTGACAACCTCCTGGGAACAGCGGGTTTGTACGTCTTGCATCGTCGCTTGCAACCACCAAATGTGCCTGCCGACCCGGCACTTTACAAGCGCTTGTGGGAAATCCAAATGAAAGCACCGTGCGTCACTATTTGCGGCAAAATTCTCTGGTACATTCCAGATTTCCTGCTCAAGTACGCTCCGATGAACTCGAAGAAGTTGCAGCCTGCCGATTTCATCCAGTTTCGACGTGAGTATTTGCATTCTCTAGATGAAGCGTTCCCGGCAGACGTTGCATCGGCAAAGATGGAACTAAATGCGTGGCTCGTTCGCATGGAGTCGTTCTTCCAGCCCACGACTCGCGGAATGGGGGATGCATCACGGACGCTCAGTGTGCGAGGAAACTTGATTTTGAAAGGTCTGATTCTTGCCAAGCGGGTGCAAACGATGATGCACACGCTTGTGAACCTGCACTTGGCTCTTGGTATTCCGATGCAAAAACGTGTGGTGCGTCCGCTGTACACGTGCATCGAGATCCTGAAGGCTGTGGAGTTCATGTTTGCACGAAAGAACCCTATCCTCGCCGAGTCGTCGTCTCTCCTTCTTCGTCAAGTCACGCATTCACTATTTGGTTTTTTCCGACCTCTGAAGGCCAAGCTCGAAGCGAGCAAGCGATTCGATGATACAAAGCTAGATGTGCTCGCTGCCGTGACGGTGCTGGAAGATATTCTGCACAGTGGTGAATCGTTTTCATACACTCGCATCACTGTGCTAGACCTCGCGACCCAAATTGCGCTGATTTCTCCGGATAACGGTGCTGCTAGTGTCGCTGGCAGTGAAGCTGACAATGGACCGATTGGTCTCAAGAACGCCGAGGAGCCGATCAAACTGATCTGGAAGTTGCGTCTACTGAGCGATTTTCAGCGAAAGATCCGCAATGCCTGTGATTGTTCGTTTTTCTACTGGAGTCGTGAGCTGCTTCATCCGTTCTTGCACGATTTGTACGCGCAACCAGAGCAAGCAAACCGCATTCAATACGTCATTGGCGGATTTCTTGATGCAATCAAATTGTTGCGGGGTGCCCAACATGAAACGGACAATGTGGTCTACGTGAATGCGTACTCGGCGTTTATCGATTCCGTCATTGAAGAGGAGATTGTGGGCACGCTGTGCATGGATGTAGAAAACGATCTCCGTCTGCACATTCACTCGGTTCACCTGGATCACTTGGATGCACCGAACCCGAAGAGCGACAACTTTAAGGTGCTGCACTACTATTTGGACTTGCGTCCAATTCGTCTTCACGGGAAGACGTTGGATTTGCGCCAACAAGTGACGCACTACCTGGAAAACACATTTTACAATCTCACGACCGTGGCTTTGCACGACTGGAAGACGTATGGAGAAATGCGCAACTTGGCAAACGACAAGTATGGGTTGAGTCTCGCGGACAACCACTTGCCTATGGGTTCGTTGGACCAAGGCTTGGATATTCTCCAGATCATGCGCAACATCCAGATCTTCGTCGCGCGATACAACTACAACCTGAACCAGCAGTTTTTCTTGGAGCGACGAAGCGACAAAGGCTCGCGTCACCTCAATTCGATCAACATCCACTCGATCGCGAGCTCCATTCGCACACACGGCATGGGCATCATGAACACGACGGTGAACTTTACGTATCAGTTCCTCACGAAGAAGTTTGACATCTTCTCGCAGTTCCTCTTTGACGAGTACATCAAAAGCTACCTGCAACGTGAAAAGCGATGGTACAAGAAACACCGCGACGACAAAGAGGTCGACAACAAGTACCCGTTCGAGCGCGCGTTCCAGTTCAACAAGGACATTCGCAAGCTCGGTGTGTCGGATTCAGGAAAGACGTTCTTGGATCAGTTCCGCATGCTAATCACGGAAATCGGCAATGCGCTCGGCTACGTGCGTATGGTGCGATCGGCTGGTATGAATTACTGTAGTAATGCGATCAAGTTTGTGCCGGACTTGAACCACACGCATTTCAAGTTCGAAGCGTATGCAGGCGATGGCCTGCCACAGGAAACTGACGAAGAAACTGGAGAAGTAACGCAATCTGAGATCACTGGCGCGAAATTATCGCGTGAAACTGTGATTGCAGCCAAGAACCTCGATTCGGTGATCTCGACGTTGGCCAAGAACTTCTCCGAGAACAATGACTACTTCAAGGTGCTCGTAAAGGTCTTTCAGGACGTGACGGCGAGCGACGAGCAAAAGCATCTGGTGAACTTCTACCACATCATCCCAGCGCTCACGATCAATTTCGTCGAGACCACGGTGCAGGCGAAAGATCTGATGTACAAGAACACGCGCCGTCGTGAGTCGTACTTTTCGGACGACGGGTTTGCAATTGGGCTCGCGTACATTTTGGCGATCCTGAACCAAGGAGAGGTCGTTTAGATGCATACATTCGCAGCAATGCCTGCGTTATCTGATGATTCTGACTCTTGCTGCTTCTTGGTTGTCAATTTTTTAGGCTTTTGACGCATTGCACTGGTTTGAAGAAGTGGTGCGCAAGTACAAGGACGAAGAGGATGCCTACAACGTAAGTGCTGCGCGAATTACGTTCGTACATTGAACGCATCCCTCGCTGAGCCTATAACGAACTGACCATGTACTCGGTCGGAATGCTGACGTGTCTGTAGTTGAAACAAGCCGAGCGAGAAGAGCGCAAGAAGGAGCAGGCACTGCGACAGCAGAAGGAGACGACGGCCGAGCTGATCGACGACGAAGAGGAAGTGCACACGCTGCAGCTCACGGCCAAGCGCATTGAGCTCAATCGCCGCGAGTTCGATCTGCTGGATTGGTCGCTCAACGGCGCGCGGATCTTCTTCAAGGACTAATAAAGCAGAGGAAGAGAGGAAAACAATACACTTTCACAAAGCAAGTAGCAGATCTACGAATCGAGCGCAGCGACGCGACAGCCGCAGGAATGATCTGTCAAGCCACCTGTCCAAAGTAATCAATCGTTCATTCATTTTCACACAGCCATATAGTCCACATACCCCTTCCACCCATCACCTACGCACGGAAGAGCTCCATTCACTACTACAGTTTTTGGCAAACAGATCCACCAACAGAGCGCGCCCGTCACGATCTTCGTCTTCTTTCACGTTCATCTCGTTCTCTCTCAGTGCGTGCTTCGGTCATCGCATACACCCGCTGCGAATGGCACTGCTGCATGCGTTCGTGGTGGTCGCTTACTGACGCTTCTTAATCGAGCGCTTTGATGAGTTGGTAGTGTCTTGCAGAAACTTCATCACCCAGTAGCCCTAAAGACACACACAGAGAAACACGCGTTAGGAATTACATACACACACACCACGCGACGCGCATGCACACGCTCGCCATGTGCGTGCGCACAGCAAAGCAAGAAAACAGCGGCACCCACCCATGTACAGCGCTAGGGAGACATAGGGATAGATCGCATTTCTTACCAACACCAGCACGTGTAGCCCCACGAGTCCGTACACAAACGCGTTCAGGCCGACGCCAAATCCCGGGCCCAAGAGTCCGCCCTCCATGCTCTTTCGTGGACGAACGACTGGCTGCTTGCTCTCCTGCTTGTTTGCTCTGCTGCTTACGTCCGTCGGATCGTTCGCTGTTCTTCACGCTTCGCTTTCTCCTTTTCTTGTTTTTACGCCACGGTTTCTTTGGTTTTATAACAAGCATTTGGGATTTGTTGAACCGTCCAATTTGTACGTACATATATAAACTTGGAAAGGCTTGGAGCGCACAGTTGATTTGTACGAAGTAGAAAATGCCTATCGTCTCTCTAATATTGTGCAGCATGGCTTCATTGTTGACAAAGAGGAGATGGACTACTGTACGAACTCTGTGACGTGATACAAAATGAGCTCTCCCGTATTCACTTGCAAACTCTCCAATTTAATATAGAAGGCTGATGCCAAATGTTGATGCCAATCCGTTGACTCCCCCAAGATGAGAAATGGGCAATGGACCAAGCACACGCACACTCCTGTGTTCCACGCGCGCGTGCAGTGCACCATCTGAAAACTGCGCATGTGCCACTGTACCCTCCTTCCCTCCTTCCCTCCCTCGCCCCCACTTTCCCTACCGCTTGGCCATTTCGGAGAACCGCGCGAGGTCGAAGCCCGGGGGCAGGCCCTGCGCAGATAAGTTGCGCGTGTGCTGCCGCTGCTGCCAGTACATGACGCCTACGGCGCAGAGCAGCATGATCGGCGCACGGAGCCACCCGATATCGAGACTTGATGTGGGCTGCGGCAGCAGCGACTCGTAGATATCCACGCGGTAGGATGACGGCATGAGCGACGAGCAGTTAGCGATGGCCTCGATGGCAGCGTAATGGACCGCGAGCGACGCTGGGTGCACGTTTGACTCCTTCCCGACGCTGATTCCAATCACGAAGCCGGCCTTTGAAGGCAAACCCGATGTCGCATTATCCGGAGAAAACCATGCGCTGTTGCTGCTGAGCTGGGGCGTATGCGTGTGCTCTGCGATGTACGCTGGTCCCATGTCGTCGTGGCTTGTTCGATACAACACCGTCTCGGTATTCGTTGCCATGATGAGGTAGCCTGGGATTGCTCTCAGTGCCGTCTGGTGCTGTTGGTGGTGGCCATTTGATGGAAGCTGCAAGTACGACGCCAGCATCCGCTGTTTGGGCAGCAAATGGTCGATCAGCACGCAACTCGGTTCGCTTTCATCCTCTTCGGTCTCGACACCGGCGACTCGCGCGCTTTTTCTTTTTCTTCGCATTTGGTCAAAGTGCACGAGACGAAACACAAGACCGCGGCCACTGCTTGTGCCTGCATAGATCGTTGAGTGCCGCCACGGATCACTCTCGATGCTCGTGATCGTGTCCGTCAACGAGGCTTCACATGCGACCCCGCGCACAGTTGTTTGATCGTGCGCGTTGATGAACTGGATGCGGTTCCCACTCGCGAATGCCACAATCCCTGATGCCATCACTTTGAATTGCGTGATGCTCCCTGTTCTGGTGGACACTCCTTGATCACCATTATGTGTAGCATCAATGGTTTTGATAAACGTGCCGTTTTCGCCATGGAAAAACGAGATCTCGCCGCGTGCGGTGGCTGCGATCACGTACGTCTGGGTGTAAAACGTAACAACAGCGATCTTGCCGTCTCGGAACTCTTCTCTTTCAACAGTATTGAAGCTTCCCCCGTCGTCGCGGCCAGTCGTTCGAAAGATCAAGTCAAAGTCGATGTGCAGGTAGTTCGTCGCGGGAGACGTCGTGGCCTTTGCGCTAGTGCGCCACGGAACGAGAAGCGGTACCCCCATCCAGTCCGTTTCGCGCGCATGGGCATAATGGTGCGGAGAGCGCAGCATGCACATCGCGACATCGAATCGCCCCTGCCGCCGATGGTCGCCAGACAACAGACGCTTATTGTGTAGCACGCGCAGTTTGTACAAGCTGATGCCGCCGTTTTCACTCAGCGTCGCGAAGTACGACATACGCTCCGATGCAAAGAAATAGTTGACGATCCTTGTTCTACTCGATGCACCAGACGCGTGATCAAACATCGCGTGCTGCCACACGAGCTCTTTTGTGATCGGGTGCAGCAGATCCATGTGACCGCGCGCCATGTCGAAGACCAATAGGAACTGGAGAAGCGGCCAAGATGACGCAGAGTGGCCAAGGCTCCCTGCGTGGCGCGTCTTAGGGGCGCGACCAGGTTGGATGCCTGCGTGGTTCTTCTTGCTCGTGGGGTTCGCGTTTGGACGAAACGAGAGCAGATCCATTCGAGTGGATCCTACTCGATTCACTGCGTGGCTTTTGATCTCGGTATCATGGCAAGTCTCAGTGGCGTCGGGTGGAGAAGGCAGCGCGACGGAATGCGAGCTGTGGAACGCGAACCAGTCACTGAACCGCTGGATGCCTCCTGCTTTCTGTTGCTGGTGCTGATACGAGCGCTGACGTTCGTGCTGCCGTGCGATTCGCTTCGCTTGAGCTTCTTGCTGCTTTGTGCTTCTGCTGTTGCTTTTGGTCAGTGAGACTGCATCTGGGTCTTCCTCGAACTGAGCGAGCAGCGCTCTAATGATCAACGCCTTGCGCGAATAGAGCTCGATCTGGCGCTTGACAGCGGTTTGCTCGGCATCAAGAAGCTTCGCGAGCAGATGAGCATCTCCGTCAAACTGTCGCAGTGGGTGAGTCAAAGGAGTACCTTTTAATGTCGCTTCATCTTGAACACAAACCGCTAAAGTTGGTTGGACGAACAGTAGCACGAGAGGCCAAACGCATGTGCGAATTAACCATTGTGTCCTGAGGACGGATGCGTGGTACGGCATTTGTCCTCCCTCCTTTCCAAAGCTAGAAGACCTTTTCGCATTGCCAAGTAGACTGGAAGGTCGAGGCACTCGGCAACCGACCACCTTTTCGCGAGTCTCGCGTAACGGCTTCATTTTACTCAGGTGGTCTTTTTTGTAAATAGTCAGGCTGCTTTTGTTTCTTTTCATGACCCAAATCACAACCTTGGAGTTCATGGCATGCGCACTTCCTTATGTTAATCCTCTCTGCGCAAGACTCGGATCGCTGCCATCATCTCGAATTGGCTCGGAATTCGTAGAGCTCCACGTGAATCCAAGTGATCGATACGCCGTTGTGAAAGCTTGGTTCTTGTTGGCGGAATTGGCGTGTCGAGAGCATTTGCCCTGGTATCGAGCAGGTTCACTACAATCTGCGAACTTGCAGCGTTTCCCGCCGCCGTGCTTGGCGCAGAACCCACCGCCGCGATCATTTTTGGTGCACCCGTCAATGCGGCACGTGACTGATCCACCGTGGGTCGCGCAAAAGCCATTTCGTTGAGCGCCTTTCTCGCATCCCTGGAGTCCACACCGCTGTCCACCTCCATGCTGTCGACAGAATCCATTGCCCTGACTGCTCTTCTCGCACCCGACCACCTGGCAGCGCACACCACCGCCATGCGCCTTGCACCGCCCAGTCAGTTGCGCAGCTTTCGTGCACCCCTCTTCTTCACAGCGTGATCCTCCTCCATGGCGAATACATCGTCCGCCGCGTTGACTCGAGCGCGTGCAGCCGTCGACATCGCATCGCTTTCCTCCACCATGACTCTTGCAGTGGCCGCGCGAGCGCACGCGTTTCGTGCAGCCGGGTACAACGCACAGCCCATCGAGCGACTTGAACTTCACCCGGCGCAAATGGGCATTCGTGAGCTCGTCTCGGACGCCCTCGAAAAGCTCCGTTTTCGGTTCGTGGCCATCGTGTTCATATGCAGGGACGTCAGCATGCAGGGTACGCACTGCACTTGCACGCGCCGTTCCATAGTCTGCGCTGTGCTTGGACGAGCTCTCGGGTTGAGCATTAGCAGGAGGAATCGACGGCTGAAGTGGTAGCTGAGCGACAAGAAGCGCGATTTCGCCTGAGCTGCTGTCCTGGCTGGCGGCGAGGCGGAAATACGCGTTCGCGGACGCCGGGAAGAGTGCGGCGAAGTCGCGGATTGGATCGTCGCTTGCCATGGGGGTGGCGTTTGCAGAGAGATGATGGCGCGCGTGGCGCAAGGAACACGAGCGAAGACGGCAACAAGCGTGCGTTAATGGGGCGCTTGAGTTTCTCCAGTTTTGATTACGGTCATTCACGTGTATTTATATTTGCACTGCTGTGACACCGTTCGTCAATAAAGTGCTCTTTCCGTTGCGCATTCGCAACAATGGACTTGGATATGTTGCATCCTCGCAACTTAAAAACGGATTGTTGTCACGTTGCTCTCAAAGACCCTTTCGAAATCGATACCACCGCCCCTACCACGTTCGAGAGGAGTTGCGCGTCTCTCAAGTCGAAGTGGGGGAAACATTCAGAAGAAGAAAAACAAGAGAGCAGCGAGGGTGAAGATGGCGCCTTCGTCGGCGCTCGTGGTCGCGTCGACCGATCCGCTCGCGACGGCACAGCAGCCGCAGGACGAGGACGAGGACGATGTGGAGCTTCCCGTGGACCTATCGCAGCTGCCGATGATCCCGATGTCCAAGTCGCTGCTGCTTGTCAACAACTTTGTCGCCAACACGACGCGCTTCCTCAACCACTTTGCGAACGAGTGCGAGGAGCGCATCACGCGCGTGTCCGCCAACCTCACGCGCGTCGAGATCATGCTTGCGATCCTCGAGGCCAAGCTCAACAGCATCCCGGACCTCACGGTCACCGAGAGCGAGATCCAGGCAGCCGGCCAGAGCATCAGTGGGACCGCGCCGCCAACGGTGAGTGCCGAGCTCAGTATTGGAATCGACAGCCAAGATCTGCCGTCGACTGATACAGGATTTGGGACTACACCTCCACCGCCACAACCGCCGCCGCCACCAGAGATCGATTTCGAAGAAGAGACTAGTATGGTGGTTGGGTTACCCCCACCGCCACCACCGCCACCACCGGGCCTTCCTGCGTTTGAAGAAGATGGTGCGATGTCGAACGCGTTGGTGGTCGCTCCGTCGAATGAATTGACCGCGTTTGATGATGACGACGAAGACGGTGCGCAAGGTGGGCCACCAGTGCTGAAACTCAAGGACGATCCTGTCTATGCAAAGTACGTGTGTTTTTTCTACTCCTGTCTGTGTATTATCGAACACAGCGTAGGGGCTAATATATGCGTTGATCTCGTGTGTCTCTATTGCTGATCATGTAGATACTTTACGATGAGAAGACTCGGCATCCCGGATCCTGTGATTGAGCAAAAGCTGATGCTTGACGGCATGGACCCCAGCATTCTCAGGTACGTCGCTGATGCGAGTGAGTTTCTTGCAACATACTGATATACTAAATCGCTGGGCGTGTGCAATGTTCGTATCGCAAACAGTATGGATCCAGAGGGCCCGTCGCCATCGGTAGGGGGCAGTTCGGCGGCTCCAAGTGTGTCGTCACCTGGCGACTCCTTGCCACCTCCACCCCCTCCGGCGCCAATTCGCCCGCCATCAGGAAATATCGGACTTCCCTTCCCACCTCCACCACCGCCAATCTCTCCTACAGTACGTCCATCTGCAATGCTGCAATTTTTCTTGCTTACTCGCTCGAGAAAATGCTTATCGGAGGTATTATCTTCAAATCCCTTAGTCGTCCGTAGGTTCACGAGACGATGGTCCCGAGTCCTTGTTCTCTGCTTCTGCGCCACTCCCACCTCCGCCACCAAGCCTCTTTCCTTCCTCACCTCCTCCATTGCCGCCAATGCCAGAGCAAGATGACAGCTCGAGCGATGAAGAAGAGTTCGAAGCAGATGCTCCCAACCCTGGCTTCTTGAAGCTGAAAGATGATCCTGCTTTTGCAAAGTGAGTATCTCCCATGTATTTGCGCTGTAGGGGATCGCGGATGCACTAAAAAGGTTGATATGCGTTTGGGTTTGTTCACACAGATACTTCACGATGAGAAAACTTGGAATGCCAGATGGTGTCATTCAGCACAAGTTAATGATGGATGGTGTCACTTTAGATATTTTGAGGTGCGAGCTTGCACAATGTTGTCTTTGTAAAAGGTGGCATTTGGTACAACTTACCTTTTTATATGCGTGTCACTTGTAGCATGGATCCAGAGGGTCCATCACCAAATGCTGGTGGAGGGGCTCCGCCAGCTGCAGCAGGTGGACCTCCACCGCCTCAAGGCCTTCCGCCGCCACCTCCACAAGGTGGTCTCCCTCCACCACCTGCGCGACCTGGACTTCCCCCGCCTCCTATTGCGAAGTATGATGGATCCGACGATGACGATTTTGATTCCGACTGAGCGCCTTCGTGCACGCACACTAAAGTGGATATATATAATAAAAATGACGACCTGATGTAGAAATGGTAGGGTGTCACGAAATGCTCTCTCCTCGGATGCTTTTTTTGAAGATGCAGGTCCAATGCTCCATTTCAAGGAAATCACAAGCTCCATTATGCCTGATGAGGTGAGTCTCGTCCGGAGCAGCATAGATATCTTTGCGATCCGTGTGCACAGCAGCTAACTTCACACTCAGTTGCTGTTTGCAGGTAGTGATCTCATTTGGCAAATGCATGACACAAAAATACCACGCACGAAAAACGAGATTATTATTTTTAGTCGCATTTCTGATGCAAAGCGCTGACGTACGCTCGGCTGACAGTAAGTAAAGCTGTGCTACTCGTAGACGACATCTGCTGCTGTGGTGCGCCTTGGTCGTGGAGCTAGCTAGTGCCGAGGCTGGCTGCTTATTGTGTGCGAGAAGATAATGCCTACGCAAACCTGCACACTCCTCCGACGTGCCTGATCTGAGCAATATTTCGTGTTCATTGTGCCCACGACAAAGACTGCGGTGACAAAACACCCAAAATAGATGGGCGAACGTGATGTCAAAACCCACAGCTTTTCGAGTAAACCAGAGAAATATGGCCCTCCTGGTGTAAGATTGGCGATCGTCGGGCCTTCGAGTGAAGCAATTTTACAGCAAGTAGTGCAACTCGACCAGCTGATCAATGCGACTGCCTCGACGCCGCATCCACGAATTCTTTCAGCATTACAGCGACGACCGTCCGCAATTTCAAGTATACGATCAATCTTTGATGCGAAGTCTTTATCGCCAACATCAAGTCTCACATCTCAGCGTAGACAGCACTCGAGCCACGAATACGCACCGACGCTGGATTCCTCCAGTGCTAGTCAATCAAATAATGTGAAAAGTATGGATAAATCGCGCAAAGTTTTCCCGCAAGACAACTCCACGAACGAAATCCGTACACAGTGTGATGACAATCTTCAGATCGCTGAACGAGAGTCTGAAAGCTCCAGCATCGTACCATTAGCCGCTGCTGAAGAAAGCCCAAGAGATGGACGAAGAAGCATAACTATAAAAGCAGCGGAAAATGATCCTTCCGGTCCTAGTAAGCGAAGCATGAGATCGTTTACAAGTAGACGGAGCGGTCTCGCTTCATCCGGAGCTGAAGCAGATGAAGACACTCAATCCGGTAGAAGCAGGCGAGGCAGCCTCTCGTTCATCGGGAGGCGGAGTAGTCTCGCCTCATCGGGGGCTGCGATTGTTGAACAAAAACCAAGGGCGTCATCGTCTGGAATGAAACAAAGTAGCGTCACTTCGTTCATACACGGAGAAGTTTCTCGCTCGCTCGCGAGACGACGAAGTGGCGTTGGGGTGTTAGCGGGCGGTGTTACAAATATTGCGCAGTCGTTATCAAAAATGTTTGACAAACAGAATGACGCCATAAACGAAAAGCGCCAAGCGAAAGTAGCTGAACTCGTGGACAAAGATGTGATAGTTCTAAACGCGACACAACTGGCCCAGATTCAGCGACGCAATGCCCATCCGTTCACGATTTCGATCAACTCGCCGTTTCGTCATTGGTGGGATCTTCTCATCACGTTCAGCATCACGTATGTCATGTTTGTCACGCCGATTAAAGTCGGTTTCTCAGTTCCAAGAGACTGGGGTCTGGATCACATTTTGGATGCCGCCGTGGACGTGGTTTTTCTGATGGAGGCAACATTAAATTTCTTCACAAGCTACGAGGACGACACGACTGGAGAAGAGATCAAAGATCTGGTAAAGATTCGGCGCAACTACTTCTATGGATGGTTTGTCGTTGACGCAATAAGCAGCTTCCCTGCGTCGATCGTTGGCACGACAAATGAACCCCTCAATCTTACCAAGATGGTTAAAATTATCCAAGTGCACAGGATGTCGAACTCGGGTTTGTTCAAAACACTGTCGGAGCGCGTTAATCGCTCGATGAATCCGTCAATGCTGCGCATGACGATGCTCACTCTCGTGTTCTTCATCTCTCAGCATTTCATCGCTTGTGCCTATTTCTTCATCAGCTCGTATCAAGAGGAGCATACAAGCTGGGGTCCTCCAGACGAGATTCGCGCCAGCTCGCTGCTCAAGCAGTATGTCGACGCGGTTTACTTTGCAATTTTGGTGACAACTGCCAATGACGTAGCTCCATCGACCGACATCGAGAAGGTTTTCACCGCGCTCATGCTGTTTATCGGTATTGTGATCAACGCCAGTATCATCGGTAGCGCAGCCAACTTGCTTTCAAATCTGGACAAAGCCGAGATCGCACGAAAGAATCAAATGGATAGCATTAACGATTACCTGCGGTTCAAGAAAGTGCCACTGGTGCTTCAAGACAAGATCCGACGCTATTATGACTACGTGCTGAACAGTCGATTGCGGGATCCGACCGAGAGTTTGTTCGTAGATTTGCCCGATCGGCTGAAGCTCTCGCTCAAGTTGAACCTTCAGGAAGAGTTCATCCGCAAAGTCCCACTTTTTCGAGTGTGCTCACATGCTGGTATGATCGCGATCATTCAGTGCTTGAGACCCGTGGTTGCGATGCCCAGCGAGGTCGTAATTCGCCAAGGAGAAGCGGTACGTACTCAACGTAGAGCCTAAATCATTAGCCGTTCGATTATTTTACCATGAACTCTGCCGTCTAACCCACCAAAACTCACCTTTTTTGTGTCTTGTCCATTAGGCGAACGAGTTTTACTTTATCAAGAATGGCCAAGTGTCGATTCGAGTCCTGTCAGACACTTTCGAGATCATTCCGTTGGGCAACCTGGGAGAAGGATCCTTTTTTGGAGAGACCTCGTTGCTTACTGGAGGCGAGCCTCAAAGTGCCGAGGTGCGAGCCGAGTCCATGGCCGAGTTGGCCTACTTAACCGAGGCCGATTTCACAACAACCATCGACAAGTTTCCAACGTTTTTCATGGCGGTGAAGCAAATCAGTGACTCGCGGATGCAGACAGCGCACAACTTGCGCAAAATGTCAAAGCACAGTAGCCGTTCTGTTCAGCCTGCCGTGCGGAAGTCAAGTTTCCACGAGACAGCGATTTCGATTGTGAGGCGAGGGTCCAGCGTGTTTAGTTTGGATACTCGCATCGGCATGTCCACGACAGCGATGGCAAGGCCCAATATGGTAAAGCGAATCCCCAAGCGGTTCTCCAATTCGGGGCACAAGCCGCCCGAGAGCTTCAATGCGCTCTATGTGGAGCATCTGTCCCTGGCCCAAGCGCGCCAGTTGTCAAGCATCAGAGCGATCGAAGAGGTCGCTGTGGGGAGCCCAGACGACGATGCCATCTGGGAAGATTAGATAGTTTATTTTATGGGAAGCAGCATAACAAGTTGGCTGGGCAGAAGCGAACTAGGAGACAACGTTTGAAGAAGCAAGACCTCGAACGTGCTCGAGGTCATTCCGAGTATTAGCACCTCAGTGGGACTATCCACAGTCCACAATGCTGCTGTGGGGGTCGCTCGTTTGTCGCCAACCCTCCATATGAACTATGTAGCGCGTGCGCACATGAGTCAGTGCTTTATTCATCGCATACGATTCACGCCAAGTCATGAAGTCCAGCAGAATAGGATCACGTCTTTTACAGTTGGGATCGAACAGCTACAACCCATTTCTGCGGTTTGTAGTAAATTATTATGTAAGTTACCTCTTGAGAGGTACCTTTTGCAATCATTTTGTTGCACTCATTACTGTACACAAGGTACCATAATCGTATTTTTTGCTCCGAAAAGAATCCTTAAGTACCGTCATTATTACCACGTAAATAAATCGATCGAGATTCAGCAACGGCTCAGCGAAAGGAAAGCGGAAGGAAAGCGGAAGGAAGCCACGCGAAACGCACGAGTGCGGAAATGCGCTGACTCGCTCGCTCTCATTCCGTGGAAGGAATGGCGCGTCGCGCTCTACAGTAAACTGGACGACAGCGCAGCGTGCATTCGTTCGTGCAGTGCGCCTGCGGGAGACCACGAGCGCAACCACCGACTGCGCGCGTCAGACAACTAAAAAACGACAACACACAGAGACCGCATGGCGCGCGGCGATCGACGCGCTCGTTCGCGGCGATGGGTCGCGAATGTGGTGTTGATTGGACTATGGCTCGCTCTCATGAAGGTTCACGTGTGCGACGCGGCGGCGAAGTCCCCCGCAAGCACCCCGAGTGCAGCCAGTAACCCAGTCGCGACGGAAGCAGTCGCGACGGAAGCAATCGCGACCAAAAAGCCTAATGCAAATGGAAACGCTAATGGAAATGCGAACGCTAACAGTGCAGCCACTGGAGGATCTAGCTCAGTGGGGGGAACCAATTCAACCTTTGCCAGTCAAATATCACGGCCTGTGGCAACCTCAGTGCAAGCGACACCAACGCCAGTACGAACGACGCTAGCACCACCAGCATCAATTCCATCCCCACCGCCAGCCACACTCCAAGCCAGTAACTCCATTCTGACAACACCAACGCAAGCAAGCTCAGTAAAAGATGCAGCAAACCGTAACAGCAACAGCAACGGTAGCAGCCACGGCAACAGCGATGGTAGCAAGGATAAGGAGCATGCTGTGACGCCAGCGCCAGGTTCGGCTTCGACTTCGACTTTGACGCCAGAAGCAGAGCCAGTAGCGGCCGCAACGCCGGCACCAGTAACAGGAGGACCTGTGGACGCCAACACGAGCGGGAACGATGGCCACGGCAACGGGAACGGCAACAGCAACAGCAACGGGAACGGGAACGGCAACAGCAACGGGAACGGCAACAGCAACGGTAGCAGCCACGGCAACAGCGATGGTAGCAAGGATAAGGAGCATGCTGTGACGCCAGCGCCAGGTTCGGCTTCGACTTCGACTTTGACGCCAGAAGCAGAGCCAGTAGCGGCCGCAACGCCGGCACCAGTAACAGGAGGACCTGTGGACGCCAACACGAGCGGGAACGATGGCCACGGCAACGGGAACGGCAACAGCAACAGCAACGGGAACGGGAACGGCAACAGCAACGGGAACGGCAACAGCAACGGTAGCAGCCACGGCAACAGCGATGGTAGCAAGGATAAGGAGCATGCTGTGACGCCAGCGCCAGGTTCGGCTTCGACTTCGACTTTGACGCCAGAAGCAGAGCCAGTAGCGGCCGCAACGCCGGCACCAGTAACAGGAGGACCTGTGGACGCCAACACGAGCGGGAACGATGGCCACGGCAACGGGAACGGCAACAGCAACGGTAGCAGCCACGGCAACAGCGATGGTAGCAAGGATAAGGAGCATGCTGTGACGCCAGCGCCAGGTTCGGCTTCGACTTCGACTTTGACGCCAGAAGCAGAGCCAGTAGCGGCCGCAACGCCGGCACCAGTAACAGGAGGACCTGTGGACGCCAACACGAGCGGGAACGATGGCCACGGCAACGGGAACGGCAACAGCAACAGCAACGGGAACGGCAACAGCAACGGGAACGGCAACAGCAACGGTAGCAGCCACGGCAACAGCGATGGTAGCAAGGATAAGGAGCATGCTGTGACGCCAGCGCCAGGTTCGGCTTCGACTTCGACTTTGACGCCAGAAGCAAATTCAGTTTTGGCCGCAACGCCGGCACCAGTAACAGGAGGACCTGTGGACGCCATCACGAGCGGGAACGATGGCCACGGCAACGGGAACGGCAATGGCAACAGCAACGGGAACGGGAACGGCAACAGCAACGGGAACGGCAACAGCAACGGTAGCAGCCACGGCAACAGCGATGGTAGCAAGGATAAGGAGCATGCTGTGACGCCAGCGCCAGGTTCGGCTTCGACTTCGACTTTGACTCCAGATTCAGATTCAGTATCGGCCGCAACTCCGGCACCAGTAACAGGAGGACCTGTGGACGCCATCACGAGCGGGAACGATGGCCACGGCAACGGGAACGGCACAGCACAGCAACGGGACGGAACGGCAACAGCAACGGGAACGCAACAGCAACG
>GL376596.1:214559-274388 GCA_000143045.1 Globisporangium ultimum DAOM BR144 | reverse complement strand
GGTTCGGCTTCGACTTCGACTTTGACGCCAGAAGCAGAGCCAGTAGCGGCCGCAACGCCGGCACCAGTAACAGGAGGACCTGTGGACGCCAACACGAGCGGGAACGATGGCCACGGCAACGGGAACGGCAACAGCAACGGTAGCAGCCACGGCAACAGCGATGGTAGCAAGGATAAGGAGCATGCTGTGACGCCAGCGCCAGGTTCGGCTTCGACTTCGACTTTGACGCCAGAAGCAGAGCCAGTAGCGGCCGCAACGCCGGCACCAGTAACAGGAGGACCTGTGGACGCCAACACGAGCGGGAACGATGGCCACGGCAACGGGAACGGCAACAGCAACAGCAACGGGAACGGCAACAGCAACGGTAGCAGCCACGGCAACAGCGATGGTAGCAAGGATAAGGAGCATGCTGTGACGCCAGCGCCAGGTTCGGCTTCGACTTCGACTTTGACGCCAGAAGCAGAGCCAGTAGCGGCCGCAACGCCGGCACCAGTAACAGGAGGACCTGTGGACGCCAACACGAGCGGGAACGATGGCCACGGCAACGGGAACGGCAACAGCAACAGCAACGGGAACGGGAACGGCAACAGCAACGGGAACGGCAACAGCAACGGTAGCAGCCACGGCAACAGCGATGGTAGCAAGGATAAGGAGCATGCTGTGACGCCAGCGCCAGGTTCGGCTTCGACTTCGACTTTGACGCCAGAAGCAGAGCCAGTAGCGGCCGCAACGCCGGCACCAGTAACAGGAGGACCTGTGGACGCCAACACGAGCGGGAACGATGGCCACGGCAACGGGAACGGCAACAGCAACAGCAACGGGAACGGGAACGGCAACAGCAACGGGAACGGCAACAGCAACGGTAGCAGCCACGGCAACAGCGATGGTAGCAAGGATAAGGAGCATGCTGTGACGCCAGCGCCAGGTTCGGCTTCGACTTCGACTTTGACGCCAGAAGCAGAGCCAGTAGCGGCCGCAACGCCGGCACCAGTAACAGGAGGACCTGTGGACGCCAACACGAGCGGGAACGATGGCCACGGCAACGGGAACGGCAACAGCAACAGCAACGGGAACGGGAACGGCAACAGCAACGGGAACGGCAACAGCAACGGTAGCAGCCACGGCAACAGCGATGGTAGCAAGGATAAGGAGCATGCTGTGACGCCAGCGCCAGGTTCGGCTTCGACTTCGACTTTGACGCCAGAAGCAGAGCCAGTAGCGGCCGCAACGCCGGCACCAGTAACAGGAGGACCTGTGGACGCCAACACGAGCGGGAACGATGGCCACGGCAACGGGAACGGCAACAGCAACAGCAACGGGAACGGGAACGGCAACAGCAACGGGAACGGCAACAGCAACGGTAGCAGCCACGGCAACAGCGATGGTAGCAAGGATAAGGAGCATGCTGTGACGCCAGCGCCAGGTTCGGCTTCGACTTCGACTTTGACGCCAGAAGCAGAGCCAGTAGCGGCCGCAACGCCGGCACCAGTAACAGGAGGACCTGTGGACGCCAACACGAGCGGGAACGATGGCCACAGCAACGGGAACGGCAACAGCAACGGTAGCAGCCACGGCAACAGCGATGGTAGCAAGGATAAGGAGCATGCTGTGACGCCAGCGCCAGGTTCGGCTTCGACTTCGACTTTGACGCCAGAAGCAGAGCCAGTAGCGGCCGCAACGCCGGCACCAGTAACAGGAGGACCTGTGGACGCCAACACGAGCGGGAACGATGGCCACGGCAACGGGAACGGCAACAGCAACAGCAACGGGAACGGGAACGGCAACAGCAACGGGAACGGCAACAGCAACGGTAGCAGCCACGGCAACAGCGATGGTAGCAAGGATAAGGAGCATGCTGTGACGCCAGCGCCAGGTTCGGCTTCGACTTCGACTTTGACGCCAGAAGCAGAGCCAGTAGCGGCCGCAACGCCGGCACCAGTAACAGGAGGACCTGTGGACGCCAACACGAGCGGGAACGATGGCCACGGCAACGGGAACGGCAACAGCAACAGCAACGGGAACGGGAACGGCAACAGCAACGGGAACGGCAACAGCAACGGTAGCAGCCACGGCAACAGCGATGGTAGCAAGGATAAGGAGCATGCTGTGACGCCAGCGCCAGGTTCGGCTTCGACTTCGACTTTGACGCCAGAAGCAGAGCCAGTAGCGGCCGCAACGCCGGCACCAGTAACAGGAGGACCTGTGGACGCCAACACGAGCGGGAACGATGGCCACGGCAACGGGAACGGCAACAGCAACAGCAACGGGAACGGGAACGGCAACAGCAACGGGAACGGCAACAGCAACGGTAGCAGCCACGGCAACAGCGATGGTAGCAAGGATAAGGAGCATGCTGTGACGCCAGCGCCAGGTTCGGCTTCGACTTCGACTTTGACGCCAGAAGCAGAGCCAGTAGCGGCCGCAACGCCGGCACCAGTAACAGGAGGACCTGTGGACGCCAACACGAGCGGGAACGATGACATTGACTATAGCCATGATAATGGTGACTTGAATGGTGGTCATCACCGGATTGGCGACGATAGGAAGGATAATGACCGTGCCATTGGCGATGGGATGAAGCGTGATAATCCTGACAGTAAGAGGAGTGATCATGGCAAAGGTAGTGGTGATGACAATGGTAATGGCGTAGGCAGCGCTAATCTGAATGCCAACGCCAGCGCCAACGCAGATGTGAACTCAAACGTGAACGCAAATATGAACTCGAATTCCAGTGTCAATACCAATACCATTACGAATGTGGCCAGCATTGGCCAGGAGAAGGGGAAAGAGTCCGAATCCTCATCACGATTACCTGCTGTCGGGGCAGTTGTTGCTGGTGAACTTGGGAGCGTACCTGTTGATTCTTCACGAGCTACTACTCAACCAGTTAGCGTCGAACAGACGGAGCATGTGAAACCAGTGCAGGGTAATGCTGTTGAAGCGCCTAGTGTCGATGCAGCTGCACACTCGACGGGCAACGCTACGTCAATACTGGCGACGACTTCTCCTGGATCGACCACATCGGTGGCAAACAATAATAATTCTCCGCTATCAACGTCTGGCAAAAAAGGCGGAGCGGCTGGTAATGGCAAACCTTCGCTTGTCGGGAGTCAGTTGTTGGTCGATAGTGATGCTTTGCTGGCTGTGCCGCAAGATAGCTCGAGCAATTCAGCTCCAACGACGACGAAGAAAAGCCCCATGACGACGCAAGTTGTTGAGGCCAAGCAAGTCGAGTTCAACCAGAAAAATGAGGCCGGTATTTCGAAGGATGCGAACAAAGCTGTGATGCTTGGGATCGATCCACAAAGCACGGAAGCGCCGGAAGTGTACAAACGTGGGCAAACGTCGATCCAAGAACTTAATGGATATAAACCGAGCCCAGGTGGCACGGGAACCTCTCGCAGAGACCAGCCAGTCGTTATTGGGGGTCGACCGCGTAATAGCTCCGATGCATATGGCATCAAAGCGACCGCGTCGACTGCGCGTTTCTACGAGTCTATTCGGTACTCGGCGAGCCTGGCATGCGGCGTTTCCATGGGGTTATTCATACTCTTCCATTTTGCGTATTTTGACCCAAAATCTGCGTGGTCAAAGAATGCGTATTGGTTGCCGAATTCGTGGGAGTTTATCCTGTACATCCAGTACATCCAACAGACAATGTCGCTCTCTGCGCTCACACTTCTCAAGACGCCGTACTTCCTCTGGGAGTTTACGGACACATTCTCGTGGACCAACTTTGTCGTCCAGGGCGATGCGAGTAACTCGAACAGCGGTGCTGGTAGCGCATCACGCCGCCTCAAGACCATCGTACTGGATGGGCTGGTCGGCTACTCGGATCGCATTGGCATCGACGAGACCAAGATCATGTATCTGAGCATCATCGGCTTTGCGATCATCATGGGAATTGTCATTGCTGCGTTTTTCACGGTCACAATGGTGATAAAGAGACTCGAATGCGTCCGCAACAACCAACAGCTGCTGCAGAGCATTGCCGTACGGATCTGTGGTCTGGGTGTCGTGGTCTGGTACTTCTCGCTCTTCCCGCTCAGCCTCACGGCGTCGTTTGAAGCGTCCATGGAGATCCAAGCCAACATGTATGAGACGTGGCCGTTGTTCTTCGTCGCCACGGCATTGTTCGGGGTTTGCTCCGTGGGGATTGCCATTTGCAGCAAAACCATGCTCCAGAAAAGCGAGCGTGAGTTGCGCAACTTCAAGGTGGTCGCCGTGTATGGGGTGTTGTACGCTGAGTGCGAGCACCGAGCGCGCATGTTTTTCATCTTAGGCGCGTCGATCCAGATCGTCATGGGACTGTGCATTGGCGTGTTTGGCTCGAGTTCGACGCTTTTGACGCTGCTCGTGGCGATGCAGCTGCTCTACTTGCTTGCCGTGGTCAAGATCAAGCCGTTCTCGAACTGCGTTGTGCGCTTTGCAACCTGGGTCCTCGGCGCACTCAAACTCACGAACTTGGGGCTTGCATTTGCGTTTCTGCAGTCGAGCAAACTCTCATCAGTGGCTCGCATCCGAGTCGCGAATGCGTACTTGGGGATCAACTCACTGGTCATCTTCCTGTGGTTCATTCGCCTCCTAGTGGTGTTTTGCGTGTGTGTGGCTGCGTGGACTACCCGCAAACAAGAGGATATACGCCCAGATCGCCACCAGGCCAGACAAAACGAAGAGGCGATGATTGCCGCGCATGAACTCATCACTCGAAGTATCAAGAAGAGAGAGAAAGACTTCATTGGAAAGTTCACGGTAACAGACCTCTCGTGTATCGACGACAACGATCCCGAAGTCCTCGACCACTACACACCGTCGGGCTCGCCTGCCCAATTCGTCACCCCAGCGTCATCTACACCGCAGAGTAAGAATCGCCCGTGGCGGCACGAACCCTGGGACTCGAAAGTCTGAATCATTGCATGAGGTGAGGAGGCAAGGAATGGCTACAAAGCAATGGCTGCCTGCATGTACTAAGTTTAGGTAACTGCATTTGTTGGGTTGTTAACAATAAAACCAATAGCGTAATTTCGTGATAAAAGAAATGATATAATAATGTGTAAAATGGCGTATTTTCGTAATAAATGAATCTCAACGACTACCAGGTAGCTCCTTCTGCTCCATTTAGCCTGCAAAGTTTGGAGTCCAAAGCGCAGCAACTAAAGATGTTTCTCAAGCGCAATGATGGCGATGAGAGCGCGGCGCCCAAGGGCCACGAGGACTCGACCGAGCTCCAGAAGATGCTCACGTCCTGCATGATCAACCGGCAGATTCTGGTATGCACGCGTGTGCCCATGTGTCTGTGTGTTTTGCTTTCTGCCTGTGGAGATCTCCCCCGCGGTTGTCTCCGTCTCGCAGTAACCAATGCGTGCCGTTGACCATTGATACTCAATTCATCCATCGTTATTAACTTATTGCGTGTGCGCGTGTATGTGTGTACCATGCAATGCAGTGCTGTGTGGCGGGTGTACTGATCGGCATCCCGATCAGCATCCAGCGCAAGTCGTACAAACCGTTTGCGATCCTCGGTGTCCTCGGTGCGTCGTCATGCTGCTTCTGTGGATGCGCGCGTGTTCACTAAACTGTGCTCCTTCATTCTGCTGTGTTTATGTAATATGTGCCTTTGCGGCTGCAGGCTCGTTCGTGGACTACTCGGTGCCGTACACGAACGACTGCCGACTAATCCACAACGCCATGCAGCTCGCGCTGCAGCAGGAACGCCAGCGCGACGCGGCCGCGAAGAACACGCTGTCGTTCGGAGACGATGCGTCCAAGCAGCAGTAAATAGAAACCAAGAAGACGCAGCAAAGCATCCATTGCTCGACAGCAGTGGACAATATACCAAAAAGAAAAACAACAACATAATGAACCGTGGACTGAGTATTTGACGCGCTTTCGAGGCAATCGCTTTGATCTACACGAGTTTCTTTTTGTGAAAGTACTTTTGAAGGTATTTCGCTTGGTACACGCCTGTCACCAGCAAAATGCCAATCTACACATAGGCATGAGAGTCATTTCATAGTTCGTCAGAAAACCCCAACGAACGAGAATCGCAAGATCCTCCCTGACAGCCGCACCTGAATGACCGAGACCCACGTGGTTTTGTTGTTGTTGCTTTCGATCGCCTTCTGCAACAGCGCGCTCTTTTCCTATTAAGTGAGCAGCAGGTCCGCATTGGTTAGCTCCTCGGCCACCTCAAATGTCAACCACAGGCACAGCAGGGCACGCCACACATAAACAAAACTAGTTCGTACCTTGGCGTAATCCTGCGTTCGCTGGATCGCGCCGACGCGGTCGCGCAGCTTGAGGATCTCGAGATGCAAGTCGTCCATATGGCTCTTCTTGGCCAGGTCCTGGTACTCTTGCAAGCTCGGGCCCATCGTGATCTTCATCGTGAATCGCTAAAAAAGAACAGCGCCACAACAACGAATACCTGAGTCCCCCATTTTCTACAGAAACCCCTTGCACACACGCCACTCGTTACCATTTTGGCGCCGTCAGGAAGTGCAAAGTCCGTGGAATCCAGACTCACACACACCCAGTGGTCTCCGTTCGCCGTCGACGTCACCGACATCGATCCCTATAATGGCACACCCACACATTGTGCCATATGAGGTACACATTACAATCACAATAACGACTGTAGCGCATAAACACGAGCCAAACAAAGACAAACCTTGTTGGACGTGACTTCTTTCTTCACCAAGAGGTTTCCTTGGCCTGCGACCGGGTTTGGCGCGTAAAACGCGATCACAGTTTTCTAAGACCCATCCACCAAGACACGCATCATGGCGTCAGAGAATGCCACAATACTATCTAATGAGGAAGGAGAGAGGGAAACATGTACTGACCATCGTGTCGGTCGTGTCGGGGGATTCGTATTCGGCGCTGAACGTGGTCTTCGCGGGGATGTCCACGAGGAAGCAGCGGTGATTCTGCGCACAAAAGGCAAACGAACGCACATGGTGTCGGCAACACGTGGAGGAAGATCAGGAGCACTAGTTAGTGCACTCGCTCGTCTTCAGTGTTTCAAGCAGCAGGACGCACCTCTTTATGCACATAGAAGAACAGGCCGTTGACCGCGCCCATGAGGCAGAGCGCGACAGCGACAAGCAGCGCGCCGCGAGGCGTCGAGCACGCGGCACGAAGCGCCATCTTGCTCCAGGATACGACGGAATTATGAATACTATTTCTGCGCCTGTGTGTGCGTGCGGATCAAATGCTATGTAACTTGTACCGGGTACGTGCAAGAACGACATAGCAGTATCTGTTCGTAACTTTATGCGTTACAATTCTGAGCCAAACCACTTTTTACTATTTGCAGTTAGGCAGCGCTTCAAAGATGGCTGCATGCCAGTAGGAGTATCAGCAAAGGATCGCCGCTCGCCATCAGTCTTCTCAGAGAGCTCTTCTGGGTTGACATGCTGGGATCGACTCGATTCCTAACGGCGGATCTCTTCGTGGCGACTGCCCTGACGACTGCCTCCACCTGCTGGATGTCCACTCTCTCGCGGTCGGCGTTCTCGATCGCGGCTTCGACTTCGACTTCGCTCTCGTTCGCGGTCACGCTCACGATCTCGGTCATAATAGTCGCTGTCGCGGTGGCGAAACTGCCGCGAGCGCCCGCTTTGATGGTGGTGAGGTGGCGCTGGATGGTGCTGATGACTGTGATGATGACCGTTGCGCTCTGCAGGTTGATGGCCACGATAGTGCTCGCCACGATCAGGACGATAGCCGCGGTCTCTAGCACGCACTTGCCGATTCTGCTCATGGGCAGATGTATTTGGATTTGCGGCGGACGCAGCTGCCATCTCTTCATGGTGCCTCTTCTTTGACTGATACTCATGGGTTGACGAGACCAGAAACTTTGGAAGGCTACAAATGAAAAACCCAACAGATGTGAGTGAAGGCGACTCAAAGTGAAACCCAATACTCTTGATGGTAACTCACTCTCGTGGTTTGCACGTTTGAACTCGCCAGAAATAATCGTGATTCATTGCCTCTGCAGCAGTGATCCGCTTTGCAGGATCCAGAGTCAGCAGTTTCTCCAGTAAATCAACCGCATGGGGAGGGAAGCTGCAACGAGTACAGAACGAGATACGTGAGTGCCATTATTCTAGCACTGGGGAGGCCAGTACCAACATGAAAGCTTCATCACCTCTTGAATCGATCACGAAGCCGACACACGTATTTTTCATCCATTTCAAACGTTGCCGCTCCTTGGAGCTTGGAAAAGCCGGGCCATGTTTCTTCATTTGGCATTCCGCACAGACCGAAAATCAATTGCAGCTACCATACATAGCAAAATAGTGTAAGTACCCAATGCCAATATCTAACAGCAAGTTGCGTGGGAACTTACCTGCTCAATCTCGGTCTTGCCCTGTAAAATCGGCTTGCCAACCAGCAGCTCAGCAAAAATGCACCCAACAGACCAGATATCCACCGAGAAGTCATACGAGGTTGACCCCATCAACAGTTCTGGAGGGCGATACCATAGCGTCACCACCTTGTTCGTATATCGCCCAGCTTTTGCGTTTACCTCATTCCAGAACCGCGAAAGACCGAAATCTGCAACTTTCAGCATCCCAGAGTTGTTCAGCAGCAGATTCGA
This sequence comes from Globisporangium ultimum DAOM BR144, assembly GCA_000143045.1. Classification (NCBI taxonomy): domain Eukaryota; phylum Oomycota; class Peronosporomycetes; order Pythiales; family Pythiaceae; genus Globisporangium; species Globisporangium ultimum. The sequence goes on along the minus strand of GL376596.1, from coordinate 265,783 downwards.
CGCTTTGATATCGCGATGAACGATCTTGTTGCGGTGCATAAATGCAACTCCGCAAAGCAATTGGCGCATGTAGCACTGGATTTGTGTCCGCGTGAACTTGACACGAGGATGGTTCAGGAGCCCGCAGAGGTCGTGCTCCATATATTCAAATGCGAAATAGAGTGGCGGTCGCTTGCCTTCTTTCGGTGGTGCTGTGAAGCGCACAAATCAAGCTCAATGATTCGTCAGAAACTTGACAAATGCCAACGATCGAAATCAAAGCAGCGTTACCTACCGCTTGAGCTGACAATTTCTTTCAGCGCCACAATGTTCGGATGCTTGAGAAACTTTAGAATCTTCATTTCACGAATGGAAGTCACCGGAAACTAGCAAACATAAGCAAACATGCATTATGAGAATGAGAGTGCAACTCAATAATCCCCAGACAAAAAAATGCTCATACCCCGTTCTTCTCCACGTCCGGACGAAGCTTTTTCAGCGCCACGATGTCTTTCGACACTTTGTGTTGGCACTTGAACACCTCGCTATGATAAAGCAGCAGCAAGGCAAAAGCGTCAGCAAACGAAGACAGCATAGTCAACTCGTCTAGTGCCATCATGCACACTCACCCGTAAGTTCCAGACCCCACTTTGTCAATTATGCTGTAGCTTTCAATGTCGCCAATGTAGAAGCGCGGTTTCTCGACGGGGACATCGCGCACAAAATCTGCTGCGAGGATCTCACGCTCGCTCGCAGCACTGCGCATCGACGCGATCACGGAAGATGACGTCGAGCGAATGGCGATGGCATTCGGCCCGCCGCGTGGCGAGCGTACGCTGGTACTGCTGACGCTTCCTTCGTCGATGGACGGCGTTCTTTGACCGCCATCACGTTCTTCGTCCTTTCCTTTCGCGTCATCACGCGCGTCTCCGCTCGCATCTTTTGCGCTTTCCTCATAGTTGTTGATGCCGTTGCTCTCGTATCTTTCTGCGTCCTGTGAACTGATGTCGTTGGCTTGACCGCCGTCACCACCATCCTCGTTACCCACATACTCTACGGAACGCTGCATCGACGAGTCACTCTTTTTACTCGGTGAGCCAATTGTATCCAGGTTAATCTTTATACTCGGTGGAGAGTATGGCGGTGGTGGTGGCGGCGGCGGAGTCCCTAGCATCAGCGTCATCGGAGACGCGCTCGGTGGCGAAGGCGGCGGTGGAGGCGTTGGGAATCCATCGGTCTGTCTCTCCAAGGCCGCGTCCTCCACGCTATCGACATCGTCGCGCTCTTCGTCTTCCGTATTGTCGTTCTCCTCAAGCGGCTGGTACTTCGGAGGCGTGCACGACGGCGGTGGCGGCGCCGGCGGATCGTCCGGGCATGGCGGCAGGGGTGACGAGAAACTCGAGCTGTTACCGCTTCGCGTGGGGTTTGTCGTCACGTTTGGCGGTGGTGGGGACCCCGGCGGAGGCGGCAGCGCGAGAGTAGGCGAAGACGCCGGATGCGGTGGCGACGGAGACGGGGGTGGTGGCGGCACGGGCGACGCAGCGCCAGGCGATGGTGGTGGCGGTGGTGGCTCCATGCGCTTTTTCCTCACGGTTCAATTGCAAGTGCCGCAATGGTTACTGTGAGAAAGAATAGGTCCCGAACGATCCCTTTTTTCATGAAACTAAACACGGGACACGCATTTTTTCCAAGGTAGTTCTTAACACCGACCCGTTTTTTGTATCGATGAAAGCGTTCTTTCAAAAGAGTGACCTCATACACTAACTCGCTTGGCTTCAAATGGATACAGTCACACAGTCGAGGTAGAAATGTTGAAGAGAGAAAGAAAACCAAAACGGTTCATCATGGCAATGTCAATGGGGGCTATATATGGAAGAGAGAGAGAGAGAGAGAAGATAAAGAGACGAACTCGAGCCACAGCAGCACGCGTGTCTGCATCATACACACACGCACAGACAGGCAGTGCCGTCCCCTCTCTGCGCATACGGCAGTGCTATCACTTGTGCGACGTGAAAACCGACGACCGAAGTGCCGCCGCCGTAATCCGCTCAGGGGTGACTCTTCCATATTTTGCGCGCATTCGTTATCGCACTCTCTGGGTGTTGAAGGATTCCTTCCTGGAAGCGAAGGGGTGCGCACCGCCTTTTTTTTATTGTTATTCTCATTGCTCCTATTGCGCGCGCGTGGGAACGAGTGGCAGTCGCTACACGAACCAGTCAAGAGTGGAAGGAAAAAAACACGAAATGCAGTCGATGGCGCCCCAGAACCACCTGCGACGCGCGTTGCAGAACGCGTCTGCGACCGCGGCGCCAGCGCCCGTGGGAGGCTTCGTGCTCTCTGATATGATCAACTTGAACGCCAGCGGAGACGGATACGTCAACGACGGCACGAATCGCGAGTACACGAATGGGAGCGGCAACAACCAGAGTGCGCGCATTTGTATACACACTACGCGTATGGGGGAGCACTGGTACTGAAAAGGACTTGGTGGTATTTGTAGGTATCGCTTACTACATTTACATTTTCCTGGGTGTGATGATGAGCATCGGTATCGGCAGTTTGCTGCTCTATTGCTACCACCAACGCCGCATCCGCCGCTTCGTGGAGCACGACAACATGAACAACAACATGCAGCGCCATTCCTTGGTGGACAGGTATGACAACTCATCTGCATGTTTGCGCACAAGAGACAAAATGAGTCATTTTTATGTATCTGCTATTTCGTTAGTTTTATCGAGGCTGGCGAGACCGAGTGGCAATGCACCGTGTGCTATCACGAGAACCATCCTGCGAAGCGCGAGTGTTTGATGTGCGGAACCCCACAAGGTACTTAATTAGCTCATTATGTTGGTGGTAATGCATCCGTCTGATACTTACGCTAACGTTTTTTTATTTTTTACATTGGATTACAGTGATCTCCCAGCAGGTGATTGCGTCGCCAGCGAGAGGATCCAAGCCCCCGACATCGTTCATGGTCTCTGAGGAGGAGCAAACACTGTTGGCGGCTCGCAACCGATCGTTCCATGTACGTCGTCTGAATGAGAGGAACCTGAACCAACGGCAGCGCGGTGCTCGACGTCGCAACCTTTGGCAACGAGAGAAGACCGAAGACGGCCAGTTCCGCTGGGTCCGCATTGATGACTGTCGACCATCGCGGCTCAGCATGCTGGATTCTGAGCGCCCAAGTCTTGCGGCAACGTCGCCGCCTCCTGATGGAAGTGCACTCGACATGGGCGCATACATTTTTGGTGGAGCGAGAAGACGAGGAATGAGCGCGGCGGGCCAAGATAATGTCGGCGTCGAGACCGAGCTGACGATGAGCGCTACTGACGACGATGGCAACTACGAACCGATGATTCGCATCAAAATGGACTCGACGTCAATGCTGACCTCTGCATCTATCGACGCACTTGTGGGGCCAGATCTCATTGCCCAACCGTCGGTGGGGTATGTTCGTCACGTCGACGACGAGGGAAATGTGGACTGGGTGCCTGCCGATACGCATTTCCATGAGGCTGAAATCATCGACGTAGATGAATTTCCACGTGCGAGCAGCATCATTGATTTTGAATCCGTTGCAGCGCTGTCCTTCCGCCAAAAAGTGCGGTGGTTCTTGCAGGAAATCGAAAAAGTGTCGGTGCCATGGGAGGAAGGCCATCTGCTGCTGAAGATTCGGCGAGACGCGGTGCTGAACGAGTCGATGCATTTACTGATGCTGGTTCCTGCATCAGATTTACGCCAACGACTTCGTATCGAGTTTATCGAAGAACCAGGGCTCGATGCCGGTGGGCTCATGCGCGAGTGGGTTCTGCTGCTCTGCGAGAAAATGTTTGACGAATCATTTGGACTGTTCCAACCCACGCACGTGGAAAATCTGGGCTACTGGATCAATCCAAACTCGAGCCAAATCCATCGTGACCACCTCAAATGTTACCAGTTTGTTGGTCGCCTCATCGCGAAATGCCTGCTGGAAGGTCAGCTTTTGACGGTGCATTTCTCGCTCCCGTTGTTGAAGCATATTTTGGGCGTGCCAATTTCCTTTTCGGATCTAGAGTTTCTCGATGAAGAATTGTATCGAAACGCGCTTTGGCTTCGCGAGAACGACCATGCGGAAGCGCTGTGTCTGGATTTCACGATCCAGCGCATCGATGGGAACGATGAAATGGTCACGGAGGAGCTGAAACCGGGCGGGAAAGACATTCTCGTGACTGATGAGAACAAGGAGGAATACCTGTCGTTGCTCATGAAGTACAAGATGTTTGACAGTGTGAAGGAGCAAGTGTCGGCGATCCTCCAGGGTTTGTACGATGTGATTCCGCGCAGCCTCATGGCGGTCTTTGATTATCAGGAACTCGAGCTCTTGCTTTGCGGCGTGCCGAAGATCGACGTGGACGACTGGCATGACCACTCAGATGCTAAGTACCAAGCGTTCGACCAGCCGACGAAAGCCGAAAAGAAAGTGGTTGAGTGGTTCTGGGAGACCGTGCGGAGCTTCTCGCAAGAGCAGCGCGCGAGGCTGTTGCAGTTTGTCACGGGCACGTCGCGTGTGCCCGTGGAGGGCTTCAAGGCACTACTCAGTAACGACGGCCGCGTTCGACGGTTTGGGATTCAAATCGTGCCGCGCGGGACGCCGCCCGCGGGGTTGTACCCAAAAGCGCACACGTGCTTCAACCGCATCGACCTCCCGATGTACCAGACGAAGCAGGAGCTGGAGACATACCTGACCTTGGTGATCAACATGGAGATCACGGGCTTCTCCATGCAATAACATATCCACAACATATGCAATCCTCCCCATCATGTAACTAAAAAAAGGCGCTGTACATGGACGGATAAATGGAAAAAGTGCGTGTGGCTTGAACCGTGTCCCCGACACTCTCGCTTTCTCTCTATTACTGCTGCTTATCTTAATTGTTGACCGAGAACTTGTGGCCGCACTTTTTGCACTCGTAGAACACCGTCTGGCCTTCATCGGCCGAGCGCAACTGTAGCGTGTAGTAGTCCATCTCCAGGTTGCCACACTTGGGGCACGTCTCCTCGACGGTCGCGCGCGCCGGGCCCGTCACTTCGGTCATCACCTTCTCGGCCTTGAGCCACTTGGGCGCTGGCTTGTCCTCGCTGTACGTCACCACCGACAGCGACGGCAGGTCTGTAGCGCATTCAACAGCAACAACATTCCTCGTAAGGCGCCTTCATTCGGACACACGAGAGCCGCCATTGATTCTATCCCTTCTTACCTTGGTACTGGCAGCGGTACTCGCAGGCCGAGCAGACGATGTTGTTGGTGTCTGGGTGGTCGAGGATCGTGCCGCAGTGCGGACAGAACGCTGGACCCGTCGTGGTCGCCGTCGACGCGAAGAACTCCATGCTTATCTGTGTGTGGGTCTCTATGTGATAATGGGATAATGGCCTGTGGCGCTTCGACACAGCCATTTATTCCGCGGATTCGCAAAAGACGGTGGAAAACGATCTGATGCTGCGAAAACAAGGTGATGTTGTAGCTGAAGCTTCCAAAGCCATCGACATATACCCTTTTTGTAACGTTAAATATATCTTTACATAACCTGTAAAAATTGATTCAATGACTGAAGCATCCAACCACAATGTGCTGCAATAAATCATAACTTTCAGTTTATGCTAATTACAATTTTGTGGATTAATATAGAGGAAATCCAATGTGAACCCATGCGTCGCCTCATTCACTATGGGAACGACAATGGTGGCATGCTTTGATGGCATAGACTCTCTCTCTTTCGTCACCGCACGAGCCACGTCGCATCGACTGCAGAGTGTGCTCGTTGGTATATCGACATATGCCACGCGCTTGAGATTTCAGCATTTTGACACCGCTTCAAGTAATTAAAGGGAGATGGTGGCCCGTTGGACGCGAATGCAGACTAAAAAAGTAGTCCGTCGCGACAAACGCAGTAGCGAAATGAATGAATCAGCCTTGCGGCAATCTCTTGGTAGTAGTAAGAACCTTCACCACGAGAAACCAATCCCACGTCTCACTTCCGCCCATTTTCTCTTGCACAGTTTCTGAAGTTGTGTGATTTGCCAGCCCCTACACCCCCAGAGAGACTACTACGCACCGCCCATCGGGGTGCACTAGCTCCATGCGCACGACGCGGAAGCCGTCCAACGTTGATGATATCTCGTGTCCATTGGTGCGTGCGCTACTGGCTTGACTTCGACTCTTCTCGAGATCAGCTTCACCCTCATCGAGCGTCGTGTGGAGTAGTGACGATGGGAATTTTGTGGTGTTGGTGAAGAGCTCCGCGATGTTGTGGGTGCTCAGAAATCGCTGCAGCAGCGCTTCCTTGCGTTGACTCGTGATTGCGATCACGATGGAGAGCACCAAGAAAAGTGCCGCTCCAGTGAGCGCCGTTAGAACGTTCGAAAGCGGACTCGACAAGTTCACATCGACTAGCTGCTTGTTGTTCACGAACGCGAGTTGGCTCACCGCGCTTTCGCTCGCGGCAACGGCGGATCCGTTGCTGCTATTCGACGCGAAAACGTCTCGCATCACGCCGTCTTGGAAAATGAACATTAAACCGACAGTGTACGCTGGTCGCAACGTTTTCTCGATGTACAAGTGGTTAAACTCCATGCGGTGTACAAAGTTTTCGATTGGCGCCGAGCATTGAAAGGAGTAGTTTTGTGCTGTTGCATTGAGCGGCCAAGCTACGGTCATGAAGTGAGGGGGGAAACGAGGTTGGCCTTGGTCGGAACGGTTTTGTAACTCGTAGTCGTGGGGAGCGTGACAAGGGATGTAGGGAATGTCTCCACACCGTAAAAGTAATCCGTAAAATACAACGGACTCAGCAAACGCAGCGGAAGCCGTGAGGCGCCGGCAAGGAGATGCTGCTCTGACGCTGTAGCATCGAGAGGAAAGCTGAGCCCCATGCACGTATTGTTGCCAACGATGACGCATCCTGCGCCGTACACCTTCACAAGATCCTGGGTCCTCCATGAGAGCAGCCCGACCGTAACCGAGTACACTTTGCGGGCATTGATCAACCTGACCAGCGTCTGCGATGTATAATTCATCTCTTGGTACGTCAAAATCTCGTCGCCTTGAATGCGTTTCCCGACGCCAACAACAATGAAGGACGTGTTGGACTATGCTTGGCAACGAAAGACTGGGTTTCGGTCAATACCGCCCCGTATTCCCCGGTTCAACAGCGCCATCGAATCTTCGCGTCCTCTGCCGTTCCAGCATGCCGCCCACGCCTCGACTTACGACTCGATGTAGTGCTCTGCCTCGGACGAGTCGTACTCGGTGAGTTGTACCACGCATGAATTTCCGCTGCAGTCTTCATATTTGAGCATGTCGTACACGCGATTCCCTGTTGGCGTCTCTTTCACTGGGATCCACTCGAGCGCGGTATTGTTGTACGTTAGACGCTGATGGGGGAGATAGTCGAGGGGGATCTCGAGTGTGATCGCGTCAAATCGGATGTCCGTCGTGAGGTTCGTGCGCGAGATCTCCACGCGAACGTCGGTCACTGAGACGTTTATTGCGTGACTGAAAACTGCAGCAGCATCGTGTTGGTGCGCGTCAGCACGTCGACATCGTTGGCGTTGCCTCCGGACGACGCCCCACTCGAATTGCTACTTTGATTGCGCAGCAGTAAGTCGAGCAACGGCAGCTCGCGGGTCTTCCTGGATCCTGAAAATTGCTTTTTACTCGCGTTGGTCGTGACTTCGTCCATAAACTTGTATCGCCAGCCAAGTTTCGACTCGACTTTGAAAATGTTGTGCGAATACGAACTACAACAACCATTCTCTAAGCTCCTCCACCGCAGTGGTCTCGACGAAGAGTACTTGGACGCCAGTTTACCTCCTCTGCATCAGCACAACTGGATACCAAGTCGCCGGAGGCGAACCCCCTTTGGTGCTCCTGATCCATACCATGACGTATCTTATTCAAGAAAGCCCCATAACCGAATAAACCAAGTGCCAGCATGTGCATCGCACCAAACCAGCAGTTCGAAAAGCGATTCCTCGTTGGCGCCAAATCCACCAGCATCGCCATCGAGCAACATGTAGTGCCTGGGTTCGCACACGAGAGCTACAACACGATCGGTGACCAAGAGAACGTGTTACGCGTGTCGGCGGACTCGCAGGAGCTCTTGAGCGCACTCGTTGTCGCGCCGTTTGATTTGCACGAAGTGGAGTTCCGCGTGGCCGAGACCTTCAAAAAGGGCCACTAATTGACGGAAATTCTACTGGTACAGCCGTCTCGACTCAAGGGCATCGCGTGCACGGGCTCTGCTGTGGTTGTGTTCGACGAATCGGTCATCGTCAACAGCAGCGATTACGACGGCGATCTCAAGATCTGCGCGTCTGGATCCGCAACCGGTCACGGTGACCTACAGATCGCGGCTCCAATCCTAGGTTACGTGGATCCTACCTCAAAGCTGGTCGTCAAGGAGAGTTTACGTGTCTCCGTTGCTGGGTCGGGCGACATGAATGTCTTCTATCTAACCATTTCTGCCTCGGAAATCCAGGTTGGAAAAAGTCGCAATTAGTCACAGAAGCAACTGAAATCCAAACAACTACTAAGTATCAGGCACAAGCATCTTATAAGCAAAAGCAAACACAGAAACCTCGGCGAATGAAGACGAAGAAGCGTTTTTTTCGGGTTTGCGGTTTATCTTGACGAGTCAATGTTGAAGCTACTTCAACAACAACAAACGTGCCACGTTCTGAGTCGAAAACGCATCAAATTTGAACCCACTTGTTTCTGAGAGAATCCATCGCGAGATGCCTTTGTGCACTGCTACGCAGTATCTTTAATGCAGTTGAAAACTGCACAAGGGACCGAACAAGACGACGAGTTGATTCTCCAAAATTCGTTCTACAAGCTTGTCTTGTCCGTTTTGCATCAATCTGGCTTGGAACACACGTTGCGCACTTTCTGGCATCAGACTTGTCTGCAAACCGAGGTTCCATGCGCAGGAGAGTGTCGAGTGAGTATATAGCCCAAACGCATGCTTATGGCACTTAATCCACAAAAGCACCCGCAATGTCCTCACGAGAAAGGCAAAACTCATCTCCCTAAAAGATCCCACTCACTTGCACCCAACTGCCGGAATGCTTGTAGCTTTACCATCATTCATAGGATGATGAATCACTTCTCTACTATTGGGGCGTTTGTCATGTGCCATTTTCCAATTCGCTACGAGGCACTTGCACTCCGCCAGAATTGGGGTGGGGAGTGCATCGTTGTATTCTTCTTATACGTCGACCCCGCAGTGTTCGAGTCGCTTCTTCTGCTGTCCTCGGCATGACGTACACGATCCACGAAAGCGCGGCGTACGATCCGGCGAGTGCCAACTCGAAGATCGCTCCGAACCAGCACATCGAGAAGCAGTTCCGGTTCCAGGACGAAGCAGCCGCGCGCATGAAGATCGAAAAACTCGTGCTCTCGACGCCTGGCTTCACGCACGTGAGCTACAATGCCGCGGGGCGTGAGAACATGATCCGCGTGTCATCGGACTCGGAAGAGCTCTTGAACTCTGTTGAAGTGGTTTCAATCAGACATCACGGCATTGAGCTGCGCACGCGCGGCAACATCAAGAAGAGCGGCCACTTGCTTACCGAGATCTTTTTGGCGCAGCAAGATGCTGTGACAGATATCACGTGTTCTGGCTCCGCAGTTGTCGTCGTGAACGAGAACGTGGTCGTCAACGATCACGACCATACCACCGCGTCGGATCTGAAGGTTCACTTGTCCGGTAGTGGGGACCTCTTCGTCTCAAACTCCGACTTGAAGGTGCATTCGCTGGCTCTGTCGTTGGGTGGCAGTGGCGATGTGCAATTCGTGGCGCCAAGTGTGAGCGTTGGCAAGGATGCGAGTATCAGTGTCGGAGCATCCGGCGATTTGAAGATGTTCGTCTCGAAAATGGACGCCCAAAACATCAACATCTCGGTCGCAGGCAGCGGCGACATCCAACTGGCGTCATCGAGCCTCGCAGCGCGAGAGATGCTCGATGTGTCCGTGGCAGGATCTGGAGACACCACGGTGTTTGGCTCCCACATTGCCGCCACCAGTCTCAGCTTCGCGGTCGCTGGTTCTGGTGACGTGTGTGTCGTCGCTCAGGACCACCTAGTCGCGCACAAGTTGTCGAGCTCCGTGATGGGGTCTGGGGATATTACGGTCGCTGCGACAACGTCCCAGTGCGATTTCCAGGAAATCGCGATCGCAGGTTCCGGTGACGTCGATTTCGGGGACGTCGTCGTCAAGAACTCGAACGTGTCTGTTCTCGGCAGCGGCAACGCGATCGTGCGCGTCACGGATGCACTGAGTTTCAGCAAAATGGGGTCTGGAACTGTTTCGTACCTGGGTCAAGCGCCCAGCGTTGTGACTGGCAGCAAGAAGGGGCTTAAAAGCACCCAGCGGTACGGAACGCACGGGCTCGTGGACAAACTTTCGAAGCGGTGGCGTCAACCGAAGGCAGTGCCACTCAAGGAATCTGCGTTTGATGAGATCGGCATCGACACCTATCGCGCACACTACGAGTTCACGGTCAAGACCCGCAGCTTTGGCGAGCTGATCGGCAAAGTTCAGAGCTTTTTCGGCTTTAGCGGTCATGCACGAGGTGATGCAGCAACGGAAGTCGTGGCCGTTCCGGTCGCTCAGCCAGCCGAATCAAGCAGCTCAACGGTCTTCATCGAGAAGAAAGCACCTTAACCCAGCATTTCGACTGCAGAACGCACTTTTTTCCATTTCATTTGGTTAATGTTTAGCAGCAGTAGTATATAACAAGCACATACACGTTTAGCACTCACTCTCTTTTCTTTTACACCCACGTGCCTCTGTCCTTTGGATGGCGCTCGACGACGACGGCTACCGTGGGGAGACGCGAGTTGGCGCCGAAGTTCTCTTTGCCCATTGGGGTCTCGTTGCTGAAGTCCTGGGAGAGCATCGAGCTCTCGTCGTTGTCCAACTTGAGGTTCTGGACCCATCTTCGCAACGTCATGATGAAGATCCCCACGTGGCGCACGAACAGCACGAAGATGATCAAAAAATTGAAGATCACAAACGAGTGGGCCACCAGAGCGCGGGACGACGTCTCCAGCTCGCTCACCGTCAGGAACGCAAACGAGAGCGAGAGGTTGATGATCCTGAACACGTTCAGCAGCACCATGAAGATCTGCACACGGACGTCCGCGAACGGCGCCAAGTACGTCAGGACCACGCAGAAGATCAGGTGCATGATGAGGAGCGCAACCAACTGGTCGGGAACGTCCTGAACACCGCCCGTGAGCACACCGACGATTACTTGGAAAAACACAAAGGCCACAAAATAGTATCGAAACGCTTGCTTGGTGTCTGCGTACAGTGTGCCGTAGGCCGCATGGTTGTAGATCGTGAACGAGTCATTCAAACGGATCGAGCGCACCTTGTAGAACAAGAAGCAGAGTGTCGCCACGACGACGACCCACATATCGGCCATAGCAACGAGGATCTTGCCGCTCACCTGGTACCGGATCTGCATCATGAGCTCGTATGTCGAGACAGTGATGAGTGGGAAGATGCTGAGAAGCCACAGCGCGACGCCGAGTCCTATGATGCACGGCGCAAACCCACTCTTCCACGCTGCCTGTCGTTGCTGACTCCTGACCTTCTCGCTGACGAGGCGCGCAGCGCATTGACTGGCCGCAGCGAAGACAATGAAGATAGCCAGCAAGATCCCGACGAGGACCAGGAAAAACCGAGTCGTGTACACCAGCACCATGCCTTCGTCAATGCCCAGACGGTCCGTGTAGGATACGATTCCCGTCAAAATGATGAACTGGAGTCTTCTCGCCGCGGTCGACACAATCGCGTACATATGGAAGTTCACCCATGAGAACGAATCTGTAAAATCCAGAATAATGTATGGCGCTTTGGTCAATTCCAGCATCGAAATTGAGCCCAAGTGCTGGAAGTACGACAGCACAGCAACAAATTCCCACGTCGTAGGCGTGAACCAAGAACCATCGGTTCGTCGAGCGATGATGGATTCTGTGAGCCAGGACGGAGACTTTAGCGCGAGCACGTGGAAACCACCAAGTAACACCATCGACACCAGTGCAAATGCGTAACTGCAGTACCGCATCACATTCTGGACTTTCTGCGCTAGCGGCGAGAGCTCAATGTCTGCACCAGGAGGTGGGTTGGCACGATTGCCACCACCGATGATGCTCCCGTACGCTGAACCTGAAATATTCCCCTTCGTCGACCCATCCTCGACTTCGTCCGCGATTTCTTTCGCACGCTTGACGATCTTTGCATTCGAGTCACGATCGTACTTTTCAAACGTCTGCTTTTTGCTGCCATCGGTGAGCGTGATCGTAGTCTTGGTCTCTTCCACAGCCTTGAACGAGGTGGCTTTATCCTCAGCTTGTTCATCGTTCGCCTTCGCCTTTACGCTAGAGTCTTTCTCATGGGTTTTCACTTCTACCGTCTTTGCATCGAAATCTTCGTTTTCCGATGCCCCGCTACTGGTTACTGAGCTCGTTTTGGTAGAAGCAAGCTCATCTGGGTGAATGAGGTTGAACCCGTTAGGGCTTTGCGTGCCGCTTGCTGAAGAAATTCCGTTCGAACCCTTTTGCACAATCTTATCATTGATCAAATCTGGAGCAACCACTTTGCCAGCTCCGCCATCTGCTCCAGATGCATTGGTGGAGTTTCCAGCACTAGGAACGTTGATCAGAGACCAGTCTACTGGAATGCCGGACTCGCTACTCGCTTCGTTTGGCTGTGAGCCCGCCCCGCTGTCCGAGCTCGCTCCATTTGCTTTGCCAGCAGATGATGATGAAGTCGGATCAACAGTCGGCTGCAACACGGGTGGTGGATTAATTGAAGCGTTACTCCCGACGCCTGAGCCAGTACTTGATAGCGTAGTTGGAACCGGAAGAGAAGTGCCTGCAACTAGATTACTTGTGGGGATCACTACAGGAGGTGGACTGACTGTAGTCACTGACGGTGAAAGAGCAGGGTCACTTTCAGGAGTGTCACTTGGAACGCTCGGAGGAGTTGCATTTGATGAAGGAGTTTCAGCCGGACTCGGGCTAACTCCATCAATTTGCGAACCAATCGCAGGGACTTCGCTCGGGATGAGAGTCGAAATGATATCTGGAACCGACACAGGGAGAGTCACTGGTAGTGACGATGCAGCACCATTGCCACCTGCACTGGAACTCGCACTCGATGGTGAGGCGCCGTGGGCATTGCTGCTGGATGCACTGTTGCTTTTGTCGCCACTCACGCCAGAGCTGGCAGTTGGCGCAGACGACGAAATGATATCTGGAACCTTCACTGGCAGAGTTACCGGTAGTGTCACAGGTAGAGTGATCGGAGGCGACGGCAAAGCACTGTGAGCATTCGTATCAGATCCACTGCTACCCTCATTTGCACTCGCACCAGAGCTAGCGTTCGGCGAAGACGTCGAGATGATATCTGGGAGATTTACTGGAAGGGTCACTGGAAGGGTCACAGGGAGACTGACAGGGAGACTGACAGGGAGACTGACAGGCAGAGTGACAGGCAGAGTGACAGGGAGACTGACAGGCAGAGTGACTGGGAGCGACGGTGAAATACTGTGAGTGCTCTTACCTGACGCACTGCTGCCTTCGTCACTACCCGCTGTAGAACCAGCGGTCGGTGTAATCGTCGAAATGACATCTGGAAGGTTGACTGGTAGAGTCACCGGGAGGCTAACAGGTAGAGTAACTGGGAGTGATGACGCTTTGTCGTCATTATCATCAGTGTCGCTCCCTTCGTCGCTATCCGCAGCAAAGCTAGCGCCAGGCGAAGACGTCGAGACAATATCTGAAGGCTTCACTGGCAAAGTCACCGGGAGGCTAACAGGTAGAGTAACTGGGAGTGATGACGCTTTGTCGTCATTATCATCGGATGCAGAGCTGCCTTTGCTGCTATCCGCAGCAAAGCTAGCGCCAGGCGAAGACGTCGAGACAATATCTGAAGGCTTCACTGGCAAAGTCACCGGGAGGCTAACAGGTAGAGTAACTGGGAGTGATGACGCTTTGTCGTCATTATCATCAGTGTCGCTCCCTTCGTCGCTATCCGCAGCAAAGCTAGCGCCAGGCGAAGACGTCGAGACAATATCTGAAGGCTTCACTGGCAAAGTCACCGGGAGGCTAACAGGTAGAGTAACTGGGAGTGATGACGCTTTGTCGTCATTATCATCGGATGCAGAGCTGCCTTTGCTGCTATCCGCAGCAAAGCTAGCGCCAGGCGAAGACGTCGAGACAATATCTGAAGGCTTCACTGGCAAAGTCACCGGGAGGCTAACAGGTAGAGTAACTGGGAGTGATGACGCTTTGTCGTCATTATCATCGGATGCAGAGCTAGCACTTGGTGCAGTTGTCGAAATGACATCTGGAAACTTCACAGGCAGAGTCACAGGTAGAGCGCCAGGTAGAGTCACGAAAGGCGATGGTGAAACACTGTGATCATTCTTACCGGACGCACTGCTGCTCTTGTCGCCGCCTGCAGCAAATCCACTATTGGGCGATCCACTGCTTCCTTCGCCCCCGCTCGCAATAGAGCCATCATTGGGCGAAGGCGTTGAAAGGATACCTGAAATGAGATCTGGAAGCTTCACAGTCACCGAAACGCTGACGGGTAAAGTGACTGGTAACGATGGCGAAGCACTTTTACCCGATGCACTGTTACCTTCGTCGCTATCTGCACTCGGACTATCACCACTTGGTGCAATTGTCGGCACAGCAACTGGGAGAGATGGCAAAAGCGATGCACCTGGACTTTCAGTAGTATCTTTGCTGCCGTCATCTGAACCTGAAGTTGAAGTCGTTGCAGCGGGTGTCTTTATACCCTGGTTCTCCTCATTTTCATCAACACTTGGGACTGGCGCTGAAGACTCCGAGGTTGGCGCTGGCGTCTCCTTCTCGTCTGTTTTCTCCTCGTCATCATCGGCACTTGGGGCTGGCGTCGGAATTGGTTTCTCTTTTTCCTTGTCACTAATAGCAGCAGTTGGAACTGGCAAAAAACTGGCGGGCATTGGGGATTCTGTGGTTGAAGCTGGTGTTTTATCCTCTTTCACATCGACAGCAGGAGTCGCAGCGGTCGGTGCTGGAGCTAATGCAGGACGCTCAGTCTGAGTCGATCCGGTGGAGCTACTCTTTCCATCGTGCATCTTGGATCCTGATGAGTTCTTGTCTTCACTTGTAGCTGGTGTTGCAGCGTCCTTACCTGCTGACCGTGACGAGTCTGCTCTAGATCCTGTAGAACTACCTTCAGCTGCTGGCGCAGGCGAAGCACTGGCATTGGCCTCCTTGGCACTATCTACTGCGTCTGGAGCAGGAGATGTGGCCTGATCTTTTGAACCATCACCAGACGACGCATCTTTCTCTGCCTCCTTCGGCCCAGCCGCTGGGGCGATCTCGGTACTTTTCGATGACGAAGTACTAGGCGGCTGTGATGCTGAGTCCACTCCAGCAGTCGCCGCTATCGAAGAAGACCCGCTCTCTCCGGCCTTGGACGATCCCGTTTCTGCCGCCTCTGTTGGCACAGGCGCCGTGTCTGCAGTCGCGCCACCCGAGCCGCTCTGGTCCGCTTTCAGCACGCGGTGGGGGATCCCGGCGTCGGGTGCAAATGCGCTGCTGTGGATACGCTCGTCGGCCGCGTCGACCGATGCGGCGCTCACTGCGAACATCGTGGCCACGACGGACATCGCGATCCACGCCACGCGCTTCGCGGGCCGCTGCGTCCGGCGCACCATTTTTTTTGCGTTCTGCAGGCACTCACAGACACCCTTGACACACACACACAGGACCGAGCGCGCGTGTATACAGAGAGAGACGCGCAATTGCAATATGGCGGTCAAAGCGGCGCGCGTTCCCCCGAACAGGCCTGCTGATAGATAGCTTCACTGGCTCTGGGCTACGTACATGCAGTGTACGTAGAGGTTGGGAAAAGCGGTACATACAAGTACACTGTGTGTATTGACGCATGCACAGTCAACTAGTGCTCTATTGTAAAATCGCCCTGAACCATCTGGTTTTCGAGAAGGCAATTGGGTTGTTGCTTTGTGGACAGACGAGGCAGGTACTCCTCTTGGTTACACAATCAGTAACTTATAGCCGCAGTAAAGAGTTGAAGAACAAACCCGCTCCCATACGAAATGCCTGTTTGGAGCTGATTAACGGATGGCAAGGGCAGTTACAAGTGTAACTGTGGTCGGCCTAGTCTCCTACCAGCCGCCTCTTTTGAACGTTCCGTCGCTTGCAGCAGCCATCCTCGGTTTCTGCATAGCCTTTTTCGTGCATGCTCGAAAAATTGCCTATTGCGATACACTCTTGGGTGACTTCTTACCTTTGTATTTGCATATTTCTGCTTTAGGAACTGTTTGATTTGAGTGATGTGTGATGGACTGGCTTCTGACTTGTTTCCCTGCGACCTGACGTTTGGACGATACTGTATTACGGTACAAATAAAAAAAAACGCGAAAACGAGAGTTCGGTGCACTACTATTTATGATGGTATTCATTTGTGCCTCTCCATATGCATACTTCCCTGTTGATAACCCAGGAAATGCATGCTGCCCATGCAATAGCGACGACGCAAGGCAACGAGTGGGTCCGGGCAAGACCAGCAACAGCACAAAGAAACAATAATACTCAATTACCCATTTTTCACCGCAAGCAAATCCTTTTCACATTCATAAACATATCCGATGTCTTCGTTCCCTCCTCTCTCTACGCATCTTGTTCTCAAAAGTCCAATTCGTGGCGGGACATCATTTGCTGCTTGTATTGCTGCTGCTCCTGAAGCTGCTGCTGATGGAGCTGGAGCTGTTGCTGCGTCAGCGCGCTGCTGTTGCTGCTCTCATCGGCGTCTGAGACTTCGCCCACCGCGCGCGCCGTGGAGACGCTCGCGTACACTTCCGAGTCCGTCTGCGTGCGCACCTCGTACTTGGTCGTCGACTCTTCGTTGCGGCGGTGCGGGTCCTCCTTGTCGTCGCGCTGCATCCAGACGCGGATGTACGTGCTGAACACGACCAGTTGACGCACAAACCAGACGAGAATCACAATCGAGTTGATCCCGATAAATGCGTCAGCAACTTTGTTTCGATCGGTCGCAGACATCGTGTTGGAGTTCAGGAACGAAAACGCCAGCCCAAAGTTCACAATCTTTACGATGCCAAGCGCGTATGTAAAGTAGAGCACCACGTTCTCCGCAAATGGAGAGAGGATGAAGACTGCGACAAGGTACAACACCTGGATACCCATGACGACAATCAGCTGCATCGGGTCCGCGTCCATGGTCCCAATGAGGATGCCCGTCGTGATCTGCACCACGGCGCCGATAATGAAGAACATTCGGCTACGGTACGTGTACTCGGCATAGAGCGAGCCCCACGTGGCCATGTTCTCAAATTGCTGCAGTTCTGCCATACTCTTGTGCATGATCACACGGCCGCTGTACGCGAGAATGCCAAAGCAGACTACGACGAGCGCGATCAGCGCCAGGCTAAGCGCGTTGCTGACAGCCGAAGCGGTGACTTCCATCGAGATCTCGAACGACGCGTACAGACTCAGTGGGAACAGTGAGAAATACCAAATAAGCACACAGAGACCGAGGGTACGAATTGACGTACTACGAAGACGGTGCACCGATGTCGAGAATTCGCCCGACGATTGTTTTTCAGCTTGTCGTTTCGCCAAAATGGCACCAATGAGGAAAATCGCGAGCAGCACGAAAAACACAATCGCGAAACCAGTCACTGCATGGTACAAAATCTTGGATTCGAAAATGCCAATGCGGTCCGCAAACGACACGACACCGCCCAACACAATCGTTTCCAAACGACGACTGGTCGAGTCGGGCGTGGAATCTTGAAGCAAGAAATTGGTCCATGCGAACGAGTCCGTGTAATCCCACAGGAAGTACGGGGTCTTGAGCAATGTCAGCTGGGAAAGCGAGGCCATTTGCTGCAAGTACCCGACATAGAGCAAGAACTCCCATGTGTTAGGCGACCAAAGTGGGTTGGTCCAGAACAACGCACCGTCGAGCGACACGTAATGGAAGAACAGCAGCAGCATGACCGAGATACCTGCAAACGCGACGGACGAGTATCGCACGAAGTCATGGAATGACGCACTAGTCTTGGACAGCAACGACGCCGCATCGGTAGGCATGTACTGATTGCGGCCGCCAATAACATTGGGCGAGTCTTGCGTATTTGCTGCCGCGGTGCTGCTCGAGGACCCACTACCCTTTGGAGTGGTGATGGCTGCGGCTGAAGGATCCAGCACAGAATCCGAGACTTCGCCACGCACGTATTTCTTTGGTGCTTGGGTCGTTCCATAGGTGTTATCGATATCGAGTACCACTGGTTTGAGTGTATCCTTGCTGATCTGAGTGATCTCGAAAGGGTTGGCAGTTGGTTTGTTCGTGTTGGTCGAGTTGAACACAATTACATCTACCTGGTCATTGTTTCCATCGTCAACAGGGATCTCGTCAGGCTTTGGGGTTTTCGTGTCTTTCCCGTTCCCCTTGGACGAGTCGGATGTTGATGTTGGCGCATTGGTTTCGATCGCGATAACAACGGGAACAACAGTCACTGGTGGAGGCGTAGCAGGTGCGGGAGTCGGTTCACGACCGACTGGAGGAGTCACTGGAGGAGGCGACACAGAGATATCGTCTTCACTTGGTGTTGGTGCTGGTGTTGGCGATGGCGCTAGCGTTGGCGATGGCGCTGGTGTTGGACCAGTTGGGGTTACTGGTGGAGGCGACGAGGAGGCAGGAGCTGGCGTCACAGGTGGAGGCGACACAGAGTCATCAGGACTAGGCGTCACAGTAACTGGCGGAGTTGGCGTCACTGGAGCTGGGGACTCTGGAGCTTCCGTGACGGGAGCTGGAGACACTGGAGCATCCGTAACTGGAGGTTGCGACGCTGGTACTGGAGTCACATCCACCACTGGAGTAACTGGTGGAAGAGTGATCGGGGTATCGGTAACTGGAGCCGGGGACGCTGGAGCTTCCGTGACTGGAGGTGGTGATGCTGGCTCTGGAGTCACATCCACCACTGGGAGGGTAACCGGAAGAGTAACCGGGAGAGTGACAGGAAGAGTTACCGGAAGAGTGACTGGAGCGTCGGTTACTGGAGCTTCCGTCACTGGAGCTTCCGTCACTGGAGGTGGTGATACTGGCTCTGGAGTCACATCCACCACTGGGAGAGTTACTGGAAGAGTTACTGGAAGAGTGACTGGAAGAGTAATTGGAGCATCCGTCACAGGAGCCTCCGTTACAGGGGCTTCCGTCACAGGGACTTCCGTCACAGGGGCTTCCGTCACAGGGGCTTCTGTCACAGGGGCTTCCGTCACAGGGGCTTCTGTCACAGGGGCTTCCGTCACAGGGGCTTCTGTCACAGGGGCTTCCGTCACAGGGGCTTCCGTCACAGGGGCTTCCGTCACAGGAGCTTCCGTGACCGGCGTTTCCGTAGTTGGCTCAGGGGTCAGGTCCACGACTGGAATAGTCACTGGTAGCGTAATTGGCGCCTCCGTGACTGGCGCCGTCGTTGGCTCGGCCGTCGTAGGTTCTGGCGTCGGCGCCGCCGTCGTTGGCGTCTCCGTCGTCGGTGTTGGCGTTGTAGGAGCCTCCGTCGTTGGCTCGGGGGTCTGCGTCGGCGCGGCCGTGGTCGGTTCGGGCGTCGAGATGACCAAGTCGGTCACAGTCGGGACGACTGTCGCGAGCGAGTCGGTGAGCGACTCGTTGGACGAGAGCAGCTGCAACTGACGCACGGGCGCGAACCCCGCGTCTTCTTCCTGGGCGCTCGCCATCACCGCGAGCGCCGCGGCCGCGGCCTGGAGCAGCGAGGCCATGTGCACCATCTGAACTGTGCCTGCGGGGAAGTGTGTAGTGTACGTCGAGCACTGCGTCTCGAGCGTTGGGTGATTCGGTAATAGCGAGCGAAGGGAAAGCGCAGGGCGGTGGCCGATCGAGTTCTACGGTATCCGGATAGAAAGCAAAAGTGCGTAAAGGCGGACCGAAAGAGAGTGAAAGGCACACGGGATAGGGAACCAAGTGCTACAGCTTTCTGCTCATGATGGAAGTGACTGGAGGAACCGACGAGAGTTGGAATTTTGGTCTACATGCTATAGCACATGAACAGTCTTCTATTCAAAAGCATGCAGTAGTACTATGATAGGGAGTCTGTGAGATAAAGGGCTGTTTGCGCATGAGAAAATACTGTCAAAGTCTGTCGCAGCAGTCAATGCTGCGTTCTAATCAGGCGAATCAATGCCCCCAGCTTTTGCTGTGGATGGAGGAGCGACAAACGAGGGAT
The DNA here is from genome assembly GCA_000143045.1 of Globisporangium ultimum DAOM BR144. NCBI lineage: Eukaryota > Oomycota > Peronosporomycetes > Pythiales > Pythiaceae > Globisporangium > Globisporangium ultimum. The sequence goes on along the minus strand of GL376596.1, from coordinate 245,477 downwards.
TGGGTAGGAACCAACGTGTAGAAACGGGGCGGGGGAGCACACAAGTGGGATGGGAGCGCGCGCTGCCGTCCAATTGCGAGATCACGATACAGTACAGCACACGAGCTGGCGCTTTTTCGCGATTCAGAACCTCCGTGTTTGCGTCATGGTTTTTCCAATCAAAATTTAAAGGGCATTATTGTTTTCACCATCAGTTGGAGCAGTAAAATACGGTAAAATGAAAAACGAAATGCGATCATGTTTTGAAGGGTATCTAAATACACATTACTTTCTACCTAAAGGAAAGTGTAAACATAAAAGACCGAATCGCGCTGGCTAGCCAGACACTAGTCACCCTTGTTTCTGTCGCAGGTGTCTGAGTCGAAGCCACATTTCTTGAGCTGTAGTGTTATGTGGGGACGTTGCTTCAAGAAAGCGCCGAGTCGCTGGCAAATAAATACTGTAGGCGTATTCTATGGGAGATTCAGAGAAAGATCACCACTTTGTAGAAACACAGCATGAACAATTTAATTCGAATCAATTCTTCGCGATACGAGTGCAAAGTGTATATAGTATCGGCACCACCTGTCCGTCTATTATGTGGTAAAGGAAACGGCCGTAACGGTCGACCTGTCAATGGATCGAACGTTAAGCGTATTTTTTTATTATAGCTTTGTGCTCTGGAAAATCAAATCAATATGCATGGTTTTTTGTTTTCCTTTGTGCCATTGTACAGTACTGGAATCCCTGCAAGCCTCTGGTCGCAAAGGTTGCGCATGTGTGCCTGCATGCAGCGACTTATTTATCGCTTCTTTGAAAAGAGGAACGTCGTCAAGCAAATCATGTGTCTTGCAGCCCTAGATACCACACATGACACGATACAGAGAGCACATCGCAGCAGAACTTCTATGCTGCTACTGCCATGACCGACTGATGCTCCGCCTTTACAGAATGAACTCTTCACTGTTGGTAAACAGAGCGCTGGCGTCAATCAATCCTTTCGCACGCGTCTCTATTTCCATTTTGCTTCTGGTCAACAAACACATTGCATTTTTGTATCAATTCGAAGCATCTGACTGGCTGATTCTCTGAAATTGCATACCGGTATCTAAAAAATACTGAAGTAACCATCATTCTTGCTTGTGGGAAAGGGGGTGTGGTCTGACTGTGCAAATAGTGGAACACTGGATAAATGTCAATGGCGCGTGTGTGATGCATTCGTATCACACGTGGTGCTAATCTGGCTCATCCCATCAGACAGTCCTTTACAAAACTCAAGTGTATCCAGCCAGGTTGGATGTACATTCTGGTCATTCGTGATACGTTTTGAATCACAAATCTACGTTGCGAGGAATTTGAACAAAGCACAAACGCCGCAGATGTAGCCATTTGGCAAACAATAAGCGAGCAAAGAACTTGCCGCAGGTCGTTGGTCGCAGGTCGTTGGTCGCAGATCGAGGGCGACGATGGATAAGGCAGGAAGCTCGTCGATTCCGCTGGCTGCATGCTGCTGTGCAATAGTCCTCCGATATGTACAGTAAGCAGAACGCGCGAGATTTGAACAACCGCACCGAGTTGGCTCGATGCAGCTCTCCCACAAGCCACTCCAGGTACCGTGCCGTGGATAGAAAGGCCGAACAGAGTCTGCAACGTGTCAATAGTTTGCTGTTGCGATATCATTCATCCGCAAGCGCTGGATGTACACCTTGAAGCTTTCATTCAATACGGAACGACGCCATTCTCCCAGAATATCTACTGCTGAGCTGGTAGCACACTTTTCATCTCCGTAAGTTGAAGCACCGTCGAGACCAATATGGAAAGGGCATCATGTGCACTGCAGGTGAAAATTGGAAAAGCAACCAATTGTGGCGTCGTCGTTGCAAATGATAGCGTTATGTGGTGTGGTAATGCAATGGACGGTCGGGGGTTCGTTAACACATGGCTACATTACTGCTGAAAGGGAATCGAAGCTTCCTATTACTAACGCCCACAACCTCTGTAGCCATTCATTTTCATGCTATGCATTCATGCAACGTGCTTCTGCGGCGATGAGGGCTTGCGCACGTACACATTGCGTCGCCGGCCGTACTTGAGGTCCCAGATCGTGAAGCCTACGGCCGATAAGAACACCGTTGCCAGGGAAAAGATCACAAGCGACTCAAACTCACGCGGATCATGGAAGATGATGCCCATGAACTGGATCATGATGTAGAAAAACTGGTACGTCGCGGTCTGCATCGAGTTGATCGAACCGCGGCGGCTCGGTTCGATCCATTCCTGCATGATCTGGGTTTCAGCAAGGTCGGCGCTCCACAGCCAGATCCGAGAAACGACCATGCACCCAAGCATGACGTAGTCCGACGTGACCGACTCGCCTGCAATAATAAACGCCCCAATCACGGGCGCCAGACACAGCCAAAAGAGCCACACGCTCACGACCGCCACGCTCTCGACGCGGCACAGGAGCTTCCGCACGTACGGGAACAGGAACGTCCCCACGAGTCCAAACACGGCGCCTGCACCGCGACTGGAACCCAGAATCGAGTCCGGGATTCCGCGCCATTTCAAATACGCCGTGTTGAGTGCCCCACCATCCAAGATCGTCATATACAGCGAACAAAACGAGAGGCTGAGCAAAAACACCGGGTGCTTGAGGTAGTCCTTCCACATCTTGGCGTATCGCGTGACCGTGCTCTGCTTTTTCGTGCTCGCCGTTTGTTGTTCATGTGCTTCAGCTTCAGCGTCTTCTGTCATGTCTTCTTTCACGGCGAGGTCGGGATTCAAATCGTAGATGTCCTTGGTCATGAAATACTCTAGTGGAGTTGAGAGCAAGTTCCAGATCCCAACGGCCGCCGCGCCGATCATGGCGCGCGTCGTCGGATCTTTTCCTGCGAAATCCATGATGATGCCAAACGCCATAGGCGCGAGGATCTTGCAGCTCAAGTCAATGCGACGCATTGTCGTGTTCAAGTGCGCGAGCGCGTCGGAATCGTCAGCGCCAGCAATCACGACGACCCAATCGCGTTCGATCGCGAGCGTCTGCGCGTCATTCAGCACCTGACCGACGCCACCACACACCAGGGTGACGGCAAACAGTCCTAGAAGCTGCCATGTCCACTCGGGTTTGTGGATGCCGTCGGCATTCGTCAAGAGCAGGATTAGCATCAGCATCGTCGCACTGATCACGATCATGAGGTTCTCCAGCACGATCGAGTACTTCATCACGGTCCAGCGGTTTGCCGTGTCGAGGTACTTGCCGACCGAGGGGATCGCAAAGATGCACGTCGTGTACATGACAAGCGAGAAAGTCGCGCTCGGGAGCAGCGTATCGACAAACACTTCCATAAACAGGATCGGGATCGCAAATTGCCACATGCGGTCACCCTGTTGCATTAAAACAAGCATCCGTCAAGCATACGTTTGATACAGAAGACACACATGACTGATGCTTACGTACCCATGCAGAAAGGAAATGGCTGATGTAGAGATACATCAGCACGCGCTTTGGTGCCTCAGTCGCGACCACTCGTCCAGATTCACTGCATCATGCAAGCAAGCAATCATTACACCATGCAAATACAACACATCAGCATTTACGGCGTCATATACCAGCATTAGTCCACAAAAAAAGAGCGCACGTACAGCAGTCGGGAGTATTCGCCTCGACGACTGTTCTTGTGATCGATCCACGCCGTGTAGAGCGCAGTGAACACAGGCACGAGCGTCACAGACCCAATGATCACCATCACGATATTGCTCGCGCGGTCCAGCAGGCACGCGTCCTCCACATGCAGTAGGCACGCTACACGTCACCGCCATAAACAAAAACTATCAGCCATCGCATGAAGCACAACCAGCATGGACAAGAGAGAAAGCGCTCTTCGCACCTGTGCCGTCGAGCGTGAGCAGCGCGCACGCAATCGCTGTCACGATGCACACGAACACCGTCGGCTCCATCTCGTGCGGCCACTTGCTGCTGTCGCTTCCTTGTCCTCTCTCTCTTGCTGCCACCGCAATGACGTGGGAGCTCTTGGCAAATTGCGCAAATGACACGAAAAAGGATCCACTCAAGGAGGAACAAATAAAAGCACAATGGAAACGTCTGTAGGACGAGAACCCTCCATTGAGAGACTTCACTGAAATTTTATATATATTCACGTTGTTCGGTATCACTTTTTTGTACCTCAATTTTCACTTATTCTTTGTGAAACATGCAATTCCTGACGGAAACGCCTCAATTGTTAAAAAGAGGGGATCAGGTGCTACGCTTTAACGTGCCATGCATTTCTAGAGGTTTGTGAACCCCATGGATAGACACCATGGACAGAATCGCGCGGCGGTTCAAGCTGAGTGGCATCCGATGAGGCCAGCGCCCGTCCTTCGCCCCGGTTTCTTTCCGTGGAAGCGCTGACTCCTTCCTCTGAACTCTTCATCGGAATCACCCATGGACAGGCTCAGAAATCGCTTAAAGAACACAAATGGACAGCGCACATGATCGCAACCATAGTGAAGTGGGTCACTTCTCATTCCTTGATGCATCTATAATGTGCGACTGCGTATTTTCTTTTCTTCAATTGCTCCTTCTGACAAGATGCTGCAAAGCGTAGCGTCGTGACTCCTGCGTATGCTACACAACAGCTTTCCATACAGGCGAGAACGAGCGAAAGTTCTAATGCTCACCTTGCCTTCTTACCCGGCGCTTTGATTCTTCCCACCACCTTTTTCTTGACCTGTGTCTTGACATTTTTCTTTTTCTTCTGCATGTCGGTGGGTAAATGGGACTGGAATGCCGTCAGGTCGCCTGTGAAGAGCACGCTGTGGGCCCATCCCGCAAAGGGCGAGAACCGGCGGCGGAAATGGTCGCCGACGCTCTTGTACACGCTTGGCGTGATGCTTTTCTTGTCCACGAGGCTCGGATCAAACTCGCGGCATGCAATCTGCCACACGTGCGTGTCAACTGGGATCGCATCCAATCGCTCGAGTGCAAACAGCGCGATGCAATCCGCGACTTTGCGACCAACTCCGGCAAACACCATCAGTTTCGCTTGATATTCGTCCATCTCGTCAATTGCATTGACATCAGCACTTTTTTGTGGCTTCCAGTCACGGATCTGGTGCAGATACTCGATACCACCGAGCGCCACCAGCTGCTGACTTGACTTGGTGATGAACGGTGCGCGGTACCCAAAGCCGAGCGTGCGTAGCGTGGCTTCTTCGCACTTTGTTGTCAGCGTTTCTGGTGATGGAAATGAATAGTACGAGATTGCCGCCACTTCTTTGCTTGAGCTCAATTTGCTGTCAGGAGAAATAGGCATAAGCGACACAGCGTCAACAGTGCACAAGTGGGTGCCGTATGTCGCTCGCAGCTTGCCGACCATCTGCTGGATGCGCTGAATGTTGTTGTTGGACGAGCAAATGAACGAGAAGAGGCACTCGACGGGGTCCTGACGGATCATGCGATGGCCTGGGAGGCTGCGAATGAGTTGCGCCATCGGGTCGTCAAGAGTCGTCCATGCCTGGTACAGTGGCGCTGCTTCGGTCTATGAAGGCGCAAGATCAACACACACACGTCATTGCAATGAGTCACAATTGTCAAAATAGCTGACATCTATAAGCATTTTCCTACGTCGAGTCGAAAGTAGTGCGTTAAGATCGCATGCGCTTCTTGCGGCGGAACTGCGGAAAGTATACAGCAAGGAACAAGTTAGAACCCCAGCCTACATGGCCAAGAGAAGACAAAACTCACGTTGTAATGGATGGAGACAGCGGTACTCGACAATCTGATTGTTCTCACGCAGCGCAAAGACATAGTTGCCAACGACACCGCTCCATTCACATGCGTGCGCGTGGTACTGCCAGGAAAACACTTGGCCCGACGCGAGCGTCAGCTTGCACGACAGCTCCTGGGGCGAGCACAGCCGATGCCATTGCAGTGCGCCTCCACTTGCGTCTCCTTCTTCTTCTGTCTTCACTGGGATGCTTGCCAAAGTCTCGTGCTTTACGTGGATATTGCCATGGTTGTTTTTGGTGGTTGGCAGCTCCGCTTTAATGCGCACATACGCAGGCGGTTCTGGAGATGCAGCGACTGTGGACGCCTTGCGCTTCGTCCCGCTGCTCTTGGCTGCACTAGCAACTGGTTTACTAGCGCTTCCTGGCGCTGCGGCATTCGCGCGCGCCAATGCGACGATCGCTGCCATGCGTGCTGAGCGTCTCATGGATCGCACAAACTACACACCATAGTTGAGCATGTACGTAGAAAAAAATAAAATTACACAGCTAGTCCAATTTTGAAGGTGGTATTACCAAAATAGACAGGCTTACTTCTACATCGCAATCATTCTCTATGCAACACATCGTGATGATGGATGTCTAGAATTGGAATAAATCAATTCTTGCAAAAAGTGTCTCGCATGATAACCGGCGACCGACTCGAAACCGCGTTGCCATAAACAGAAGAAAGAGAACGAGGGCGTGGATATGGCGGTGTGCTCAGCGATCACGCACAACGGCTCGCGCTGCGCGTCTCCCGCCGCGGACGATGGCAGCGGCGTCTGCTCGCACCACGCGCGTATGGCGCGGCTCCTGGCACTGGCGCCCAAGACCTCCGACGCGCCCGTTGCTGCGCCCATTGCTGCGGCAAATGGAGTGCATGCCCCCGTTGTGCCAGCGAGGCCCGCGTCGTTCGATATGAAAAACACGCAGCGTGAGCTCTATTCGATCCAGAAGCAGAGCCAAAGCGTGCGTGGAGGTTCACAATCCGCTGACACCATTGCGTCTGCGTTTACGCCAAAGCAAGCGGCCTCGGTTCCTCTTGGGATGGCGATGCTACCGAATGAAGGCGTGCTTGCTGCAGTCAACAGTTCGTTTATGTTCCCGACAACAGTGGGGCTACCTGCGATTCCAGGCACATTGTTCGTCACAAACTACCGACTGCGCTTCGAACCAATCCAGGCGGCGCTGCGCTCTCCAGGCCATTTCCACCCGCTGCTCGATGATGCGCTCGTGGGCATCCCGAGAGCGTGTGTGGGCAAACTCACGTACCCGCAGGTCGCGAATGCAACGCGCTCAAAGTACGAATCCGCCGTGCCGACGCAGCTGGTGATCAAATTCAAGGATCTGCGCGCATGGACACTCGGCGGCGACATCAACACGCTCATGATGACTCTGAATCGCCACGTGTTTATCGACTCGCCGTTGAGTCTATTTGCATTCACAGCGGGGATTTCGCCGGCGCATGCACATCGAGAGCTCCAGGGGCACCAGATTTACAACCTCGTCGCGGATTTCGCGCGTATGGGGGTCAATTTGGTCAATGGCCCGTTCCGCGTCACGGAAATGAATGCGAATTACGCCATGTGCCCCACGTACCCACCGCAGATCGTCGTGCCAGCGTCCATGAGCGACCACGAAATTGCGAATGTGGCTGAGTTTCGCTCCAAAGGGCGATTGCCGATCTGCTGCTTCGTACATCCGCGCAACAGCGCATCGATTTGGCGATGCGCACAGCCGAAGCGAGGCATTCTGAATGCGCAAAACCCAGCGGACGATCGGTACTTGGCGTACATTGGGTACTCGAATCGCCACCAGAAGAAGATCTGGATCGCGGATTGCCGACCGGAGCTCAACGCGCGCGTGAACAAGCTGACGGGCGGTGGCACCGAGAGCTCGAGTCTCCAGCACGCGAGCGTGAGCTTCCTCAACATTGCCAACATCCACGCGATGCGCGATAGCATTGAGAGCATCCGTGCGCTCGTGGTCACAGGCAACGCAGACCTGGACTTCGTGTGGAACACGCGCGTTGAGGACACTAAGTGGCTCTCGCACGTGCGGCTGGTGCTCTCGGCCGCGATCCGCGTTGCCGAGGCCGTTGGGAACAAAGGCACGACGGTGCTGGTGCACTGCAGCGATGGGTGGGACCGCACGGGTCAGTTATGCGCGCTCTCGCAGATGCTGCTGGACAAGCACTATCGCACGATCGTGGGCTTCATGGAGGTCATCGAGAAGGAGTGGGTCCGCGTCGGCCACAAGTTCCACGACCGCGTCGGACCTGGACGAAGCGAGCACGAGGAGCAGTCACCCGTGTTCCTCCAGTTCTTAGACTGCGTCTGGCAGCTCTGGCGGCAATACCCAACGTACTTCGAGTTCAACGGCAAGCTCCTGGAGTGCATCGCTGACGCAATCTTCTCCGGTCGCTACGGCACGTTCCTGGGTAATTGCGACCGCGAACGAAAAGCATGGAGCTTGCAAACTCGCACGGCGTCACTGTGGACCCACGTGCTCGATCACAAAGCCACGTACCAGAATCCGTTCTATCGTCCCCAGACGGAGACCACTTTGCTGCCTCCCGTCTCATCCGTTTTGCGGCAGGTGACGCTGTGGAGCGAGTACTACTTTCGCAGTGCGACGCTGCCAGCGACACCTGTGGGCAATCCGTGTCCACCAGTGTTTGGCAATGATGGCGCAGCGACTTCCAAGACCAACCACGACGACCTCGTTGCGGCCATGACAGCGGCAATGCGTCGCATCCAGGCACTGGAAGAGGAGCTCCGTGACGCTCGACAGTCCAGAAGCGTCGTCGATCATCACGATCATTCTCATCAACAAAATGCACAGGTGGCCACGCATCCCCCACCAGCCATGTCTCCGCCTCCAGTTCTGTCACCACCACCAGTCCCAGAGTCCGTCGTGAAGCATCCGAGCATCTCCGTCAGTGCCTCAATTCCTGCCACCCTCCATGCGCCAAACACAACTTTCTTTCGGCCACCAAGCGTGGAATCCTTACATCTTGCTGGGGGGACAAAGTCGGAGACTCCGCTCGTGAATGGCTCATTCAGCAACGGCGGCAGTACCTCGAATGGCGGCGCGCTGCCGTCGACTTGGTCGTGCGCGATTTGCTCCAAGCTGAACGTGTCGGAGTCCCTAAAGTGCGTTGTCTGCGGCCGTCCGCCACCTATGTCCTCCGTGATGGTGTGATAAGCGAGAGCTGCAGTGTCATGAAGCTGTAAGTTTGCTTTTGTGATTGCCTTCGGAGTTCGCTCCCAATTCTGCTACTTCGTCCAGCGTACTCTAATAAAAGCAAGAGCCATCGAACAGCTCAAGTAACTACCTGCCTACCTACCTACCTACCTACCTACCTATACCTGTGTCGTAAAACTTGTCTGTTATCTTTCTCTATTCGATCTCATTAGCCCATGCAGTTGCTCTCGCGTGGACGCAAGCGCTTCGAACAATCCTGGAGCACGTGGTGCACTTTGTCTGGGAAATGGTCGTCGAGCATCGTGCGCGCGATGCGGATCTTCTGGAACGTGTCTGCCGACGACCACGAGCAGTCGTAGTTCGTGCGCTCCGTGCAGCAGATGCCTCCTCCTGGACGACAGCATACCCAGCACCCCGCGCTCTTCACTCTCACCGATCGTTTCAAGTGAATCAGCTTCCCTGGAATCGTGAGCTTGTGAATCGGCTCGTGGGCTTGAATGCGCTGCAGCATCGTTCGGTAGTTGGCCAACTGGACTCCGAACGAACTCACTTCGGCCAGTGGTTCGTCATGCAGCAGCTCGTGCGGTTTCTTCCACGCGACGACCTGGCGCAAAATCGCAGACTTGCCGACCTTGCTGCGACCAATCAAATCGATCACTTGGTCTCGTAGCTCCTCAGCGGATGTGAGCGACGACCGCGCGACAATGTCATGGCCCACGACAACCGACGTCACGAAGGCCGCACACCGCGACGCCAGTCCAGGCGACAGGGTGCAACCAGGAGGACTGAACGCAAAGCAGCGCAAGTTTGGATACTTTGGTCGGAGGATGATCGAAAGCAAGATGGCCGTGCCCGCACCGAGCGAGTGGCCTGTGAGAACGAGTCCGTAGTCCTTGTACTGCCCATTCTCGCATTGATTGACCACATCAGTGGGGACGGACGCACTCGAGTCCGGATCAAAGAGCATTTCAAGAATGTTCACCCGGTTGATCTCCAGGTACACGGCTTCTGCGCAGTGGAGAAAGCCTTGATGCGCGTATTCGCCTGCCCCATCGCAGCCCCATCGCTCGGCGGCCGCATCCAACGACATGCCATATGCAATTGCATCAGTCAAACAATCCTCGAGCGACAGCGTCCCGCGAATTGCAATGACCACTTCTTTTCTCTGATGGTCGAGCACGATGCAGAATGCAGGCTTGTACACCGAATTGCGGAAGCTCGCGTACACGATGTCCTGCGCGTGCACTCCGGTCTCGAGTTGCAGCGCCGTCTGTCCCAAGTGAAAAAAGTTGTCGCCATGAATGTACCCCATGTTTCGCTTCATGCACGAAAACGCCAAGCGGAACGTGCCGCTCCACGGGTGGGACCACACGTAGAGCATCCATCCATAAATGCCGATCGCGTACTTTGAGAAATGCGCCAACTCGAGCACACAATCATCGAGTTCTTCGTCGCGTTGAGGTGGTGGCGCCATCAGCTCGTTGACTGAGACCACAGGGGACGGCATGCTGATCGCCACGTAGCTGTTCGACTCCTCTGCTTTCAATGATGAAAATTGAGAAGCCGACAGGATTGGGCGTGGATGCGCCGTCGACGATTTATCGCTGCTGCCAGCGCCAGCGTAGATTCGCGCGCGGATCTCGCCGAGCGTCTTTTCTTCGTCCTCAAAGACTTCGTCTTCCAGAGATTCCTCGTGCGCCTGGACGGCTGCCAGCAGAATGAAACCCGCGACGATATCCGAGATCACGAGGTCGGGGCTCCCGTAAAAGAGTCGCGCAATCACGTTCGCGACGACCGACATCGAGTCGTGCTGCGTGCCGGCGCCGCCAAACAAGTTGCACGTGAAGCAGCGCACGCACGAGCAGCAGCGGTTGCAGCGGCGCTCCCAGCGCTGCTGGTGGGGCACATACACGTCCGAGTTCGGGATCGACCGGTCCAGTTCTGCATGTGCACAACAAGCAGAAGCATAAGTCATCCATCAAGTTGCAGGCATAGCATGCATCCCATGAGCACATGCACATGCACATAGCATACACAAACAGAAAAAGCCAAAAGCTAATACCGTCCAATAAAGACTTGCGTTCAGAGTCAAGTGGGTTACCATAGGGGTCGACCGTGTCCTCCAACTCCAATGGCGGCGCGCCACCCAAGATGCAAAAGCCCAGCGTGAACGTGAAGCTTACTTCGGTCACCATACACGCCGCAATCACCTAGCAAGAAGAACAATATTAAACAACGCCACATACGCCATTCAGAGCACGCATATACACATACAACAACACGCACCAGAACGAAGTTGGAGTCCGGGTAGCACATGTTGGTGTTGTACCAGAAGCAGAGTCCCATGACGCCGTACGCAAACATGGCGCCGGACCAGACGATGTGCATCTGCACGACGCGCGGCATGAGCATACGGCGCTCGTACTCGACGATCGTGCCCTTCGACGACACGTGCATGATCATGAGGTAGATGCACGCCATGAAGCCGTAGATCGGGACCGCGCCGAGCATGAACCAGAATGGCACGCCGCTCTGGTCGAAGCGCATCGTCGAGCACGTGCGCCAGAGCGCCAGGTAGAGCACCGAGATCGTGAACAGCGGCACCTGGTACATGATCAGCAGGAACGCCGGGCAGTAGAGGTCGTCGCTACCCACGCGCGAGCGCCGCCCAAACAGCACGAGCGCCGGCATCTTGCTATCGTTTCTTCGCTAATTCGTGCCGGTCGTGCCGTCGTTGCTGACGAGACGTTGGGGCCGTGGATGTACGCGCGCGACGCACGTCAAGGGAGGTGGCGACTGAGGCAGAGTCCAAGATAGAGATACGAAGGCGATATATATACACACAGAGAGGCTCGTGCACAGAGAGAGGGAGAGAAAGCGCGTGCGCAAACGAAGTCAATGTGCAGGATGAGCTTCCTAGTCGCTTCTGGTGAGGAAAGAACAAATTGGTGGGCGCTTTTTTTCTATTTATGTGGTCTTCGCGCAACATAAGAGAGGGTTAGCTGATGTTGCGCATAAGTTGCGCAAAGATTTGATGCGCAACATTTGCTGAAGAGGGGTGGGGGAAAGAGTCGGACCAAAACACTTTCCTGCTTTAAGCGACATAATGTTCTTATTACAGATATATAACTAGGTATAAAACATTTTATATTTGATATAATGACGTTATGTAGTTTATTCAGAGGGAGGAGGATTTATTGTACCACGCGTCCCACAGAAAAATTCGAACTTTTTTGCTTCCTTTTGCGAGAGATGCGACTGAGTCCGCATTCGCAAACTAAATCCGCAAATTTGAATATAAATCCGCACGTACATACACTTTTTTGTATCCATTCTGAGCAAGGGAGTTGCTCTAATTATACGATCTTCCTACTCGTAGCCCACCTCTCCATCCGTAGTGCGCATCGAATGGAACGAAAGCCAAACCCACGCATGGCGAACGAATGTGGCGTCGATATTGCTATGTGGAGCACTCAGCAGGTCGGAGCTGAAGAGAGAAAGCTCGACTTACAAAGAAACGCGCCACGGTGCATGCATCACGTAAAAACACACTTTGTCCTGCCCAGAGACAACAGCAAATACCTAATTGCTCAAATACTACAATAGCTTATATAAGTAATTATAAAAATTGATTTTTTCCTTCACATAATACGAATACTGTGTCATCTGTAGCTTGAGATGTCGACGACGATGACAGTGATGTTGTCCAAGGTCTTGCGCGCGAGTGCGAGCTTCACGAGCGCGTCGGCGGCCTGCTGAGGGTCGTCGTAGGCCGCGGCGGTCTTGGCGGCCGCCTTGCTTGACACGACGTCCCAGAGTCCGTCCGTGGCCAGGATCAGGAACTGATCGTCTGCCGTCAGCTCGTGCGTTGTGATCTCCGGGTCGCACGTGATCCAGGGCTTGAGCGACAGGTCGCCGATGGACCGCGACATGGCCAGCGCGCCGTTCACGCGCGGCACGTCGATCAGCTTGTTGATCGGCCACACGTGGTACAGGAAGCTTGGCGAGCCCGTGACGTGCGCGCCCTTGGCCTCCAGTCGCGCGCGTTCGTCCTTCCGGTTCGGCTTTTGATCTACAGGCAACACAGAAACAAACGTGTCAGCATACGACTGACTATATACACGGCATTCACACGCACACAACATACGAGCGACGTACCATTGGAGAGACACACGGGCTTGCCCTTGCGCGTGCAGATGATGGCGCGCGAGTCGCCGACGTTGCCGACGTAGAGCATGCCGTGGCGGATGATCGAGATGAGGCATGTCGAGCCGTCCTCCATGGCGAACGACCGGAACGTCTGGCCAGGCAGCCCGCGCTGGAACGCCGCCGCGCGCTCAAGGTCGGGGTGCGAGCTGCGGCGCGCGATCGTGCAGAACTCGGCGTCCACAGCGCGCACGGCCGTGGTGATGGCGGCGTCCACGGTGACGTTCATGTCGATCTCGTCTTGGATCTTGGCGAATACGTGCTCGGCGCAGTAGCGCGACGCGCGGTCGCCGCCATGGCCGTCGAATACGCCGAAGCACCCGACTGTCGCGTTCGCGTACCCGTTGAGCGTCAGGCGCGGTGCCGCATTGCCGCCAATCACATATGCGTCCTACAATCACAATATGTAATGCACAACAAATAAGTCAGACATGTATGTCGACAAACGAAACAGATCAACAACACAATCAGCAGCATGCCAACAAGTCACATGTTGCAAAGATCGACGGTTACGTGTGCGAACTTGCATGTACAAGTGCAAAATGACACGCACCTCCTGGTTGGCCTTGCCACCGCGATCCGTGGCGACGCCAACGGACGCCTTCTGCTTCTTCCCTGCGGGTTGACGCCGCGAGGACACGCTATCGAAGCTGTCGCCGCTCGTATGCGACGGCGGACCCTTGCGCTTGTGGCCGACGGCTGCTGGTGCGCCCGTCATTGTGGGATCTTGTGTGTGTGGGAGCTGGTGGATTTTGTATACTAAGCTGCCGTCGGCAAGAGGTTCTGGTTCTCTTGTGTGCCGGCCAGGACCATTCACAAAGACACCGCACATGCTCATTTTTTTGAAAAAATATTGTAGTTGTGTGAGAAAAAAAGAGTAGAGAGAGAGTTGCACCGACATACCGAATGGCTTGTTTCTGTGCGAATCTATTTTTTTTCAGAGGTACAAGATGAAGCCATTACTATCGCAGTCGCGCTTTGCTAATCTCAATAAATTACAAAGACAAATTAGATTGTGCAGGTTGCAACTGACCCCAAGTCACGTCGTGGCGATGTGTGGAACTGCCGCATTTGTATGGTGGGGGTTGTGGGTGAGCATGCACGTCCATACAGTACGCAGAAGGAATCTGAGCATGCGATCTGCGCTGAACTCCTTGCTGTTTGTCGTCCGTCCCATCTGCAAACTCGGAGAAACGAAGTGACTCGCGTGGACCAACAAGTCGGATTTACTAAAAAATAATCGGCGCATTTTTGATGCTGGCGACAATTTTTTTTGGAAACACCCGAATTATTGAGCTGATGTTTTGCTGTTGCACAGATTGAATGATGGTAGAAGAAGGACGTGGTTGGGGGAGCGCTGCCGGATGGCAATCTATTTGATTTGTAAATAGATTGTCATTAAAGTATCAGCATCATCCTTGAACTCGGCGAACACATGCGTGCGGAGATCCAAGCATGCTGTAGGATCCTGGCGTTGTCTTATGGTATACGTAGAGAACTGGTGTTGTTCTGCAGTGTCATCATCATTGTGAATACTCTGTGCATCTGTTTTTAACGCCATTTTGTTTCGGCATGTGCACTTTTGCACGATGCCACATGACTCATCAACACTCTCGTTCACAAGGCGACGAAAATGTGTGTAAACAACTGCCGCAATCGTCGGAAAGTGAAGTTGGTGCGTCAAATCAACCTGGCGAGCAACTTTTTTTTTTTTTCCGAAATTTCATAAAATGGGGCTTTTGCATGCATGCAACTCACTGAGCGCAGCTGCAACATTTCATTTTTAATTTTCGTGATGGTGGCGTGCACATGTGGATTGGCCAGATCGAGTCACAAGCGAAAAGGGTTCATTTGATAGCATGAGTGATGGTTATTGAACAGCCTTGCTTGTCAGTTAGTGTTGCTAAAATGACACAAACACGAAAAACTCGGCGCAAGTGTTTGCTGCTGTTTCTCATGAGATGAGCCACTAGATGGCGCTGTAGAACGAAAGACCGCGGTGGTCAATTTGTAAAAAAATATGGAGCGATAGAGAGAAGATTCGCTGTGCTCAAAGATGTTGTAGTGCGGTGGCTTTTCTCATGAAACTCGAGTCCATCTCGGATAGTCTAAGCCCACGCACAAATTCCGAGCTATTTAGATTCTCTAAATAGCATCAGTACGTACAACCAGTACAAATGGGTTCAGAGCAAGCAAACTTGTCATTTTGTACAGCAGCAGCACCCTTGACGAGCAAAATCTTCCAGTTAAAGCATCAATGTTGAACATCAACAGTTTCTCTAAAATTCCTATGCAGAACATTCAGTATCATTAAGAACGTTCTCTTCTTCAATTTGTCCGAATCATACAGGACTGGAAGCCTAAAATAGCGCCAACGACAGAAATTAGTGTCATGGATGTTTCGTAATTAGTATCATTCTCCTATAATAGTGATACCCCTACATTACCGTAAATAACGTGACATCATCCGTATTTAAAGACATATCCAATTCATTGTCAATCGCTCCAACAAGCACAAGCACGACGACTTCAGCATCGCCCACTTCTGATGGCATCTTTTGACGACCTCGCGTTCATCTCGCACGCTGTACGCGCATGCACACGACAAGCCTTTCGACCCCACGCGTTGCTAATTGTTTGCTTGTCATGTGTACATTCGCCACCAACAGCGCGCGTCGTCGAACACGGCGTCGTCGCCGAACGCGCTCTTCTGTCGCGACTGCAACGAAGTCGCGCAGCAAACGACCGACGGTAAGAGCGAAAAAAAAAAACTTGCGCGTGATGTGGTTGTTCGTATATGTATATAAAGAGAGAGAGATGCAAGGTGCTCATATTGTCGCTGTATTATGACACTGTGCATCTTGTACTGCAGACGGGAAACGATGTCTGATCTGCGGCTGCGAGCTCCAGGACACGAGCGCGCGGCCATCCGCAACACACAGCGACGTGCGTATTTCTAACACTATATTCTCCGTATAGAGCACGCGTGAACTCACGCATGTGTGTTTGCCTATGGTTGCTGTGTGCGGCCCTGTAGGCTCTTGGCGCAACTGCCGATGGCGCCACCCCCACGCAGGACCTGCAAGCGCTGATGACGCGGCTGCTCTCGGTCGTGGGCGGCGACCTGGACGGTGCGGGTGAGCATGCGAATCGCCGCCCCGCATCCGACGAAGCTGGTACAAGCCTGTCACTCTGTGCTCCTGTGTCTCGTGTGCCGTTGCATGGATCCTGACTGCGATGTGGTTGCTTTTATTATGCATGGGGCAGTGACACACTTGGGCTCCTTTGTGGCCGACCAGGCGTCGACTATCGAGGTCACCATCCGAGTCCAAGACATCAAGGGCGAGGTATACTACTTTGCGCGCATATGCGCTGCTATGAGATTACTTTTAAGGTACATTTTCCTGATCTTGACGTTGTGATGCCCTCTTGTTTCTGTTGGCTGCAGGTCGTCGCGGTGCCTGCGAATTTCGGACCGTGCGAGTCGATTTCGCAGCGAGACGTGGTGCTCGCCGAGCCTTTTGACGGCGCGAGTGCATTTGCCAACGCTGCGGCCATGAACGGAAAAGTACGGCCGTCAGTGCTCTCTTACCATGCGTACGTTTTTCTGACCATTTGCCATTTGCCATTTGTGCTATTGTCTGATAAGGTTGTGGTGATGGAGCGAGGCGTGTGCACGTTTGCCCAGAAAGTGCTGCGCGCGCAAGCGGCTGGAGCCGTGGCCGCGATCATCATCCAGACCATGGACGTCTGGCCGTACACGATGACGGACTCCAAGGGGGAGAGCGCGACGATCGCGATCCCAGCGTTCATGCTCAGTGCGAAGCAGGGCCACGGGTGAGCTTTTGTTTGTTTACCTGCTTTGCAAGTAGTTGCTTAGCGGCTAAAGTAATTGGTGTGTTGCCTTCGTTTTCTGTTTGTTGCTTGCGTTCTTCAGCTTTGTCGAGTTCCTTCGCGCTAGAAACAACGAGACGGTGACGATGGCCGACATCACGGTGCGCCGTGATGCGCGTGAGTGCGTCATCTGCCAAGTGGACATGGCGATCGGCATGAAAGTGACGCGTATGCCCTGTCAGGTATGCACGTTTGTTTTTTTATCTGTCTAATGGTGTTGAACTCATGTTGTACTTGTTTGTGCGTGTTGAATCAAACAGCATCTTTTCCATACAGAATGCCTGCACGAATGGCTCAAGATCGGCAACTCGTGTCCCATTTGCCGCGTCGAGATCCCCGCCAAGCAGAGCGCTGCTCGTGGCACATTTGTGAACCAGACCGCGCAGCAACGAGGCGACTTTGCTTGGAGTGACTGGTTTTCATGAATCAAACAACAGAAACGAGCGAGCGTGTCCATTTTTGCATTGTTGTTAGTCGTTTGGGGATGAAATTTTTTTGCATTACACCATTTTGTTTGCACCTTAATCGAGATTGGTGTTCTGTATATGCCGATGTGGTGCTCTTTGTGTGGCGTCATCTGTTGCAAATGTGTTTGCAATTCGACTGGGACTGACATAATTAGTTCGAGATTTTTGTGAAGAGAACAAACGCGACAAGCATGGTTTGAGCACTCCCAAGCATCATCGAGAACAGCTAAACCCAATGCTGGATGGTAAGAACGCAAGCTTTCTGATATTTCCAGTCAATCTTAGAACAACCCATGATCGCAGTACTAATGTTGATGTTGGTATGACTGTATTTTGCTCAAACGCTTTGCGATCTTGTGTGGCCCGTCAGCTCAGCTTTCTCCGAGAGTGACCACGACGCGTCGGCCGTCGGCGAACATCAGCTCCATGCTCTTAATGCGGATTCCTTCCAGCGATGAAGATGAAGACGATGGTGACGTCTCGTGTCCTTCGTTCTGACTTCGACTCTTCTCTGGATCGGCTGCACACTTACTCAGTGCCGTCTGGAGCAGCATTGATGGAAACTTTGTCGTACTGACGAGAAGTTCGGCGATATTGTGCGTGCTCAACAGTTGCTGCAATCGTGCTTCCTTACCCTGGGCCATTACCGTGATTGCTACGGCGACCATCACGAGAAGAGCCGCACCGATCACTGTCATCAGGATATTTGGAATTTCCTCTCCGATGCATTGCTTGAACTGAAACGAGTTGCACAGTAGATTAGAGAGAGGGTTGCTTCGAGGAATTCAGAGATGGCACACTCTTCGATACAATGCAAGTTGTCCATTTCCTGGGGAAGATGGCATGGGAGAAAGCGCACCCATCTGCCCTCTCCAGTCTGTCTGTATGCTCATACTGCGCACGAACAAATAATTAATTAACGGTCTTATTTTAAAGTGGGAAAGCGCTTCTACGATACTGAGGAAAATAGGCATACTTGAAAGGATGCAGAGCCTCATTCGATACTGTGCCGTCGATGGTCAGAATATATTTCTTGGTCTTGAGACTGCGGCTGATGGTACGTCGTGTAGCGCGCGCTTGCATCCTGGTTGCGAAGGAAATGCATGCAAATCGCCTTGAGCTGCAGTGCATTGCTGCGGTCGGCGGCGTCGAGAATGTAGTCGACGCTCTCGTCTGTGACCGAATACTGGAGCGCACGTTCGCAAATCTGCTTCAAATGATCGAGCATGAACTGATCCGCTAGAATCAAGAGATCCAGGGTCGTGTCCATGTCGCCCGTTGAGCCGATAAATTCATCGTCATCTTCATCGTCATCTTCATCTTCATCTGCTATGGCTTCATCGAACTCATCCTCGTCATCGTCCACGAACGCCAGACAAGCACGAGCCGCTCGAACATCTCTTGCATCACTTGGGTGGAAGGACGACCACCGTCCTTGCTGCTGTGCTCGACCGTGATTGTCTCGCAGTTTGTCTTTGCGACTGTATGGCGAAGGCGCTCTTCGATACGTCGATCCTTCCACAGCGTGGCCTGTGTATAAATACTCGATCATCTTCAAGAAGACCACGTATCGAATATCAGGGAGAGCGATTTGCTTTTGACTAGATTCTCGAAAGCCCGACGTAAACATCCCCCGAAAGCGCTCACTTAATAGCGACAGGATCACCTTGTGGGCATACACGACTCGGCCTTCCACAAGCTGTTGGAAACACATGATCAAACAACAAAACAAAACAAAAGATGGTTAGACATCAATCATCTTTCCCACATCAGCAGGCAACAAGCAAGAAGCAAACCAGCAGAAGATACACTTACGAATGAGATATCTGAGAACTCTTCCGAGTTCATAAAATGCTTGAGCGATTGCTGTAGTGTTTGTGTAGAAGAGGCGAACGAAATTGCAGCGCGCGGCGGTGGGTCCGTGTCGAGGACGTAAAAGTCGTTCAGGTACTCGCTTCCATAGGAACCACCAAAGACAAAAAGTTTGCGGTCCACAACTGAGCACGAGTGACCCGCGCGCCGTCCAGGACCATTCCCGAAAATCACGATCTGATCTTGATGCGGATTGTCATTCGGGTTCGCATCACCGTCGCCGTACATTCCATAATCCACGAGCTGCTGTGGCGTGAGTGTCACGCCACCCATTTCGTTTTCCTGTATCCCCCCCCCGTGAGCACTACCGCGATCATCATCGGCCGGCAACTGCAAGGTCTCGATCCACACTTTCTCACTCGGTTCATAAATATGGAGGTCATTGTAGCATTTCGCGGACGGACCAGAGCCTCCAAAGAGGAAAATGCGATCGCGGTGGCACGAGAACGTCATCCCTGCGCGCGGGTGCGGCAGCGGCGCCTTCACGTCCGCCCGAGACCACGTGAACGTATTGGTGTCTAATATATGAATATCGTTGAGGCGTTTTTGGCCATCCCAGCCGCCAAACACGAGCACTTGTTCGCCGACCACGGCCGAGCTATGGTTCGCTCTCGGAACGGGGATCTCGCCGGTCGCGTGGATTTTGCGCCACTCCATGAGGTCAATGTTGAGCGCGTGCAGATCGTTCAGGTACTCACGTCCATCGCCGCCTCGGAACAGCAGGATACTGCGCAGATGCGGCAGATAATCCGCCGTGTGCATATTGCACGGACCGGGCCCGCTGCCTTTCACGCTCGGTTGGTGCCACTGCCACCGTTCCAGATCGAGCACATGGAGGTCGTCGGCCGCGAGCGGGCCGCTGCCGAGCCACCCGCCGATGATGAACACCTTGTTGTCGTCCGCGAGCGTGGCCGTGTGGCCATTGCGGCCTGCGGGCGGTGTCCCGCGCACGTCGCGCGATGGGACGAGCTCGCGCCACGTGTACGTGCGGCAGTCGAAGAGGTAGAGCTCGTTGTGGTTGCGCCGGCCGTCGTAGCCGCCGAAGACGAGGATCTCGTGGCTCGAGATGACGGTGGCACTGTGGTTCTTGATGGTGGGCGTCGTGCCCTGCACGGCCAGCGGCGTCCAGCGCATGGGCGACATCTCCAGGCCGGGCGGAACTGCTAATATAGCGATGTGGTGTCCACGCGCGCGTCCTTCCTTTCCCTTTATGTGTGATGTGACTGTGTGTGCGTGTGTTTTTTTTCTATCGAAAGAATAACGACGGGAAACTGGACCATCACTCCTGCACAGAACTAACGTGTCTATGATGCCAAAAGTGGCACAAGATCCCGTTTATTGCAAAAAGAAGCAGAATTTCATGTGCTTACTGGACGATTGTGGCACATAAGGGGCTCACAAATGTGAAATGTGGTACAATGCGGAATCAAATGTTTGTTTGTTTCATCATTGATTGCGCTGGCTATACCCGCATCTATCGCTCGACAGTAAACACGTCAGGGCTTACGGCATGTTGAAGTGGCACACTCGGTTCAACTCCCTCTCTTTCCCATACACAACAACAGACATTGGACAACACACACAATAAAGACACGCTCTCTATGGACTGCTATTGCTACTATTGCTACAGGGCGACCTTGATGGTCGCTCGCGGTGAGAAGCTGCTGCTCGCGCTGTGATAGGACGGATCGCGGTCGGCGCGCGCCGTGGGCGGCGACACCACCATCGTCACGTACACGTTCGAGCCGCGCGCCGATGACACCTGCGACGCCATGAGGTCACACGACGACGACACCTGCGATGCCATGAGGTCCCCCGAGCGCGCGTGGCCCGCGACGTCGATGCGCTCGACGGGCGTCTGGAACTCGACCAATTCGGGCTCCGGCTCATCGTCAAGGTTGTCGTCGTCGTTGTCGCGGTCGAAGCGCGTTGAACGAGGGTGGAAACCGCGCGCGCCGGCACCATCACCGTCTGGTTTGTTCGCGTCGCGCTTTGCGAGCAGCCGCAGCGCGAGCGCAAACATGATCGCGTGGCGCACAAACCACGCGATGAGCACGATCGAGTTGAGAAAGATGAACGCGTTCGCGGCGCGGGAGCGCGTGTCGCTCGACTGGTTCGTTGCGTCGAGAAACGCGAATGCGAGGGCATAGTTGGCGATCTTGACCACGGACAACGTGAATGTGAAGAGGCCGACCGATAAGGCTACGAAACCCGCCTGGAAGAATACGGTGCCGAGATATACGACCTGCACGATGAGCACGAGGGCGAGCATCAAAGTTGCAGACGAGACAATGCTCATGATTCCGATGAGAAAGCCCGACAAGAGCTGCACTGCGACCACGACGACGAAGAACAAGCGCCGGCGGTACGTGTACGCGGCATACAATGACCCCCAGAGTGCTCGATTTTTCACGTCTAAAAGCTCACGTTCGGTCTTGGAATACAGCTCACGAATCGCAACTGCTAACACGCCAAAGCAAATGACGCCAAGGACGATGATCACGAGCACAAGTGAGCCTACGGAGAATTTGTTGGCATCGATCTCCATCGCGATTTCAAACGAAGCGAAGAGGCTCATCGGGTACAGTGCAAATAGCCAAATCAAGATGCAAAGACCCAGAAAGCGCAGCGAGATTAGTCGGAGTCCGTACACGCTGCTGGTTTGCGACGGATTGATGACCGAGTAGTTGCCAATCGTATCAAATTTGTCGCTTTCCTCGGCTTTCCGCTTGGCAAACAGCACGAGCGTGACGTACACAGCGAAGAGTGCGCCAAAGACGAGCAGAAACGCCAAGGCGCACAAAAACAGCAAACTCGTTTCCGTGATGCCGATGCGATCCCCATACGCGACGACCCCAGTGAGAACGACTGAATCCAGACGACGGCTTGAAACAGTACTATCGTCGCCGTTGCTGCGCTGGATAAGAAACAGCGACCACGAAAACGTATCGGTGAAATCCCAGAGGAAGTACGGCGTGCGGGCAAGGTTCAACTGCGAAAGCGACCCCATCTGCTGCAAATAACCAATGTACAACACAAACTCCCACGTATTTGGCGACCACAGCACTGCCTCGGACCAGTTCACGCTCGAGTCAAACGACACATAGTGAAGGAACATAAGCAGTGCAACGGATATGCCAGCAAACGTGCAGGTGGTGAATCTCAACACGTCGTGAAACGCCGCGAAGCTCTTCGACATGGAAACTGCGTTCACAGGGTTCGCTCGCGTATTTCCGCCAATGACATTCTCTTCTTGCGTCGTCGTCACTTGCGTCGCCAAACTTCCCGATCGGTCTTCTTGGACAATAGGCACGTCCGCTTTGCCGCCACGAGTGTATTTCTTGGTCACATCATTGTCGCGCGTGATGTCGAAGATCAAGTTTGGTTTTGGCGTGATCGTAGGAGCAGGAGTTTGAGTTGTTGAAGCGGGTCCAGTTGGCGCAGGATCAGTTTGAGTTGTTGGAACGGGTCCAGTTGGCGCATTATCCCATTTGATTGGTGGGCCTGTCGTCGGTGTTGATGGCGATGGAGCTGGTGACAATGATGGCTCGTCTGAAGAAGGACTAGGCTCTGAGGTCGATCCAGAAGACGATGATGTGAGTGTAGGCGTTGGCGTTGGCGTTGGACTCGGCTCTGGAGTTGATGGACCCGTCTGGTTTCCTGGAATGGTCGGAACAGGAACCACTGCGGTTGGAGTTGGTGTCGTGATCATGTTGGATGAACCTGCGCTTGTGTCGTCCGCAGTCGGAGTTGTTGTGACAGGCGCTGAACTCGACGGAGGAAGCGTTGCAGGGGCATTGAGCATTGGACTGGGCACGTTGCTCGCTGGGTTGATCACAGAAGAGTGCGTGGAAAGGCTTCCAGATGCAGTCAATTGCGGGTCCTCCATTAATCGCACTTGATCCGCGCCTGAACTCGTTTTCGGAGCACCACTAGCGCGTGTGACTGCATCGCTGGAATCGTCCATACTCCGTAGCTTTTCGTTCGGATCAGGAGCGCTTGACATGCTACCAACACTCGCTGTCGGCACAGCAGAGGTGGTGGCTCTCGATGTCTCGACGTGTGGGAACCCAGCGTCTTCCTGACGTAGAACCAAATCCGTCGTCGGGCCCGAAGAAGAAGAAGGGACCGTCGTCCATAGAGCATTGCTGCTGCTGTTATTTGCGTTCGCTACCGTCACCGCCGCAGTACTTGGAGCCACTGCGACGACGGTAGCCACACCTACAGCGAGCCACGCGATGCGCTTCATCACGTGCGCCATTTCGCCAAGTGTTGTGTATGTACTGTAGTCTCGCGGCACTCACAAGAGAGCGACCAGAAGTAGAAGCCTCTGTGACGGTCGATATTCAGCCTCTACGTCGTCACGTCAGCGGTGTGCCGATGGTGCGACTGGATGTCGCACAGACCAAACCGTCGAAGGAAGAAAAAAAGAAACGTGGGGCAGACGGATAGGATACGATGTGAGGATCCGGCACGAATGATATAATACGCGACGCGTGAGCTGCCTGCCTGCCCATCGACTGCATTCGAATGCTGAAAGAGTAAAGGCGATCGCTCGCCAGTGAACCTACGGCATCCAGCTGTGGTTTGTAATAAAACCAGATGGAGTGGCGACCGCAAATCCGCAGGCGAATGTGGGCAGTGATTGGCTCATATTGGCGCAGTTCGTGGCGAGTTGCCACTGGCGACACGTTTGCAACATGAGTGCGCTTCCTGGGCGACGGTCGTATTACATACAGTATGTACTGGACTGGGTTCGGTAGCGCCATGGAACGCTCTTTTCCACATTTCTTCTTCCTATTTTTTTCTTTTTGTTGAGGATGAAAAAAATCATAAAATGATTCACGGAGCAGATGAAGCAGAATTTGGTAATGCGTACGATGATAAATATTAAAACTGTATCATGCAAGTTCCCATTCATTCACTTTCAATCATAATAAATAATGAATGCATGAGAATTTACATGATGAAGCGCTTGATGTATTGAGGAATGCAATACATCAATAGCATATATTGTTATACATGATAATTGAAAAAGTTTGTCATGTGTCAAATTCGAAGTCTGAATGAACACCGTAGCATCATAAAATCCTGTCCTTCATAAGCGCTATTTAGCGATGCAAGCAACATAATAAATACATAGAGGTCAATTGTATAGTAATTCGCATTTATTATAAAGGCAGTAGCAGTTAAACAGAGAAGATATATTGGGTAGACTGGATTGTAATCTATTCAGCGCCGTCAACTCAACGTGGGCTTGTTGGGTTGTAAAAATGACCCACGACTTTACTAAACTTAACTAAAATTATTCGAATGGCTCCCGTTGTTGACAAGTTGTTAGACAACAATAGCGAACATGCGATAATCAGACCTAAACTGTATGCAGCAGCCAGCCACTCGGCTGGTCGGTTTGCCGTCACCCAGCCACTCCCTTATCTCATTCAGCACAGCGTCGAGAGGTTCTTTTGCACCACGATGTCTTGCAGTCGGACGCTCATGGGTATTCTACAGTAGTTCCATGTGCGTAACAGAATAAATCTCACTACTAAACTCAATCTGATCGACCCTTTACAAATTATGCTATGCGCCAGGTGTCATTCAATAAAGTGTGGGTCTATTAATAGTATATCTATTATCGGGATACGCACTGTGCGACTGTGATTTGTCTTGTAGGACATAGGTTCTTATACTAGTTGACGTTTTGATGCATATAGAGGATACATACAGTACTACCCATGCTATGCCCTTTTTCGTCATGATGTGAAAGGGTGTGCACCCAAAATGGACAAACAAACACAAAGTGGTTACATACGCATCGACAACCAACCACGCACAGACTCCAGTGCAGAAACCTCACAAAGTGGAAAAAGCGCAGAAGAGCAACAGCGAAAGATGCAAGCTGTCGCTAGTTACACTGTTGTGCATGCCACCGTGCAACTCGTTGGATAATGAACTTT
Source organism: Globisporangium ultimum DAOM BR144 (assembly GCA_000143045.1). Lineage (NCBI taxonomy): Eukaryota > Oomycota > Peronosporomycetes > Pythiales > Pythiaceae > Globisporangium > Globisporangium ultimum. The sequence goes on along the minus strand of GL376596.1, from coordinate 220,126 downwards.
ATGAATGTTTCTCTGCCATGCATGTGCCAATATTTACCTTGTGGTAGTGTGTTGCATCTGGGTCCTGTCTCCGATGTATCATGTATTACAGCAGCTCTCTACGAGCTCGGTTTGACAATCGCCGTCGTCGAAGAGGGCGTATTTGATTTCTTCATGCTCAGTCGCGTCGTTGTCGTCGACTCGCCCACATCGCTGCTCTCTCCATTCGTGACTCCCGTTTGCTTCCCGCTCGCATACCGCTCGCTTGCGGTGGTGTGCGATGACCGCTTCGACATCACAGAGTGCAAGCGGAACAACTTTGGTACAAACATAAATACCATCACCAGCAACGTGCAGAGTAAGAGCGTGAACGCGAGAAACACGTAGAACGCCGCGGCTGCCATCTCGACGAGGTACGCGAGCGGTAAGATCACCAAGCTCCCAAAGAGCACGACCAGGGCGGACCCAAAGATCCACATTGATTCCTGGAAGTCGCTCGACACATTGCGCACCAGGAACGACACGTAGATGCCCATGAAGAGCAGGATCGCTTTCCAGAAGATCAGCAGTGCGCTAAAGATGAAGCTCGAAGATTCACAACGCACTATGCCGATCTCACCGTGGAACTCGCGCGCCTGCTCGATAGTGGTTGTCGGTGTCGGGAAATCCATCGCGTACCATGCGACAAAGATCACGACGTCCACCGAGAAAAATACGAGAATGAACTTGATCATCATGAACAGCGACACCTTGACGCGCTTCATGGCGCTTTTCATAAACACGCGGTACACCCGCAGAGATTTCACGAAGAGCGCACTAAAGATCGTCGTGAACCCCGTGGAGATTGTCACGGGCCGCAGTCCACATAACAGAAAGCTCGGTTTCCCAGCGTACACGACAGATGCAATGCAAACCACGACCCCACCAGCAAGCATGAGCTCGAGTAATTCGTATTGCGAACGCTTGATGATCGGCACACCGCGGTTCCGGAAGACAAAGACCATCCCGGCGAGCAGAATGATCGCGATGACGTGCGCAATGATGAGGACCACGAAAAACACGGGCGAACTGCTCGGCATGTACTCGCAGTCGATCGTGACGGACGCTGGCAAAACGATGCCGTCAATGCACTCAGCGGACAACGCGGGGTTGACCGGATCGGCGATCAGCCAAAAGAACGTGACGATGCGTTTCGCATGTCGATCGCAGTCCGAAATGTTGTACGTGTAGAAGGACGCGTCACACGTCGGCTTCACATCGATCCACGGCATCCACCGGCGATCGTCTTCAAGGATCCAAGCACACGTGCGACTCGTGACAATCGGAGTCGGGAGTTTGGACACGCCGCCGTCGCATTCGAACGGCTGCGACGCGTTCTCCGGATGCGGCGCCTTCCATTCAAATGCGATCGTTCGCGTGTCGCTGCCGTTCGTACACCCTAACACCGAATACGTTGCATGCGTCGACAGGGCGCACAGCGGAAGCCGATCGAGCCAATGTCGCCAAATCTCGTAATGGGTTTTCAACCAGTTGCAAGCAGCTCGGAATTCCGGGTCGGGCTCGTTCGTGTCGGTTGAAGTATCAAAGTACAGACGGATGAGGTCATTGATGATGAGATCCGAGAGCGCAAACTTCGAGAGGAACGGCCCAATCGGTTGGCTCTCCTGAAGCCTCAAGGACACATACTTATTGATTTTCGTCGGCGGGATGTCGACACGAACCGGGTTCGTCGAGAGCTCGCCGTAGCCATTTTCACCAAAGGTGCCCGTGTCCTGGACGACTTGCTCCGGTGATGGATACGGTAGAAACACGCGCTGGAACAACGAGGCATGGCGCAAGAGAAACAAATCAGGCATGTAATGATAGAACAGCACGGGCCACTCCTGCTGCTGTGCTGCGAGTGCGTACGCTTCGAGTCCGCCGTAGCCGAGAAAGCAGAAGTAGGCCGGGATATCGAGGTTTGAAATCGCGGCCTGGAGATATCCTGGATCGTACGAATCGTACATCATCATCACAACCATACACTCGCCGCCCTTGTCCTTCCGCAAAGTGCAGGCGTGCGATCTAGAGCATTGGTTCTCACACCCAAAGCTTTTATCCGCGCAGCCGCCTTTCTTGATCGGGTAGTACGCCGAATTGTTCTGAAACTTGGCGTACGAGAGCGCATCGATGAGCGCGTCGTTCTTGACGTAGTCTTTCCAAAAGTCCGCATAAAACGTGGACGGATACAGCGACGTATTGACTCCATCTTTGACGAAATTGGTCGTCGTGTAAATACCCGAGTACCCGAGGTAACCTGTGGCGCCAGCGACGTACGATTCGTTCGCGTATACTGCGAGTTCGCGCTCACGTGCCGCGAGCGTCCAAACTTCGAAGTTGACGTGAGTCGGCGTACAAACTCCGGAGCGCACCGACGACATGCGCTCTGTCGCGCGACCCGTGGAACCAATTGAGTAAAAAGCAACTGAGTACCCGTACTACACGAGATGTCGCCACAGTAAGGAAGTATCAGTGTGAGTGAACCGTTGTTGAGAGAATAAGCCCATGTTCCCAACGAGACGGAAGAAAGAACTGTTCCGTACCACTTCGGTTGCGAGAATCGAAAACACGAGACTCGTGATCGTGTGTGTGTTCCAGCCACTGAGCTCGACAATGAGCGAGCCATTGATGACGCCTTTGTTGGTGACTTTACCGCTCGCGTCTACTTGGGCGCCAGCGCCGTAGATGGCAGCACCACTCGGGATGCACTCGTCTGCGTAGACACTCGCAGGGTATGTGCGTGGATCCGCAACCTATGAAAATCGCGTGCATTAGAATACGAATTCACAGAATGGACGAGCACCCACGAACCTTAAAACGCGTGTGAGCCATTGCTGGCTGGAGAAATGGATGCACGAGGCGCCCAAGCGAGTCACGGTCGTTCCGAGAGACGTTCAAAGTGGCTTCCATGCTCGAGACCCACTTCTCGTCGAGACAAGTGCCTAGAAAATGATTAGGCGCGTATGCAGCCGTCTGTATCCGTGTCGCCCAATCCGTCCTTTCCGTCAGTAATGCGCCAAGAAGCAGAGTGAAGCGAGACACATAGCAACGTACCGTTACCACAGCGAGCACAGAGGTGGCGATTACAGCAAGTGAGCTGATCCATTGTTGGCGACTTGTCCAACGCACTGCTCTCGGCATAGTTGGTGCGGCGGCTCTCAACAATGCGTATAATGCACTCAGGCACAAAACGGTGTCGATTTCACGACGCCAAGTTTTTTCGTGTTGGAGACTGTGCTCACTCCTTCCGTTTCTCCAAATGCAGCCCCTCACACGCGATTGATTTACTGCTGCGCTTCAAGAGCGACACTAATCTGGGACGGCTTTGTTTACTTGTAAAAAAAGGGTAAATAAACAACCCTAGCGAAACCACCGACCGCCATGCGATCGGAACCAAAAAATCGCTATTTTTACTCAGGATTGATGCCACGTACTCCAAAATAAAGCGCTGTTGCTCGGGATCAAATCCGAGTCTGACTTGCTTGCACCTTCGTTAGACGGCACAGCTTACAGGGACGCTATATACCAGAGAAAGAAAGAAAAAACTCTCGCCGGAGTTGAGCTATTTGCTCCGACCGCCGCATCCACGTCGTACACATCTATTCTTGTCGAGACTGCGTCTGGAGAACGGATACGTAGCTCGTCACAGGCTCGTGTCGCAAGTTCTAATATGCTTGTGTCGCTGGTCTCCTGAAAACCACTGCTGATATACTACAGCCATGCAAAGACCACAAGCCGCGTCACGTCACTCAAACCCACCAAACATAATTTTGTTCTTATAATACAAAGTGCAATTACTTCTTTGTCGCCGTCATGTCACCTAATGAGCAGGACGAAGTGCCCGGCTGGTGAACGCGTTGAAGCGACGGGCTTTTCATTAAGGCCTTCTGCGTGGCCAACGTGCCAAGAGTTTTGACACGTTGATCTCAGCCCAAGATCAAATTCAACTTTTTCAGTTTGTTGCTTCATCGTTTTTTGTCCGGTATTTTATATTGTCCCTTTCATCCTTTTCGTCTATTTCAACCAAAAGTAAGGCTCTAATAAGAGAGAGTTAGGTAATAACGGTTGTTTTAGAGAAACAAGTGGGCGAATTAGGTTTGCAAGGGATAGTTGTAATAAGGGCCGTTTTGAGTTGACATTCCTCAAATGTCGGCTCAATAACGACTTATGTAATGCAACGCTTTAGGCATACGGCAGAATTACTACTATACATTACAGCCGGTTTAAACTAATAGTATTTATTTCAATACAGTAACTGCCATAATCTTAAGGACACCAGTTTTTTCTTGAGATGTTGGATTTTTTGAAAACTTTTACTTAGTGAAGCTGCTTTTTGTCATGCTGTTGAGTGCAATAGGGACAATCTCGTGTTTCAATTTCAGCTCCATTGGACTTCCTAAAGTCCACAAGAAGAATATTATAAGTTTAAAGAGAGAGGTATAAACATAAGGACAGATGAAAACAGAGCAGTTTGGGGACGTTTACGACTGGATTATTGCGCTTAAAGGTCAACAGAGTGTTCTAGTATGCTATCTTGTTGCCTTTGCTTTTTACAACTGCAAGGCATCTGTCAAACATCGAGTTGGAGAGCTTGGCGAGAATGTCAACCAAAATCTCATCCCAAAAAGCTAAAATCGTAGTTTTCAGCTTGTCAACATACGAGTACTGGCAGGCGTTCTTGTAAACACGACTGTAATGGGCTAAGGCTGCCATTACATGCAAGGTGGCTCTTTGTGTGTGTCACACGCCACCTTGTGGAAGTGCATTGTGGGTGCGAAGATATTGGGTGAAACACATAAAAGTGATCCCACATGCACAGGTGACGTCATCGTCTGATGTCAGAGCAATCTGTGTCTGAGTTGAGTGTTGATCGCTCGCAATCATTGAGATTCGGCGTGATTACGCACGACAGTACTCTAGACATGTGAATGATGGTTCCTACTTTGGGAAACCACACTGGTGACGAGACCGACGTGTCTCTATCCTCTGAAGTGAGTGGCTCCCGCCAATCACTTTGCAGGGAATCTCTGCGGTACTTCAAGTTCAAGTTCCCAGCAGATCCCCTGGGTTCAACCTCAGTGTACTCAAGGTTTTATATATCAGATTCATATGTTTTATTTCTGCATGTGTAGGTTTTAGTTGTAAAACCTGTAGGAGCCCTAGTGGTGTTTCATATGTAGTGTCAGGAACCATGAGCTCATTTCAATTCAGTTGCATTTTTGCCAAGTTCCTCTCAAGTCTCCTCTCAAGCGCAAGCGTGCGTGCTGTGTTTGAGGCTGTCTCGGATAGCCTCTTACAGCAAGCGCTTCTGTTTGTCCATCAGGTGGACGCACTTCTGCTTGGCATCGGGCGCCTTGGGCATATTTGCGCGCAAGTAGGAATGATGCAGGATGTTGGTATTCAAACCAGCTGCCAGCTGTTTTGATTTTGTAAGAGGGTGCTGTTCACAACAGTCCCTCTAACACGGCACACACGCTTATGCGATCGAGGAAGCGTCTTCCGACTTGGAGGGAGGAAGGACGACTTTAGAGCTTGAGAGAAAATTTGCA
>GL376596.1:176957-198054 GCA_000143045.1 Globisporangium ultimum DAOM BR144 | reverse complement strand
TGTAAGAGGCTATCCGAGACAGCTCAAACACAGCACGCACGCTTGCGCTTGAGAGGAAGACTTGAGAGGAACTTGGCAAAAATGCAACTGAATTGAAATGAGCTTATGGTTCCTGACACTACATATGAAACACCACTAGGGCTCCTACAGGTTTTACAACTAAAACCTACACATGCAGAAATAAAACATATGAATCTGATATATAAAACCTTGAGTACACTGAGGTTGAACCCAGGGGATCTGCTGGGAACTTGAACTTGAAGTACCGCAGAGATTCCCTGCAAAGTGATTGGCGGGAGCCACTCACTTCAGAGGATAGAGACACGTCGGTCTCGTCACCAGTGTAGATTCCCAAGTCGGAACCATCACTCTGTACTTGATTAGTACATGGATACTTGTGACATCATCAGATGACGTCACACGTGCATGTGGGATCTGTTGTACCGTAATCCCTTTGTTATTTGCTACCACAATGCACGCTGGAGGTGGTGTGTCCAACACTAAAGTAGGGCACAGCCGCACCTTCATGTAATGGCTAGGTATAGCCCATTACACTTGCTGCATAACAGCTACTGGAAACACAGGAATCATTGACAAAGACCTTCTTGAGCTTGGCCAGGCGATGTCGACTTTACGACTTGCTCCGATCACTACGCGTATGCTTCAAGATTAATGCTGCACTTGGTGTCATTCAATGAATAACAAAATCTATTTCAGCTATGCTTAACCTTAATTGTCGCCGTGCGTAAATGAAGCCCTCGAACAGTCATACCCCCGCAATGGTGTGGGCCACACCGTGAATCGATTTGTATTCACATTTTTGATGTGGATATCTGTACCAGTATGCATTTAGTAAGGAGCCCAAAATACACATGGGTTTATTATTTCGTACTTCTACGTGATGTTGGAACCCAAAACTATGCTAGAAAAGGGCCAGGGCACTCTTTTGAGAAAAGAAAGTGTACCACTCACAGCGGTACACTCGTTGCCATTGGTGCTTGTCACGCCGCACTAGGAGAACAGAAGCCTTGGGCCAAGCGATCTGGGGATGAAGAAAGGCGTCGTGGGCGGCGGACTCTACTTGCTGCGGCTCTACTTTCAAGTTCTGCTCTACGTCCCGCGGCTCATGTGCGTTTCCATATGCGCCTTGGTATAAGCTCACTGTAAGCGATCTGACCATTGCGCTCTCTGTATATTGCTGTGAATACGTGCAGTGTGGAGCTCAATTTGAATTGGAACCCTTTCGTGATCGTCGCACGGAAGCTGTTGGTACTAATGAGTGGCGCAGACACGCAAGGCGCACTCACCAGCAATAGCGAAGGGCAGCCTCCAACCAACGACTCCGTGTCAGGACAGGCGGTGGCGATTGCTCCAGCTACTGAGCCAGAGAAGCAGGTGCTGCGGTGGTTGCAGCCAGGCGAGCAAAATGGCGAGCGCATCGCGATTGTGAGCTACCCGCGATCGGGAAACTCGCTCATGCGCGGGCTCTTGGAGAAAATCACGGGCGTGTACACGGGCTGCGATACGCGCCCGGACCGAGCGCTCAGTCAGGAGCTGCAGCAATACGGCATGAAAGGAGAGGTATGTTTGGCACATGCGTGGTGGCAAATGCGCTCATGCAATTCTTGTGTACGTTTGCGCGTGGGACCTCACTTTAATTTTTTGTACCATATGTACAGGGTGTCGTTGACGAGTCTGTGTGGTTCGTGAAGACGCATTTTCCTGAGCGCGTGGGCTGGAAGCCTTTCAATGTCAAGAAGGCGATCCTGGTGGTGCGCAACCCATGGGACGCGATCGACTCGTACTTCAACATGACACTCACCAACACGCATAACAAGAGTCTCCATGAAAGCCAGTACGAGCGCTTCGCGGACCGATGGGACGGCCTCATTCGCAATGAAATCGACGTCTGGATGAAGTTCCACCGCTACTGGACGTCCAAGGTCGACATCCCCATCATCGTCGTGCGATACGAAGACTTGCTGGTTCACAGGTGCGTTCACATGCGGTGTGTTTGCTTATCTGCAGTATCAAATGAATGCTCACATAGTGTATTTTCGTTTGCTTGTGTTGTCAAAACAGAGAGGAAACGATGCGCCGCGTATTCCTCTTCCTTACAGACAAGCCGACTTTGGAAGGCACGGAGTGGGAACAGCGAATCCACGATGTGATGGCGACCAGCGGGGAGAACTCAGGTCCATACGTGCCGCGCAGTGGGAAAATTGGCGGCTCGTTCCGCCATTACTCGGACGAGCAGTTCCAATATATCCTGAAGACGGCAAACATGCCACTGCGTGGTTTTGGGTACGATCCAAGCACGCAGGACTTCCCCAAGCAGATCATGCTCCCTCGCCGACAGGTCAAACCAGGCAAGGCGCCGGATGCGCAGCTCGAGATCTCGAATGGCGTGGAGCTCGAGATCCGCAAGAAGAACGATACGTTTGGACGCTTCTCGACGTGGTTCCGCAAGTCGCTCGTGGATCCGGTCATCGCGAGTGATGGTACGGAGCTCAACATGGACGAAGTGTATGCCGCGCGACAGAAGCTCCAGCAAGAAAGCGAATCGCAAAAGCTGGCAAAAGAGTAGACCAGCATTCAAAGACGACGTACAGAGAGGAAGAAGAGAAAACCAAACACTATCTTTTTTGTGAGCTTATATAGAAAACGATTGATGTACACACCGATTTGCTTTGTAGAAGAAGAACATTTCTGCTGACACGTGTGCTTTGAAATGACTTTTTACGAGACCGAAATGGGCTTGAGCGCGTTCTCAATGCGCTGCACAGTTTCGCGCAGTTTGAGCTTGAACACGTCGTCGGTGCACTCAATCTCCTGTGTGACATGGTCGACTGTCGCAGCGAGCCCACTTGGCGTGCGGATGTGGATCTTGTTGGTTTCAAAGTCTAGATCCACGTCGCCATACTGATCCTTGAGCAAACGGAACACGATCAGCAGGTTGAGTGCCTCTTGGTCAGCTTCACCCAATTCCTTTGCCGCTTTTTCTAACTCGGATGGCGTCTCGAGTTCAGACGGTGCTTCCTGCTTGATTAACGCTTCTTCAAACTTCATTTTGACGTCTTCGACGATTTCTTCCGCTTCTTTCTTAATCTCTTCTCCCACTTCGTCAACATGCTTGTGGTCATCGCTGTCGCTCTTCTTCGAGTGATCGTGCGGACAGGCAGCCGTTGGGTGACCACTCAGCTTGAAACTAGCAGGACTTGCTTGGGCGTGCATTGCGAGCGCGATCACTGAATCGGCAATCATATCTGCCGTCGGCGCCGATGTCCATTCCACCAAGATCTTATCTGACGCAGCTCTCGTTACGACAACCTGTTTGCACACGATCATGCGGTTCTCCTTCTCCAAATACTGCACATCTTCGTACATTTGCTTGATAAATGTGAGAAGTACGTCGAACGAGTGGTACTCAAACGGCACGTGCTGGCGTTGCGTGATCGTGCCCGAGATCAACTTCGTGTACGTCGACAAGTCTTCTTTGTGCATCAAGTGGGTGTGCGAGTCCACTTCGACCAGCAATCCAGAGATCACTTTGCCATTTTGAGGTTGTTCACTGGCAAGGCCACCGATCGCCTTGGCGATTTTCTCGCCTTTGAACTCGAGCACAATTTCTTGCATGTTGGCTGGAGTGAAGATGTTCGGGTGGTAGATCTTTGGGTCGTTGAATTTCTTGTTGAGTGCCGACTTGAGACGCATCATTTCGTTTTTCTCGCCGTGCACCAAGACAATGTTTGGCGGCACCAATTTCTCCACAAACCCACTGGTTCCCACGAAATCAGCGTGCGCCGAGAAAGAAATGTACTCGACCGTACAATTCATCGGGATCACGCGGCCATCCAATGCGACGATCTCTGTTGGTTCAGACAAAATCTTTTTCGCCAGCGTGCCTTCAACGACGTAACCTGGGATCAAGCACGCGTTGCGCTTATCCGAACACCAGCGTTCAAAAAGCTGGCGAGACACACCGCTTTGGAGCATACCAGGACTCGCCATGACCACTGACGGGCCTGAATCATCGAAATCGTCCATGCTCTTCAAGTTTGAAATGTGTTCAAACTGAAACGGGTTCGAGATCGCAATCTGCTTGCGAATGCGGTCGTTCATCATGTTGATGTACGTCTGGTACACGCGCAGAGCCTTCGCTGCCAGTTTCGATGCGAAATAGATCGGAATATCTTGTAAATCCGGGTGCGCTTGCCAGTGTTCATCCAAAATAAGCAGCAATTCCTGCGTTCTTCCCAACGCAAACACAGGGATGAGGCATCGCCCGCCACGACGAACCACGGCCTCGACTTGGCCAGTAAAGCGGCCTTCGCGTTCAACAACTGACTGGTGAACCTGGACACCGTACGTGGACTCGACGATCAGCACATCAGGTGAGCATGCAGGCAACTCGGCCGCCATCAAGTGGCGATCGTTCTCGAGCGAGTAGTCCCCCGTGTACAGCACTTTGACGCCACCGATCTCGATCAGGTACATGCACGCGCCTAGCACGTGGCCGGCATTGTACGGCGTAAACTTGATGCCATTGTGCATTTTCTCCTGGTGAAAATCAATAATCTCCACTTTTGCGACGCAGTTGTTCAGGTCCTTGTCGTCGTAGATCTGGTCGTCGACCGAGATGTTGGACACACGCAGGAAGTCGCGCAGCATCATCTGCATCACAGCTTTCGTTGGGTGCGTCATGAACACGCGGCCCTTGAAGTTCGTCTTTTCCGTGAAGTGCGGCAGCGCCGCGACGTGGTCGATGTGGAAGTGCGTGATGAGCAGCAGGTCGATCTCCTCGGCCTCGACGCCGTCGAAGAACGGCAGGCTGCCGTGGCCCGAATAGCCCGGGTGCACGCCGCAGTCGAGCATGATGGTCTTGCCCTTGAACTTGAGCACGATACACGAGCGCCCAACCTCGTTGCCAGCGCCCAGCGGCATGATGCGCATGATGTGGCGCTCATCGGCGGCCTCCTCGGCCAGTCTGCGCTTCGCCATCCGCTCTTCTTTTTAGGTATGGGAGTGCGCGCGCGTGCCAAGGGCAAGGAGGTCAGTCAAGCCAGGTAGACTACCTCCAAATATGGTACGCGGTGAGTGGACCAACATTCTGGTGCAATGGATCTTTTCGCCAAACGGTAACATTTACAGATCTTATATGGCCATCATGATGACTACTATTACATATTACGATTATCTCGGCTGTCGTTTGTTCATGGACACACCACTACTGCGAATTCAACAACACGGCTGATAAAGCTGTGAATCTGGCGATGAATACACAACGCAGTATCCAAGTTGGTATTGATTCCGGACGACCAGGACTTGATCTTCTCGGACAATTTGTACGGAACATCATCTCGGCTGTAGAGAAACAGGAAAAGGCTGCCATTAAGACGAAAATGGCTCCTGCTGTACATGAAAATCGGCATGACGGCCTCGGCTGGTAGATCATCTGCCGCAGCGTTAGTGATGCCGGGAAGTTGGTATGAAACTGGTGCAAGCGCGTCGAGATACTAACGGTTCGGGTCTTGCAAAAGCGACTCTCTGCATGCTCCTGTTTAGTGGGTCAGCCGTTCCAACAGACGACTTGTCTGTCCTAGATGAGACTCTTGCCTCTTCATGTCGTTCGTTTTCGCTCAGCGCATGCGTCTTTTTAATACCATGGTCGAGGGATACATGCACTTAACGGTTGGTCTGCGTGGATTCAACACATGATCTGCGCGCAATGCGCTTTCTTGGACTAAGCAAAATACTCCTGGAGGTGCCCTGAGAGACTTTCCAAACGCTGGTCTGCTCCACCACTTGTCGCTGCTGTGTAAAGTGCGCATAGTCAAGCAAAAGCAGGCTCTGTTCGAGGATGGTTGCGCTGTCCTCTCTCACGATGGACCATCGCCACCAACGACCGCCGCGCGTTAATAAATCCACTCATCCACTCAACCGGCGCTACATGCGCATGCGCAAATTAGTACCTGAAAAGGTGGAAAGATCCGACTCGCGCAATGTTCTTGCATCGACCATCACTCTACAAGGGAAACTAAGAGAAAACCTCGCAATTCAACCTCAAAACCTTGAGAAAAGGACGAGGTGTTTTCCTTTTTGTTCTTCCCACGAGTTGAAGTGGGTGAATGTCGTGTTGATCCTCGAGGCGCCAATTTATCCCATACAGCAACAGCAGAAAGCAACCCACAGCAACAGCAGAAAGCAACCCACAGCAGGACCGCGAGCAAGAAGGAGGAGGCTATGGACGAGTACATGGCTCCGGCCGCGGGCCGGAAGCGGCATCTGGACGAGATCGCGCCGCCACTCAGCTCTGACGGGCCTGCGGTCACGGGTACGCCGGCGAAGATGCCGCATCACAGTAATTTGAGCTCCGCGCACTCGCAGCAGCAGTATCCTCTACTCATGTGCACGGGCACCGCTCCTGGCGCACGCAACTTCCAGCCGATGCAGTCGCCACTGTTCCGCGACCAACAGCACAATGCCGTGCTGGCGAATATGAGCAGCACTCCTGCACACGGACCGTCGGGAGGAATCCGAAGTGGGCATATGAACATGATGGACGTGCAAAACAAGAGTCCGAAGAAAGCGCCGGCAAAAACACGCCGCATGAGTATGGATTTTTTTGACGATTTCGAGATCAGAACACCGCCATCGCTTCCTAGGTTGCAGTGTACTGGCGTACCAGTGGAGATAAATCGTAATGTGCTAGCAGGGAAGGGACATCGTGGACAGTCAAACTCTGGGCAGGCTACGCTGCACGCGTCTCCGGGTGAAACGAGTTCAGCAATTAGACCGCGGAAGAATGTCGTGATAGCTTCAGCATCGGTGATTGTACCCCAACCACTAGCAGTAACCGTGGAACAAAAGGAGACTTGCACATCAGGCACGTCTCGACTTGCCAAACCTCTTGCAAAACGTGCTTACGAACGAGCTATGATTGGTACTCCTGTCGTTGTTGAACAATCACTTCCAGCAGTGAGTATTTGCTCTTTATACTCGAATAGTTGCGTATTCTAACCAATCCATCATCTGTAGATTTCTCAGATTTTGCTCACTCAAGGTCCAGCCAATACTGTTGAAAATGGCTCAAGCGCAGCAAGCAAGTTTGGTGGATCATTTCCACCCTTCAAAGCGGCGGTACGAGTTACTTGTGTATATATTTGTCGTGCATAGCCAATGAACTTGTGGTCTTATACTTTTGTTTTACAGGTGACTTCAGCATCTACCCAAGCATTCCCTTGTTCAAGAAATCTCCCGTTCGATCGCCCGACTGGGAGTCGCAGTGCACCACAACAAACTGTAAACGTGTTCCCCTCTGACAGTTTTGTTCAGTTTGATCTAGGGAATCTGAAAACGGAGCAGTCCGACGATTGCTCGAGCGATGAAGAATTGCATTTCCAGAATGACTTTTCTTTGTCTCAAGAAAAGATGCAAGACCTATCGTTTCGGGACACACCAGACAATGATTTTGAAGCTGAATCACTCACGTTAACGCTGTGTGAGGAGTTTGCCAGTATTCTGAGCAGCAAAGAAAAAACAGCAATGGAAGATCATGGATTAGCAACCATATCGCTGACAGATCAACCAAGTCCGATCATGCTTGGTCGCGATCAGTTCAAGCCTGTTTTCGGAGAGAACATCAGAGGGACCGACAGTAACCTTATTAGCCGCCGGCATTGCGTTTTTTACGTGATTCGAGGCTCAGAAAATGCAGGAGTCATGCCGGTATCTGTGATGGTCGAAAACACGAGCACCAATGGTTTAGAGATCAATAAGCGAGCAATGAAGAATGGGGAACGAAGAGAACTACACGTTGGCGACACGGTGACACTATTAGAGATTCGCACGGGCGTGGTAAGTGAAAATTTTGTGAGGCCAGATAGACGGATGCTTAATGAACTGTTTTGCGCCTGTGTTGTAGAAGGATATATCGCTTTCGTACGTACTGAAGCAGAGCAAGACGAGAGAGCAGCGCCCACATTGCATGCCATCAATTAACCCAAAGACGGAAGGCTTTCGTTCAGAGAGTGGCGAGCTATCAAGTGATGATGGGGTGAAGCATGAGCCAAAAGTGGCTGATATTGTTAAAAATGCTTCTTCGAATCCTGAACCGAAGCTTTTTTCTGCAGCACACAAAAAACATGTTGAAAACGGCGCTTCTAGCAGCATAGTTGAACAGAGCGTGGTGCCGCGAGCTATTTTTTGTGTAAGTTGCTTACTGGGTCGTTTATGTGTATTGTTTACTGATTAAAAATTGTGTCAACGTGTGTATTAGCATGTGCGAATCGCGAATCCATTCACCAGAACGCTATCGGACAATGAGCAATCTTTTCAGGTACGGGTGACGTATTATGCACTCTTCATAGCATTAGGTAAGGGACCTAAGCAAACATTTTGTCAATATCTCAGCAACACCGAGGTTATCGAGAAGAGCTTTCGAGTATACTGGCGACTTTCTCATCGATTGATTGCCTTAAGGTTCGCTTGGTTTGTGTTTCTGTTGACTTTATACCTACCTCATCTAAACTCTTGTTTTGGTTTAGATTGATTATGATTTTGCAACCGCTTTATCAGTCAAGAAAGCCTTAACAGGCAACTCCAGTATTTTATTGTATGCTGGCGATGGCGATGAATCTCACGTAATTGCAGAGGATGCCAATGGCATGCCTGTGAAGCTGGAAAAGCAGGAGTTCTTGGAGTTTGTCGAGCAAGGTAGGATACATTTTGCGCTGTTACTTCATGCACGCATTTCTTATTGTTCACCGAGATATTATATACCGTTGTGTTTAGATAATTCTGTCGCGTCCAACCTGATTGTGGTATATACCCGATCAAAATCTATAGGTATGTTTGGCTATGACTAGCATGCTTTTTGAGCAACATATTTCGATTAACGTATTTATCAAACCGATTAACGTGTGGTCGATTTACAGCAACCATGTTTCAGACTTGTGGAATATCGCATGTCATATTTGTCAACGCTGCAGATTCCTATCAGACGAGAGCGATGGCATTTTTAAGGTATGATAATCATTTTTCTCTACTGATGCCAAACTACGCTTCTAATTTTTGCCTGAAAATTTTCTAGGGCTCTGTTTGCAGGAATTCTGAGAGGCTATCCACTTCAAAAGTGCTACAATTTTGCTGAATTCGTCGCGTTGCATGATAGAAAACCGTTCATCATGGCTGGGAACGAGTTGTGTGCAATTCTCCAGGCACAGCTTCGGCGCGGTGATATTACCAAAGTTTTTACTGGAGCGACCAGTTCTAAATGGGCGAGACGATGTTTACCATCACTGTGTGGATCGTTTTTCCCAATTCTCACACCAAATTTTGTTGGTCGAGAAAAAGAAATTGGAGAGGTAAGATGCACCTACTCACTTGGCTAGCGTGTATGATGCTGACTATTAGCTATTGATTACTATCACAGGTATTTGCCTGCCTGAAAGTCGCCAAAGAGAAAGTTCAAGTGTGCACCATTAAGGGACGGAAGGGATGTGGGAAGTCGTCCATTGCCATATACGTTGCAAAATATGCCCATGAGAGACATTGGCATCAAAACGGAGTTCATTTCTTCCCAGTGGAATTGATTGTTGAGCAAATTGAGACCGATCTACTCCAGAATGACCCGAAGATAAAAGCTGAAGCTGGTAATGCTTCTGTTCCTCTGGGTATGACGCAGCAAGAAGATATGAAGCGACAAGTGATTTCCAAGTTCATGGCTCAAGTCGAAGAACTTCTTCTGTCATTTCCAAGGTATGATTGATGATGTGTACAAGAATATGGGCTTAATCTGACAGTATTCATGTGTCTTTATGTTAACTTACACTAGCGATAGTCATGAAGTGAACGCTTCCACATTGCTGGTTTTCGATGGATGCGATTATTTTCTCCCATCAACCTTCCGAAAATATGTGCTTAGCCTCACGCGGAAGTTCCCTGGAGTTCAGGTATGCAGTCCACATTGCATTTTGTTCAGTTTAAATTCGGCGTCTAATGTGGCATGTATGCTTTAGATTTTGATTACAGTTCGACAGGACATGAAACTGAACCTGTATCATTCCAGTTTGGTCTCCGAGCGCATAGTTCAAGTCAACGGATTAAGTGAAGTTGATTCGGCAGCAGTTTTATTGGCGTTGGCGAAGTTGAATCTAAGTCAAGAGCAGCGCAAAAAATGTACGTTATTTGCTCAGCATGACCACATCCTTGCCGCATATATTGACAGTGTCTAACTCAATTTGCATGCATCACGTAGCATTGCCTGACACGAACATTCAAGATCTGGCAAAGCATGCTGCATTGATACGACTAAAAGGAAATCCGTTGTTGATCTCACTTCTATCAACGGAGTTAAAGAAGAGGCCATTGAGTGACTTGAAGTAAGACACATGCTATGTGACTACACCCTAAATGTGGAGACTAATTTGACCTTATTGATGCAGGGATTTTGCCAGTAAAATATTTGAAGAATGTGTCTAATAGTGCGTACACGACTGTCATCATGGCACATGACTATTCCAGCTGATTTGACTTTATTCCGTAATGCATGCACCATATTCTTTTTTCTACAATCGGCAATATCATTGAATCATCTACATTTCCATTGCCAACATTTCGAAATTGCGTAGCAGAATCCCCACTTGTAGATGCACTTTTCCGGTGGCGATGGTTTGGAGTCGACATCGTTCTGCCCAAGCTGAGCTAAAAATGACTTCGTCTGTGACAAGCTCAGGCGTATGTCCAAGAAATCTTGCCTCCATTTCCTCTTTTGCGGAACCTATTGGTCTCCACAGCGCAACTGATAAGTGATACTCTCCAGGAGAAAAGGGAAGGTGGATAAATCCGTAGCCTGCCACGCTCGACTTCATGTGTGTATCAATTTGCCAGACTTGAAAGAGCAATTTGGGCCAGCCTTGAAATGAAGCTGCAGCGAAGTGTAGGTCGATCGGATGGCTCCAGATGATCGGGTGGGTAGAAGACGATGGGTAGTCGATCTGAGTTTGCCCTAGTTGGTCTCCAGCGATGTGATGCCACATACTACCATACTCGATCCCCCATTTGCAAGCAAACCCTCCATGACCAAAGCCTTCGCCACTTGTGATCTCTCCAACTATGTGAACTTCCGGTTGATGGGCCGGAAAAAGATCCCTGAGTTTGAGTCGACTTCCTGGGACTTCTTTTGAGCCAGCAGCACGAGAATCTCGGTCTTGTTTGCGGCGTCGCAATGGAGATAACGGGCTTTTGGTTTGCTTGTGTGTATCCTGCTTTTTCGTAGATTCGCTTGTGCTGTTGTTGCTTTTTTCACCCTCTTGTTGCTCAAATGTAGTCGATTCTGGCCCTTCAGGTTTCATTTTGACGCCCATCCGCCGTGAAGACGACGACGATTGCTTTTGCTCACTATCGCTGTGGTTCCGGTTGCTCTGCTGGTCAGTTTTGTCGTCCGCAATCGCTTCTTTTTCATTTGCTGCAGTCTGAGAATGTGCCTGCTCCTTTCTGCCGCCGCTGGGTTCGCGAGTTGGGGTGTCTTTCCTAGACCTGAGTGTCTTCAATTTGCCAAACGTGTCTTTCTTGGTCGACGCCTTTTTTTCGTTCTTTGGACTCGCTTCCATCAATTCTTGTGATGTCCTGATTGGAGTGAAGGCGACCCAAAAGGAAAAGAAAAACAAAGTTGATGGCCAGAAATACATGTGGAGAGCGGCTGGCCTCAATGCGGAAAACGACACGTACGATTTGGCGTCAGGTGGTGTCGATTCATTGTGATCGTCCAAGATCGCTCGAGTGCGGGGACTACGCACCAGCGGCTTTCTTCGATCTGTGGATGCATCAATCGGGGTTCCTTCGTTGCTGACAGCGTTGAGCAATGAGTCTTGATTCTTCCTGAAAACCGAGTCACACAGAAAAACAAAGTCGTTGATCAAAAATGCGTCCAAGGTGGCCGATTTGATTTCAGTTGCGCACACATTTTGGTGTCTTGTGTAGCTGGTTCACTATGATCGCCCAAAATCAATCGTGCACGAGGACTGCGTGTCAGCGGCTTTCTTCGATCTGTAGCTGCAATATCGGTCGGAATCGCTTCGTTCGTGGTCACGATGGTCGCTGCATCTGGGTCCTTAAGTGCATTCAAGTCAATAACAGGTACTTTCATGTGCCGCTGCTTGGCTGCATCTTGTACGTCTGAATTGGCTGCGCTGCCTTGTTTGTCCTTTGAGCCCAGACTCGTCTTCAGACGATTTGCAAAGGATACTTTGCCGTCGACAGAAGCCTTTATGGCGTCTTTGTTGCCCTGTGCTTCGTCATCATTCTCGACCGACGCAAGACCACTGTACACGAGACCAAGAGGAAGATTGCATTGAACAAGTGAATGCGACCACGCAAGACTCAAAACCATGCACTCAAGCGTACGTACCTTAACGCTTTGTCTGATGTGGTAGAAGGCGACTGCTTCGCCTCACCACTTCGCAAACCCTTGCTCTTTGGTGATGTAAGCTTTTTCAGCATACTGCGGACTTTTTTTCAAGCGGGATGTGTGTGCTCAATGCAACCTTTTGCTGTTCCTGCGAAGCGAAGCGAGAAGTCGGGTGCGGCGGATCCAAATCTTTTCCTCATCGGCACTATCTTTGGGTCGCGTATCACCACTCATCGAAACGCTGGGACCACAAGAGCCACAAAACACAACAGCAATGCGCCATGCAACTTGGGAGCAGACGAACGGGTGGTGCATGCGTTTTTGTTTCAGCAGCGTGTTTTCCATATTTTCTCTATTTATTTCTCAGCTAAAAGGAACAAAAGGTGCAGCCAGTGATTCGCACGGGAGAAGAACAAAAACAATAAAAGCACTGGCAACGACAGCAGCAGCGTCAACGACAGCCTGAGGAGGACACGCGTGCCACTCCCTCCACCCATGGTTGATCAAGTCCATTTCTTTTTTCTATCGCGTTTTTGTTGATTCTTGGACGAGTTTCGTTGCTACGGCATTGCTGTTTCCTTCATTTCTTCACCTTCTTCCTTGCTTCTCGTGTTGCTGTTTCGCGTTGTTGCACTCTGCTCACACTCGCTCTTCATGCATGCACATCGAACCAACAAACAGCTCTACAATGTTTAATGGCGCTGCTGACACACACACACTTGGGAAACAAGAGCGAGCGGATGTAGCACGATCGGCGTCGACCCTGCGCAACGTTGAAGGTTTCCTAGTTCTTCTTAGTGCGCATGCGCAGCGCTTTCTTGCGCTTGCGGTGCTTGTGCTTGTTCATCTTCTTTCGTCTCTTCTTGAGCACACTGTCCGCAAAGTAGCCGTAGGCCATGTCCATTTCGCGGAGCAGTTCGTCAACGCCGTGGGTGCCAGATTCACGGAGCGGCAAGTTGTCGGAGAGCGCGCTGAGCATGCCTGAGGTGTCCCACAGATCTTCCGAGCAGGTCAACGACGACGACGCCTTGGTGTCGCGCGCGTCTTGCAGCGGGAACGATCCGACCTTCCACATGTCCGAAGGGTCCATGCGCGCGTACTTTTCGAGCCACACCGCTGGATCATCACCTTCGAAGCCGTTGCTGCGCACCGGGAACGATGGCTCCGAGAAGATGTTCGCGCCGGTGGACATGAACGCGCGGCGGCTGCCGACGGCCGCGTTCAAAGGCGCGCGGCGCGAGAGCAGGGTTCGCGCAGCACGGAGCGCCATGGTAAGCGGAGTGGGGAGTGTCAACGACTGACGGGCGAAGGCGGTGGCGCAATAGCGAAGAAGACGGCTTCCTTCGTTGCTGCTGCTCTCTCTTCGTCGCTTCTTCGCACTTGCGGAGGGGAGCGAAACGGATGGAAGAACGAACCCGCAACAGACGGGATGCATTCTCACAGGGAGCTGTATGAATGGTGGTATTCATTTAAAGACGGTTATGGAATAAAACAGGGGTCAGCGCAAAAATCAATTTATGAAGGTTAAACAGAATGTAACAAAACCCTAGCAAATCAATCACTCTATCGTTTTATACAGGAAAACAGTTTCTACAATTTCTCTATCGGCCATGTGTACAGTAACAGGAATAGAGCCAACTATAAAAGCACTACTACAGATAATGTTTCGAGCATATTAATACAAAGAGTTAACTAGCATTTTGAAAGGCAGCAGGTTTTTTACCACAGTCCGTCCGTGCTTTTTTGGCCGGGACAATAGTGAGCATCACTTTCAAAATTGGCTGTTATTGATAAAGTACGCGCCATAATCTTAAGGACACCAGTTTTTTCTTGAGATGTTGGATTTTTTGAAAACTTTTACTTAGTGAAGCTGCTTTTTGTCATGCTGTTGAGTGCAATAGGGACAATCTCGTGTTTCAATTTCAGCTCCATTGGACTTCCTAAAGTCCACAAGAAGAATATTATAAGTTTAAAGAGAGAGGTATAAACATAAGGACAGATGAAAACAGAGCAGTTTGGGGACGTTTACGACTGGATTATTGCGCTTAAAGGTTCAACAATATGCGCTAGCGCTTGTGCAAATGTATAACATTGTTGATTTTGTCACGGGGGCGTGACAACGACACCGAAGATTCCAGGGTTGACCAGGCTCGAACAAGGCAAGATTTTGGCGTATTCGAGCGCGAATATGTCAATTCGGGACATTGCAAAAGCTGTTGGACGCTCGAAGAGTGTTGTACATGCCTTCCTGAAGAATCCCAAGGGCTATGGGACCAAGAAAAGCCCCGGACGACCACGTCTGCTGAAGATTCACGACCGCACCCAATTGAGAAGATACACAGCAACTGGTGAGTGCACGGCAAACCAGCTCCACCAGGAGCTAAATATCAATGCAAGCGTCCACACGGTGCAACGCAAGCTTCAATGGTGCGACTACCTTGCGTTCGAGAAGGCCAACAAGTCTCCGTGCATGACCACCTACCACAAGATGATGCGCGTGGCGTGGATTGAGCGGCAGATACGCTTGCGCACAGACTGGAGCCGAGTGGTGTTCTCGGATGAGAAAAAGTTCAATCTGGATGGTCCGGATGGCTGCAAGTACTACTGGCACGACTTGAGAAACGACAAAAAGATTACGTGGAGCCGTCATTCCGGTGGTGGATCCGTTATGGGGTAGGGTGGGATGTCATCGCTTGGAAAGACCCGACTAGCTTATCTCGAGGGAAACCAAGATGCATTTGACTACCAACAGACGCTTACTACCCACCCCTTTGAGTTTGCTGATGATGTTCATGAAGGAGACTACGTATTTAAGCATGGCAACGCCAGCATTCACCGGGCTCGTGCGACGAAGGACTTCCTGGTGGACCTCAGCATTCTCACCACAGACTGGCCAGCGCTCTCCCCTGATATGAATCCTATTGAAAACCTATGGGGGACCATGGCACGTCGTGTTTACAAGAACGCCTGCCAGTACTCGTATGTTGACAAGCTGAAAACTACGATTTTAGCTTTTTGGGATGAGATTTTGGTTGACATTCTCGCCAAGCTCTCCAACTCGATGTTTGACAGATGCCTTGCAGTTGTAAAAAGCAAAGGCAACAAGATAGCATACTAGAACACTCTGTTGACCTTTAAGCGCAATAATCCAGTCGTAAACGTCCCCAAACTGCTCTGTTTTCATCTGTCCTTATGTTTATACCTCTCTCTTTAAACTTATAATATTCTTCTTGTGGACTTTAGGAAGTCCAATGGAGCTGAAATTGAAACACGAGATTGTCCCTATTGCACTCAACAGCATGACAAAAAGCAGCTTCACTAAGTAAAAGTTTTCAAAAAATCCAACATCTCAAGAAAAAACTGGTGTCCTTAAGATTATGGCGCGCACTTTACATACGTGTACATGATTAGATGTGGACTGAAAGTGGATTATACAGTCAGTATACAGTATATCTGGCGTGATTATGTACGTGTTCATTCTAAGGTTACAGACAGCATGCAGTTATAGAACCTACAGATTTGGAACAAATCCATTTATAGAAACGCCAATCCCTGTCCCAAATTTCACATACAAAACTGAACATAATTCTTGCTTACGACAGTTAAGTGTTAAAGGAACTGAAGAGCAGAAACGACCGGTCCCGACGCACATTTGCCAAGAGCATCGGGCCCTTGTGGTGTCATTCTCTCCTCTTAGTCTACTTTTTCCTGCCACCATGCCAGCGCGAACCCACTTCACCCTCCTCCAAAAAAGCAAACTGCGCGTCCACCATCAGCTCCGCCTCAAGCACATTCAAGACGAGCTATGCGCGTGGGTTCGGAGGGAGCTGGGCGTTTCTGTTGGGTGATCGACGGTAAGCAAGGTTATCAGCACCCACAAGGATCAGTACGTAAACGGAGAGTCAAAACGACACAGGGGAGGAGAAAGGGGAGGGCACTTTTCCACCATGGAGGGGCACTTCCGCTTCACAATTTCAATACAGGTGAAGGTGCCCATCAGCGATTTGATGGTCTGCACCAAGGCAAACCAAGGAAGAAGGACAAGACACGCATACCTGTCGTACCGTAATTCCTTTGTTGTTTGCCTCCACAATGCACGCTGAAAGTGGTGTGCCCAACACTAAATTAGGACACAACCGCACCTTCATGTAATGACTAGGTATAGCCCATTACATGCACTTAAGGATGTCATGCACGCAGCTTAATTTCCTTCCTGCTGTCCCATTCGTTGCACTGGGAAAGCATGCAGTGCCCCATCTAAAAGCCATACATGGTTCACACAATAGCCTTCACACAAAACCCTATAATTAAGGTCATAAATAACAATTGCTTACATGACGCGGCCACTTGCGTCAATATCTTACAAAGTATTCTCTGAGCAATTGCGAGATGAATATCTGTTCGATGCATATAACACTTTGCACATTCACCACAGAGCGTACTGGCTCACATCAGCAAGTGCTGCTTTGATGCGATTTGGCCTCGTTGCGAATGTGATGGAAATGAATTACCATTTTTCCTACATTCTTCTCAAAGTCGACCCGTGCTAAAGATTCGGCAGGTGTTTACTAACTGAACCAATATGTTAAGCGCCGTTGCCTCTAGAGAATTGTGCTGCGTTAAACGCTCTTCTGACTTGACATTCGCCTCAAGATTGGCATTGTCAAAACTCGCTCTTCTTTGCATATTCGTGGTCATTGGCGTCTGTATTCATGGGCTCTCATTTTTCAGTCTTGGCTCCAAGCTAACTATGCAAATGATACAAATGGAACAACTATGAGTGGGGTGGGGGCGGGGATGAAGGAACAACTGTTGTGCGGTTGACACCACTACGCTCGTATGCTGTATCTCTTTTTTTCGTCGCAATGTTTTCGCGTTTGTTTTTGTTCGTGTAAGTATTTTTGGAGGGGGAGGGGGCAATCAAATCTCCCTATTTCAACCAGCTACAAGCTTGTCTTTTCGCCCCGCCCTTTCTCTTTTTATTCGTCGACCTGTAGCTGTATTTGGGTCGTTGGTTGCTGCAGCGTTCTTCGTCCCTCTCTCAGCGCCGCCTGGCTTTGTTTGTTGTGCCGAGCTCACATTGTTTCTTCGACACGAGCATCTCTGTGTGCCTATTGTCTATTGGCTGTCTGCTGTGCGAGCTTGCACATCACTGCTGCTAGTGCAAGCGGTGATGGCGGCCGCAGTAGCGAGGGCAAGAGAAGGAGTGCATTCGTGATCTTCCTTTCCCTGCTCGTTTTTACTGCCGTCTGGCGCCTTGCTTTGTGATAAGTGTGTGCGGTGGTCTTTTCTTTGGCTTATGCTCTAGTTTTTGTCTTTCTTTGCTGCTTGGCTGTGTCCTGCTGTTGACACACAAGCAAAGCGCATGGTGCTGACTGCCAGTTTGAGTGTGGTGGGGTAAAGCTTGCCTTTTGTGCATATTTATACTCGACCTGAGGTGAGCAATGCATGTGGTGCGATACTCCAGTCGATAGGTGGTGCTTTTGGCCGTCGATACTTTTGATATTATATGGTACTTTTTTGTGGCGCGCTTCTGTTAGTATGTGTAATGGGCTATACCTAGCCATTACATGAAGGTGCGGCTGTGCCCTACTTTAGTGTTGGACACACCACCTTCAGCGTGCATTGTGGTAGCAAATAACAAAGGGATTACGGTACAACAGATCCCACATGCACGTGTGACGTCATCTGATGATGTCACAAGTATCCATGTACTAATCAAGTACAGAGTGATGGTTCCGACTTGGGAATCTACACTGGTGACGAGACCGACGTGTCTCTATCCTCTGAAGTGAGTGGCTCCCGCCAATCACTTTGCAGGGAATCTCTGCGGTACTTCAAGTTCAAGTTCCCAGCAGATCCCCTGGGTTCAACCTCAGTGTACTCAAGGTTTTATATATCAGATTCATATGTTTTATTTCTGCATGTGTAGGTTTTAGTTGTAAAACCTGTAGGAGCCCTAGTGGTGTTTCATATGTAGTGTCAGGAACCATAAGCTCATTTCAATTCAGTTGCATTTTTGCCAAGTTCCTCTCAAGTCTTCCTCTCAAGCGCAAGCGTGCGTGCTGTGTTTGAGGCTGTCTTGGATAGCCTCTTACACCTTTCCCCTCCCCTGTGTCGTTTTGACTCTCCGTTTACGTACTGATCCTTGTGGGTGCTGATAACCTTGCTTACCGTCGATCACCCAACAGAAACGCCCAGCTCCCTCCGAACCCACGCGCATAGCTCGTCTTGAATGTGCTTGAGGCGGAGCTGATGGTGGACGCGCAGTTTGCTTTTTTGGAGGAGGGTGAAGTGGGTTCGCGCTGGCATGGTGGCAGGAAAAAGTAGACTAAGAGGAGAGAATGACACCACAAGGGCCCGATGCTCTTGGCAAATGTGCGTCGGGACCGGTCGTTTCTGCTCTTCAGTTCCTTTAACACTTAACTGTCGTAAGCAAGAATTATGTTCAGTTTTGTATGTGAAATTTGGGACAGGGATTGGCGTTTCTATAAATGGATTTGTTCCAAATCTGTAGGTTCTATAACTGCATGCTGTCTGTAACCTTAGAATGAACACGTACATAATCACGCCAGATATACTGTATACTGACTGTATAATCCACTTTCAGTCCACATCTAATCATGTACACGTATGTATATATGGACTTATGTTATCTACGAGTGTTATACATACGTAAACTATCTCGTAAATAACTGATTTTGTATGTAACTATATGTTCTTATTTATGAAGTCATTGTTTGCAGTTACTATGTTGCACGAAAGTCGTTGGATGTCGAAATGCCTGCACGCATTTACTATGTTGCACGAATACCGCGTGAATGGCAAACTCATGCTTAAGCGTGAGCCGAAAGGCGCTGCTATAGCAGTCTATTTCAGAGTTTGACGCATGTAGCCTTACCTGCACAAACCTGTACACCGCGGGCTGAGCCCTGAGTTAATATTAAACTGGAACGTTTTCAGTAGGTACTATAAGTTTTGAAGTAGGCAACCATGTTACTGTAATTCATGCACCGGGACAAGTTTCAATTGTGTTACTGAGACTAACCCCAGCCTACATGAAGCCCTAGTAACGTCCAACTAAAACCCTGGAAATTGGCTTTACACTTTCGTCGTCCGAGGTGTGATTTATTAATAAATCAAGCCAGGTATCGTCAAGATTGATTCTCGCTATTTTACCGTTTGTTTATTTGTTTGTTTTTGAATAGGCACGTAATTTACTTCTTTTTTTTAAAACAAAAAATCCTCCCTCTACGAAAACTATTGTCCCCAACTTTCCTAAATTCGGGACGTTTGGGACCTCAACCCGCGCAGCAACGGAAGGCACGAAACCCGCGCACCCGACCCGTCACCCGCATTTGCCGCCGCGCGCGCCTCCACCCGCGCTACTAAAGACATTCGGCAGCAAGCAGCACGTACCATGGGCGAGCCGCAGACGACGGACGAGGCGCAACGCACGCAGCGGCTGCTCAAGGGGCTAGCGGACGCCAAGGTCCGCGTGGACCAGGTCGCGCGCGAGGACGCGCAGTACCCGGACCTCTACGACCAGCTCGCGAACCAGTCCGAGCCGCAGAACTACTTCTTCGAGCCCTACGCCACGCAGTGGTGCCCACAACTCGTGAAGAAGGGCAACGTGATCCCGCTGCCGGGCGTCATTGCCACGTCGCTCGAGGACACCAAGTCCATCACGCTCTCGGGGTTGCTCCATGCCATCGACTATGCGTGGACGTCGGTGGACACGCGGCTGTTTCTGTGGAATTACAAGGCACGCGGCAAATTTGCCGTGTTCGAGTTCGACCAGGCCGTCGTCGCCGTCGGCATCTGCATGAAGCCCGCACCGGGCGTGTTCACGGATAAAGTGCAGCACGTGCTTGTGGTGGCCACGACCGTCGAAGTGCTCCTGGTCGCGGTGTTGTACGAGAACAACGATCCGCAGGGTGGCGCCGTCAAGCTGCAGCGCACGAAGCTCAGTGTGAGCACCGACAATTGCGTCGTGCGACGCATCGTGACGACGCGTAATGGCCGCATTTTCTTTGGCGGATCGGACGGATCCGTATACGAGTTCCTGTATGGCCCTGACGCCGAGAGCAGCAGCGCGATCCCGTTTTTCAACAAACCATGCAAGAAGATCGCGCACACATCAACGTATGCTGCATACCTGCCGTCATTCCTCATGGGTCTCACGAGCTCGCCAGGGAAGATTCTGGAGTTCGCGAACGACGAAGAGCGCCAGATCCTGTACTCGCTGCACGAAAATGGCCACATCACGCTGTTCGACCAGGGCGTGTCGGGTGAGGACACGAAGGTCGTGTGCTCGTTGAATTTGCTCGAAGCCGGCGCCAAGTACGCACGTGAGAACCGACGCACGCGTGTGTCGTGCCCCGACGAGCGTCTGTTCCAGAACACCAACATGCAGATCGTGTCGCTCGCAGTGATCCCGCGAGAAGAATCTGCGTTCGTGAACCTGGTCGCCGTTGCGTCCAACGCGATCCGATTCTACATCACAGTGTACTCGCGACGCACGTACACGGTGGGCAACGCGATTCCTCGCACGAAGCGCCCGAGCCGACTCGAGATTGTGTACATCCGCTTACCGCCGCCTGCGATCTCGCTTGCGGATGCGCCGCCTTACCACAGCAAGGAAGGCATGCAGCCAGGATATGCGCCAGGGAAATCGCCGTCCTCAGT